>CM021767.1:117290557-117454330 GCA_011076525.1 Nettapus auritus
GCTTTTTTTTTTTTTTTTTTTTTTTTTTTTTTTTTTTTTTTTTCCCCAAGAAGCATCCTGAAAGCTCGGGATAAAGAGGATGGAGTTATGCTGACCCCGCTGGCCTCCTTTAACCATGATATGCATTAGGTGATGTGAAAGGGCTGGTGCTCCCTCCTTGGCTCCCATCTGTTAGCATGCAGCCCCCAGCCTGTTTTTTACCCCAAAAAGGGACAACCCCCCCCCAGTCCCAGCGGAAATGCCGCATTAGGCTTGTTGGAAGGTTGTGCTGTCTGCATGCCAGCAGAGCATCCCCCCAGACTGGCCCTGTGAAAGCAGCCCCAGCCTGAGGGATTTGGGCATTTTGGGGCATTTTGCAAACACCCACCAGAAGCAAACATACCTGGGCTGTAAAATCCAAAGACACACAGCCCCTTGTCTTAGCAAAATGGCAAGGTGTGTGACCTGTGTGATGCTGAGAGTGGACAGAGCTCTGACTTGTGAACTACGAACTCCTGGAGATCTTACTAACACAGGTTGGCTTATGAGCCAAAATCACATCAGTACAGAGCCTTTTATATTAACACAGAACCCTTACTCTTGAGCTTTGCAATAGCAAATGCTAAAATCCTCTGTCCGGGTGCGGTCTGCTGAGCAGCACAGATGGTCCCAGAGTGACAGTGTGAAATGTAGATGGCCCCAAAGAGCAGCTTGGGCAAAGCTTTGACTCATTCCCATTCGTGCAGCCTGGCAGCACTAAACCAACAGCTTAAATATCAGCACTAGCAGGTAATTCTGCAGGTTAACACAGTGTTCACTTCACGGAAGGAAAGGAAATCAAGGAACTTGAAGAAAAGCTGCAAAACTCAGTGAAACTGGCACAAGGCAAAGAGCAGATCCATGCGTTGGACCTGGAAATGTTGTGTGTGCTGCATTGCTCTTAGCTGCAGGGAAACAAAGTGGATTTGGGTATGAAAAGCTGAAAGTAGGTTTTGTACTCTGAGCCTCATACTGCCTGGATCTCTTGTCATGCATTGACTTGGATCTTAGGGATGAGGTTTTAGCACCTGAACCTGTTCCCAGTGCCAGCATGTTTGATAATGCAGATTATAGAGTCCTGGAATGGTTTGGGTTGGAGGGGACCTTCAACATCATCTGGTTGGCTTCAGGGAGAGGAAACCAGCACTTCTGAGAGCAAACTCTGGGATTTTAGGGTTTGTAAGGCACCATGTCACCATACACCCACTAAACAAAGAACAGTACAAGGATCACTCAGAGGGGGAAAACTGAAAGTCCTGTTCCTCTGACCTCCAGTCCCATCTTCAAGTTGCCCACACTTTTGGCAACGCTGCTGCAATCAGGTGGCAAAGACATAGGTGCAGCTTGGCTGCATGTGCTTACAGAGGAGCTTTGAGGCAAGCCAGGCACTCTGCCTCCCTCACTGGCTTGTTTCCACTTTGAATTCAGCAACTGGAGAACTATTATTGGATATTTCATACATAGCAGATGGCTCTGCATTTGCTGAATCCTAAATGAAAATCACTAAGCCAGCAAGAAAATAATATTCCATTTTTCACTGCCCTTGGACTTGCTGCGGTCTCTCTGGGAAGAAAGCAGAGCTTCCCCGGGGAGGCCAGCCTCACAATTCGAGAAGTACAGCAATGGCGAGAACAAAAGGGAGGGAAGAAATAATAAGTATTTCTGGGACGTGAAATGTTAGATTAATTTGTCATCCGCATGGGCAGAGCGAGGGCTGCATGGCTGCAGCAGCAGCACTTCTCTGATGTAGAAGATCAAGTACGAGGATGAGAAATGAAGCCTCTGCGGGAACAGGGAGGTTGAGTTTTATTTTTTTTAAAAAAGGAAACCAACAAGAAAGAAGGTGAGAGGTGTCAGGGAGAAGCCCTGACACACCGGAAAGTTTCTTCCCAGAGCTACGAAGCAACACTGCAGAGCCACGTGTTTTCTCACCACCTTTCACTTTTCTACCAGGATCTTAAAGCGCTGTGCAAAAACAAACTACATTTGCAGTCTGGTATTTTGGGAAGTATTGTTCGCAGACACAGCAGACTTCAGTTCAGCAACGTCCTCAGGCTGTCGAGTCCTGTCCACAGCATCCATGCACCATATCACCGACCCCTAGCCCCGTCCTTCCAACACAAAACCTGCCCTAATTCCATGAGTGTGTCCCCCAGCCCTTTACAACACCACGAGGACAATCTCTTCCCTCGCTGAGCACAACTCAAGGAGCCTCCCAGCAGGGCACATGGACACGCACACGGCTGGGCATGGCAAAGCCCTGATGACCCAAGCCCTTTAATTGCAATTTTGGTGACTTCCTCTGGCATAATTCTCCAGCACCAGAATGTCCCTGATTATCCCAGTGTCTTCATTAAGATGGCTTAATTGTTGCACAAGACTTTGGGGCATATAAGTATCCAGTGTAGGGACATTTCCAGCTGTACGGTGTTGGGTTTATAATCCAAATTTTATCTGCTGTGTTGTGGTCTACTTAATTTTTACTTTTTAGGCAATGTCAATGTGCACTTTTTAATGTGGAGGTGCTATGTCAGTAGTGGGAGGGCATCGGCCTGTTTTTATGGCATTTTCTTTGTCTTTTCAGCAGGGCCAGCCCTGTAAATGAGGCCCATCCGGGACAAGAGTGTGCTTTCTAAGAAGCCAATCGACAGCCAATTGATTTTTCCATCGGTGGGGTTACCCCAGCCAGCTTTTCCCAAGGAGAAAGAGGACGATGCGTGACTTCCAAAAGCATCTCACCTCCTCCCAGACTGGTGGTGGTAAGTGCTGCCTGATTTGTTTGCAAGGGCAGGGCCAAAACCACTAATAAAACTTGCATTCAAAAAAATTGAATGAAGAAGTGGAAACTCTCCATAAAAACAAAGAATTGCTTTACGGCCCCTCTGGGCTTTCCTTCTTTTTCTCTTCCCATTCTCCACTTCTGTTGTTGTTGCAATTTTTCTCATTTAATGTGTTTTCTTCGGAACAGTTTCCTTCCCTCTGCTTCTTTAAAATGCTCTCAGCGAGACGCACGTCTTCTCTGCCTGACCTATGCCTTCGTATTTCTCCCTGTGCCCACCACGTCTCCACCAGCACAGCACCCAAATGCCTCCTGCTCATTTCCAAGTCCACCCGTACAGCACCCCCATGGAAGAGAAATTCTGGTTTCCCACTCTGCAGACAGAGGTGCGAGGCCTCGGACATTGCCTGCTTGCTTTCTGCACCACTCTGGTCTCTCCTTCCCTCTTTCTGCATCGTCGTGTCGTGGTTTTCCCCTTTCCCTTGATGTCCCAACAGTGGCTGGACTGTTGGAGTTTGGGTCAGGGCACAGCTGGAGCTGGCAGCAGGGGAGTAGCTGCAGTCCTAAAAGGTGGCTAGGAGACAAAAAGTAGACAAAAAGTACAAATAAACCTCAGGTTTTCACCTTCCATCCAACATTACAGCAATGTGTAATTCTGCAGTGGGTCTAGTTGTTAACACATTGATTAAAAACCTGATTGGGAAAGGAATAGTAAGGATAAAATGCTCAGGTGATGCACGGGTGATCAACGTGCTGTTATCTACTTTGGGGAACAGACAGACAGGAGGTGACCAGATAAAACTATTCAGAATATTAGACGACATGTGAAACAATCCCATGTCATTTTGTTAGAACAGAGGCTGAGGCCTGAAGAGGGCAATGCCAGGGTGCTGAGCCACCTGCAGCACCGCTGTGGCTTCGGGTGCCCAGCTTTTAGAAAAGCCTGCTGAATTTCTAGCTTCATGGGAAGACTTCTTGCTGGGACTCAGCCGTGATTTACTCCAGGGGTCCCACACGAGACAGCCTGGTGTGTATTTTACCCCTTCGACACGTGTACAGGAGGCATTATGCATGGGGGGCAGCCCTTTGAGGTGACCCCCACCACAGTGGATGCAGTGAGGCAGCACACCCCGAGCTCCCGTCCCCCGTGTCCCACACCCGGCATCATATCTCCTCATTAGGAGCGCCAGATTTTTCAGGCTTGCATTTCAGTCGAACCTATTTAATCCCATTTTTTTTTTTCCGCCGTGTATTTCTGGAGCTATCAGTTCGCGTTACCGATCTATTGAGCTGTAATATTGAGTAACCATAGCGACTGGGAAATCTTTTGGGGTAATGCGAATGCAGTCTGCCCATACAGACGTGATCTGGCAGCCACCCTTTCTGCATGCCTCATCTTAGCTCACATGGCTCCTAATATCGTGGTCCCGTTTCGTTTCCAGGATTGGGACTTAAATCAACCCGGACAGCAGTTTTTAGATAATGTATGTTTAAGGTGAGAGGTATTTTTGTGGCATGAGATCATTACTGGGAGAGCCTCCTGTGCCGTTAGCAGCCTCAACAGCAAACAGCTGCAGTTGGGTACAAGCATGAGAGATGCTAACATTATTCTCCAGTTAATCCCTTTTCTTGCAGAATAGACATTTCTCATGCTTTTTCCTTATTCTGTGATCCCAACATGACGCCGTTAATGTTTCCTTTGATTCCTAAACCTGCCTGTCACTGCCGTGTGGCACCTCCGAGTTTCGGCAGCGATCGCTTGGAGTTTCCCTGCCGAAGGAGTTAAAAACTTTGGGCTCATAAAGCAGGATTGCTTCGGCCTCTCGCAATGCTCTACACCGTTACACCCAGCCCGGCCTGCAGCCTGTGCTGTAAATATTTCCTTTACTTCAGGGCCACGTTTTTGCTGGACTTTGCCTCTGAGAAAAGGGAAATTATTATTATTACTTTTGTGTGTGTGTGTGGTGGAACAGCGGGACACCCTGCTGCCTTGTTGCCACTGAGGGGAAGCCTTGCATTGCTGAAATGAAAGGTTTCTCCGTTCTCAGGAAGGATCCCTGGTTCCAAAAGAAAAGGGCTGTGATCTGAGCACGTCTCATTCCTGGTTTCTGTCTCCACTCCACTCGGGGATTTTACGTTTGGTTTAACCTCAGGGTGTGTTGTTCTCCCTTCAGGTCACTCACAAGTCCAAGCCCCCTTCCAATTCGTCTAATTTACATTAATTTGACCAGCCAGAACATGGACAACCCCTCCGAGACAGGTTATTATCATTTATTACCCCCACACAGGACCCTCATGAAGTCAAAAAAGCGGGTGCCATCACCCCAAACCATTAACAGTGTCAGGGATCCATCGCAACAGCTTGCTGCAGAAGGGGTTACTACGATCAGCAGCAGGAGGCAAGCACACCAGCAGGGACACTTGTCATGTCTGAAGCTGGAATCGCCTTCAAATTGGGTCTCCTTTCCCTTCCCTCGCTCTGCTCCGGTTCCTTTCTTGCTCCTGACTTGAGCCACAGCAGCTGACCACCAAGGAAAGTTATTAAATTTGCACAAACGGGGAAAGAGAAGCAACCAAAGCAGAGGAAAACAACACGAATACGCCATGAGTCCTCATTCCTCTGTGCTACCTGTGGAGGACAAAATGGAGAATATTTTTTTTCGTGATCTGTAAATTTCAGGTTGTGACAAGGGCGCCTGTTTCCCCTTTGTACTTGGCTGATTTGATATGACAAAGAAGTCGGCCCATTTACCTACAAGCACCGCTTCCCATTCATCCTGCAAATCGTGCTCCTAAAGCACCACCTTTACCTCTTTCTTCTCTCCTTGATTGCTTCCCCTGTTTTTTCTTGCATTTCTAATCACTTCTGGTGCGCCTGTTATCCAGGTTAAAGCATCTGCCTCTGCGGGAGTCTGCGGTACAAGCAAGGAGCTAATTAACCGCACAGGATTTCGCTGAGGCGTCTTGAAGGGATAACAACAGCACCCAGGGTAATTCATAACACAGGTCAACGATGTTTTTGGGAAAAAAAAAATGTTTTATTTTTCCTTCCACCTCATGCTTTGAGGTGCAGCACTGCTCCTAGGGGTTAGGCAACGGGATGGATTTGGTGTTTCGCCTCCCTCGATGGGGATGGACGCAACGGAAAGCCGGTGCTTGCCGTGGTGGCATCAGCCCCACGGTGGCACCCATCGCGTTGTAGGAGCCCAGATCAGCGGGGAAGTTGCTGTGGTGGCATCAGCCCTCTTCTCCTTTCCCTAACACACCGGGGGGGAAGGGAGAAGGAGGCGTAGGAGCAGGAATCTGGTGTCGAGTGCTGTTGGAGACAAAGGAGTGAAGGAGACGGACTGACAGATCTGTCGAGCTGCGGCAATTCTCGTGTGCCTCACCGAGCTGCTCACGGGTTTAAAAGTAAGCACTTAAGTGCCTATTGGCTGCACGAGGGCTTTAATGCTCTTCAAACTAGTGAAGCAGATGATACTTCAAAGGCATCAAAAGTAGGTTAAGGAAAGTATTTCGCAGACCGAGTAGACATCTGAATAAAACTGACAGTCTTTAAGTGCAGATGAGTAAATAGAGGGAGTTCTCAGTGGGATCGGCTCGGTAGGGTTATAGAACAGCTCTGGTTTATTCCCTGTTCAGTGCCTGGTCTCGCCGGCGTGATTGCCAAAAAAGGACAAGTTACACCAACTCTGATGGGAGTTACCACGCCACTTACACGCAGGCTGCAACAATCAATATATTTTTTAACATAAAAAAAGTCGGAAACAAACAAGAATCCTTTCAGGAAGGAACATGAAAAGACTCTCTTCTATTTCCAGCAATATCCAATGAGCCAAGTGCGTTACAAGCAGAGCTGAATCTCAAATATTGCCTGCTGGGAAGGGCAAAATTGCGGTGCTGGCACCTACCTGGCCTGATCCGGCACAGCTCTGAGGGACCTGGTACTGAGCTGAAAGGAGCTCTTCAGCCCTTGCCCCTTAACCCTTATCCATCAGGAAACACCACCTTAGGCTCTGATTTAAGAAGCCCACTTTAAAGGGCTCGGAAGCAGACTGAAATGCACTTTAAATTACGTTGTACTTCTGCGATTAGTAATACTCGAGATGACTAAAACCGAAAAAGTGCATTTCCCCACCCCCCTTTTTTTAGCCTTTTGCTCAGATGAGATAAGGAAATGAGGTTACTTGATTTCCCTTCAGAGTTTATAATCAGCCACACTATTTTAATAAGCTTCATTTAGTTCCACTTTCTGTTTCTTAAAGGCTAGCACGATGCGGCCGTGTGTTGGTCGCAAGCTCCGTGGGGAGATGTTTCAAATGTCAACAAACACGATCACCACGATTCTTTTTTCATTATTATTATTTTTCCTTCTAAAGGTCATGTAACAGTCTACCAACAACAAGTTTTGTAAATCTTTTTCAAAATTAATTTCATTTCTGACCTGAAGCTGCCTAACGTCGGGCATGAAAAATCGGCTTTTAAAAACCACTCCTAACCAGCCCGAGCAAACTTCCGAGCCGTAAGAGGGGGATCCACACAATCTGCTCCAGGAATCCGTCAGCGTTAAGTGCTACACCCGGTAGTATATTTTTGCAGAGCCTGGTATTCCTTGTGGTAGCAAATATATAGTCTTGGCATCGTGGATTTCAAATCAACGAGGTTCTGTGTAAGCGTGTCTTCCAAAATGAGTATACCTGCACGTAACTGGCAGTATTTCTTCTGCTGAGCGCGACGTTACAGCCTCCTTTTTGTGACCAGCTGTGTCATTAACTTGTCCGGTGTCATGAGGAATGGCATATTTACCCTGTTAAAGATAGCAATTAATAATAGCTACAATAATAACTTCAGTTAAGTACATAAATATAAACACGTTATTAATCATTAACAGAAATCAGCCCATTCATAATGCTTCAGAGCGCTCCGGGAGAGGAACTGTAGGCAACAGATTTCCTCTGTATTTTAGATTTGGTGCCCCGTTCTCCTTTATTAAACAAAAAAAGTGATTGTTTAGGAAAAAATCTGTCGCTATTTTGCATGGCTGTCCCTCTTTGACACCATCTGTGGTCAGATTAAATGCCGAGATCTGAATCAACATCTCTGCATTTAATCTCCCGTTGATATTTCTGTAGATGGAGAGGTTAAAAAAAAAAAGATTACAGGGAGCTGGCCACTTGTACGAGTTATGCCAGCGCAATCTTAATGAATTTCTTAAGTCAAATGTAATTATGAGCCTGGAATGTGGAAGCATACATTTTTGTTCTGTGAGGGCTAATAAAAACACAAAAGCTTTCTGTGTGGCTCGGCATGGCAGAAGAAGTGCTTTGCAACATACCCCCGGACCCTGGGCAGCTTCTGAAGCTGAGCTCGAAGTACGCGGAGTTTCCTGCGGGACACGAAGCGTTTTCCTCCGAATTGTTTACAGTTTGCTCTCTGCTGTGCCTGCGCTCGGAGCCGATACCATAAAAAGCCACCGAGGAACCCCAAGAGGTTCCTCCGCAGCCAGGAAGGCAGGGGAAATGTGCGCGGGGGGCTGCGCTCCTGGCAGGCACTAAAAGCCCCGGCAAAGTTACAAACCGCACGCTCCTGCCCTTGCATCGAGCGTAAAATAGGTCACGGCAGAGAGACGCTGTGGCTTTAAGCATTGCCCGGCCTGAGCCGGATTATCATTAGGTTACGTAAGTGCTGATGAGCTGCTTTTCATTAAGGCTTCCCCAGCGAGCGGGGCTGCCTCCACCAACCATCCTGGGCAAGGATTTCCTCCCCGGAGCTCGGCAGCCAGGCCACGGTGCTCGCATCGGCTGGCACGGGCGGGATGCGAAGCCATTCATTCACCTCCACGATGCTGGGCGTTCATCTTGGCTGCAGCCCGTCTGTAAGGTTAAGAGGTATGGAAATTGTGTTAAAACAGGGTGTCGAAAGCGTCCTGCTCTCGGTTCTCATGCTCTGCTGAGTAGAAAGTCAAGCCTTCGTACCCCGTGGAGGTCTCAAACACCAGCAAAAAGGCTGTCACACAGGAAACGATGGCCCAACGTTGCAGCAAATGCGTAGCACACCTGCACCTGAGACCAAGGGAAGAAACCTTGAAACAAAGCTGGTTTCGGTCGTATTCTTGTACCCACGTGCTCAGAGGCGCCAAGTGGTGCCCAAGCAGTCCCTGCAGCCTGCAGGCACCAAGGTGCTGGTGCCCAAGGCTCTGCCTCATCTTGCAATGAGCTCGATATTCGTCCTCAGGTCTCAGTTCTCCTTCCACGTGAGCTTTCACCGTGCTTTAGGAGCTGATAGCGACGTTTCACCCCGTGGGGACACCTGCCCCAGGTCGCCAGGCTCCCTGCAGCTACGCCCACGCTGCAATCGCTGCGACCTGCTGGCCCGGATGCCACCACCAAATGCCGCTCTTGTACCCTTCTGCCATTTGTTCCTGCTGCTGCCACACCCAGCATTCTTGTTCAGCCCCCACTTGGACCAATTTTACCATTTCTGCTGCATTTTTAGTGAATAAGCAAGTCGGTAGTATGGGGGGAGCTCTGCACGCATCGGGGCTCAGCATGAAACAGAATCAAGCCCTTATTCAGAAAGCATGCAGAGCTCTGCAGAGCCATGCTCGCCCTAAATGCTTGCAACACCATCATCAAAGAAAATATTTATTGCTTATTACAATGCTGAATCTGGCCAAGAAGCTTTAAAACTCCCTACGATTAAAGTTACCTTCTTGGGTTAACGACTGTATGGTGGCTGCTCGTGACTTACAAGAAACTCTTAAAATAGCCCGCTTTATAAACTGAAATAAAGCCCGAAAACGGATTTTAGCCCAAGTGAATTGTAAGGAAAAAGAGGCTGCTGGTGACGGCGTAACGCAGAGGAACATGACAAGGAGAAATCCTCGGCGCTGGTTTGCTTGGTGATTCCACTGCTCACTTGTTGCTTGACCTCCACTTCAACCTCTTAAACGCGGCTGTGTAAATGTAACATGAAGATAATCATATCATCTTGTTTTACAAAGTGCTTGGGCTGGAAAGATCTAACAAGAGCGAATTATTTGTCATTTGCAGTCAGTTGGAAATTAAAACTGCTCTCAGATAAAGCCTCACCCGACGCAGTCTCACTTACCTGGTAGGGGAGGCCTTTGTTTCGGATTTAATTCTAGGAAGTTTTAATGTAATTTCATTCTACTGATGGATTTCATTTTTGCCACGTGTATTTCAATGAGACGTTTAATCCTTTCCATAATACGTTTTGAAGTCTCATTCATTTAAATTGTCACAGCCTGACAGCGCTGTAATGTACTTAAAAATGGCATTGTTTATACCCGCATTCCATTTAAAAATTAACTTGCAGATTAAAGTAATAAAAATGGCTTTATACTTCTCGGTGTTAATATCACTGAAAACTTAAAAAATGCCCCGACTGCCTGAGATTAGCTCATATATTCCTTCCTCCTGAGGAATTCATGGAGGGGAATATCCTAACCTCAAGCTCTTGGTATTAGTCCTGAATTTTCTGCCCGAGGAAAAAGCAAAGTGGGCACAGCCTGCAGAGGCAGTGGAGAGCTGGCAATTCAGGAAAAGCCAGGGACTTTGACACAGCTTCCTTCCCCCTGCTGCTGTCACGAAGGGAGCAGGACCAGGAGGAATCTGGTAGCACTTCCACCTAGATGTGTTGCAACCCAGGGTCATGCAGCAGCATGCAGCGGCAGCTAGCGTTGCCTCAGCCCCTGTGAAGTATGCAATTAAAGGGGAATCGGGAGTATTCCTTCGTAACCTGGCAGGCAGCGTGGGTTCTGCAGCAGGGAATTTGTTCTGGGTGCACGATCACGGGTCGTTGCCTTTCTTTGCATTTTTCTTCACTGTTTTCCCACTTATTTCAGTGCTTTCATGGACACATACAGGCCTAAAATCCTTTAAAAAATAATAAAAAAAATCATTAATTACTTGCTCAGCTTAAGGTGGACAAAATACATAGCATTTTAGATACAAATATACCTCCAGATAACCATGCTGGTATGAATTAGCCCCTGAAAAGTCCTCTTGATGCCCAAATGTGGGAAAACATCAAACACGATCGATGTCCTCTGGCCCTTTACCTTCCGAAGAGTTAATTCAGGCTCAGCCTGCCCATCCTGTTCAGGAGATAATGAGGCAGTTATGAAATGCACGCCTGCACGGGGGTTTTCCCCTTGGGAAGCAGAAAACCTCTGAGGTAACTGTGTGGATCCCCATAGAAAGAAGCCGAAATCCGGATCAGACGTCGATGGGGGTGACGATGCCGGGTGGATTTGCGATCTTGTGTTGTTTGACTGGGCCTTTCAAGGCCAATTTGTTTTGTTGCAACAAACGCGCTCTCAAGCCCCTGGGGAATAAAGAGCCCCCACGGAGGAAAACGAGCCACCTGAAGCTCGGGGTTTATTTGAACCACTCAACCCATTGAGTTGTTTTGCCTCGTGACACGTTAAGGTGTTTGGGGATTTCACAGCTCCACAGAGACGATGAATAATGTAACACCACACAGCCTGGATGCGATACAACAGTTGATAGAGCAATTGCGGCTGTTCCGCTCGCAGCACTTTTACGTGGAAATAGCAGAAAATGCTTCAGATGAGACCCAGCGCAGGGAGGTCTGTGCAGGGCTGCCTGTCGCTCCGCACCCCTCACTGAACTTTGTTTCGGTGCCAACCGAAAAGAGATTTATTTCAGAGCTTCGGCCGCCTCGGAGGAGAGCAACGCTAACGCAAGACGTGGGGCGGCCTTTAAGCTCTTCCTTGAAGCCTCCGCAGGGGAGGCGATTGGGAAACCGAACCTGACAGGTGACTCGTGGCACTAAATGCCTCCGCTCAGCCACGGCGCTGGCGAGCAGGAGGGACTGGCGAGCCTTCGTGAGGCCGTGGTGCGAACGGAGGACGAGGCCGTGCTTGGTGGGCATGCTGAGGCCGGCTTGCTTGAGCCTTGTGCCACTGGTTAGGGATAAAAAGATAGCTTGTGGTGACGAGGCGGCGAGGCACTTGAGGCACACACAGCGGCACGGCCTCCGTGCCTCCCTCAGAGCCCCGAACTCGCTGCGGGCAGGCCCCGTTCGCCCCCTGCGCTGCTAAGATGGCGCCTGCCTCCCCCCTTTCCCCCTTCCCCCGGCCGAGGGCAGCCTCCCGGAGGCGGCCTCCCCTCGTCCCAGCCGCCTCGCAGCCCTGCCTCCGGGGGAGGGAAGATGGCGGCTGAAGGAGGAGGAGGAGGAGGAGGAGGAGGAGGAGGAGGAGGAGGAGGAGGCTTGCTCCGACACCGCCTCCCTCGTCCTCCGTGCCCGGCTCCGCCCCGTCCCGCCGGGAGGGCGAGCGAGCGGAGCCCCGCAGCCTCCACCGCGCCGCCGAGGCAAGGGGCCCCGGGTGCCCGGGGAGCCCCGCAGCGGGGGGAACCGGGGCCCCCAGCAACAGCAGCGGCCTTCCTCCATTCCTCCTTCCTCCTCCTCACAGCTCGCCAGCCGAGCTACGGCTCCCCCCCCCCCCCCCCCCCCCCCCGGCGGCGCCCCACCCGCCCCGCGCCCCCCCCCCCCCCCCCCCCCCCGCACACACACACACACACCCCGGGGCCGCCCCCGCCGTCTCGGCCGGGGGAGTCGCTGTCGCCTTGAGCGACTCGGCGGGGGTGGTTGCCGCTGCTGCTGCTGCTGGGGAAGAGAGAAGCCGGAGGCTGCTGTCAGCCGGGCAGCGGCGGCAGGTGAGAGCAGTCCGGGCGGCGGAGGGAAGGGAGGACGGCCGAAGGAGGGAGGCCGGGAGGAGGGAGGGACGGAGGCCGGGGCACGCCGCTGCCCCGCCGCGCAGGCGGGGGTGTGTCCGGCCGGGAGCCCGAAGGGGGAGGACGGGGACGCGGTGGGACGGCCCCTCCGCAGCCCCCCGGCCTCCGGGGAGGCGCAGCTGTCATGGCCGGAGGGGGGAAGAAAAGGGGGAGGACGGCGATGGTGGAGGCACGGCCTCCCCTAACACCCCCCCCCCCCAACCCTCCTATGGCGGCACCGAGCCACCCCCCCCCCATACACCCCCCCCCCCCCCCCACTTTCCCCCCCCCCCCCCCTTTCTTTATAATTTTTAATTTCCGAAAGTTGATTGCAATAAAGTGGGAGAGCAGTTTGTACGGCTTGTGTCCCCCCCCCTTCTCCTCCCCGATCCTCCACGTCCCGGGGAAAGATGGCTGAAGGGAAAAAGGAGGGCGCCGGCCTCCGGGCTTGGGGGGAGGCTTCGGACCCCCCTCGGCTCGGCGACGCTGCTGGCGGTGACAGCTCTTTGTTCGCAAGGAGCATCTTCCTGGGAGCCCCCAGCCCCTTCTCTCCTCCTGCCACCCCTTCTCGGAGGCTTTTCGGACGAGAGAGTGGGGTTCGGGGGGTCGGGGGAGGCTGGAGGCGGCGAGGAGGCGTCGAGGGGCTTTTGGTGCGATTTCAGTCGGAAAAGGGTCAAGGGTGGCGGGCTCGGTTTGGGGGAAACAGCCGGCTTGCCCCAAGGAGGATGCGAAGGGGCGCAGCGACTTTGGGTGCCCACCGCCCCGCCGCCGGCACCCACCGTGCCCCAAACCTCGATCGCCTCCGTGCCTCCCGCAGAGGCCGGCAGCGGGTTGAGAGCAATCCCGAATATCTGCCGGGGGTGCTCCGGCAGGGGTCGGGGTCACGCCAGGGGGGAATATGACATTTAGCGGCAGAAAATCTGTCGCGGAAAAGCCGTTTCCTTCCGATGGAGGCTGGCGGAGGCGCTGAAATCCTCCAGTTTCCTAGGTGCGCTTTGACCTTTCGGCGGCTGAGAAGTGGGTCACGGCCGCGTTCGCTCTGCGATGCTCTTCCGGATTCACACCCCGAAGATCTTTTATTATTATTTTTTGGGGGGGTGGAAATTGGGGGAGCCCCCCACGGGCTGCTCTTTGGGTCCCCCGGGAGCTCGATCGGCGTAGGGTAGCTACCAAATTTTCGCTGCCCAAATAGGGCATCGCCGAGAAAAAAAGAGTGACACAGCAAAGTAAGATTGGAACTGGAAATTCGGACTCGTGTGGGTGGTGCTTGCACGTTCCTGAGGCTGTCTCAGGGCTTGTATTCTTTGTGTTGCCGGTTGAGTCTGAAAAATAAAAAAGACCTGGCTTGTGTGGGCTGGCAGGACATACATACATACGCGTGTGCGTGCAACATTTGCATGCCTGCGTGTATTTATATGTATGAATGGGAGAGGGGTGTACCTGGCGAGTTCTGGTTGCAAGATGGGAAATGTATAGGAAGGAAAAAAAAAAGGTGCTGTGTTGACTCCTCTAGAGGCACGCCGTCCCATTGCAGCTCGGAGGCTGCGTTCGTTCTGCCTGCATAATTTCAGCAGACGTCGCCGTGTCCTCAGCATCAGCTTGCTTTTAGATGAGAGAAAGTTTTGAAAAGCGTTGGATGCGGAACTGCCCGCGGTAGGTGATGGAGGTACGTGGATGAACCCGGGCCTTTGGCATTGTAAAGCAGGAGAAGCTGGGTGGAAAGCTACAAATTTGCCGGGGAAGCGGCGAAGCGTTCCCGTTCTGGAGCGCTGTTTGGTGAAAATGATTAAAGTTCAAGTTGCCACTTAAGGGGACAAACAGCTCTCGATGGTAGATAATAAACACTAGTAGCTCTGGCAGCGCCGTACCTGGCTCGCAGCCTATGGGCATGATGAAACGTTAAATCTCAACGTATTTGCTCAAGATGGGTATCTGTTGTTTGGAACGTGTTGCCAAACAATATGGCAGCACGGATCCCCGCTCCCAAAACAAATAGGCTCCCCCGGGAAGGGAGCAGGGGGGGGGCCGAGCGCTGGGGAGGCGAGGAGGCCTTTGCTTCTTGCTCGCTAGTGGTTGACTTTGATTTCAGTGCTCATGTTTTCCCCGAGCCGTGCCCTCCGATAATGCTAAGACACATGCTCGCAATTGCATGACTAATTCCCGTAATTAGTCATACACTTCCACTCTAGATTTATTGGAGTAGTGTCGGTGTCATTCTCACGTTGTAAAAGCCCGCGTCGGGGAGCGTGTGCCCTCTGTTGACTTCCCTGTGGTCTCTCGGCACGGTTTCGTCGGGTGGGCTGCTGGCAAATCCGCGGAGCCCTCGGGACGGCGTGGCTGGGTTGGATAAACGTATTTTCAGCAAAGAGATCTGCTGGAGATCAGCACCTCGACGCTTGCTTAATCTGCCGGGGGGGGGGGGGATTTGCATGAGACTTTGCAGGGGTTGTCAGAAACGAAGGTGCGAGCGCTGCTGCTAAAAATATCCCGGCTCCTGCATAAATAGTTTGCCGGTTGAAAAACAGTATGTTTTGTATAAGGAAACTATTTATACTACGAGTTCTTCTTGTTTGGCTTGGTTGGCTGAGCTTCTTTGAAGCCCGGTTCTTATCTCGTTGATCAAAGGGGAGGAATTAAAAAAAAAAAAAGGTTTTTAAAGTTAGATTCTCCCTTTAAAGACAGGGTTTGGGGCAGGGAGTTGCAGGTAAATATTTTCCCGAGGTATTCCTGAAGGGCCGAGGCAGCGTGTAATACCCGGTAGCATGTGGCCACCCCTTCCGTATATACAGGCTTTAATTGTTGGCAGACGCAAACGAGTGATTTTTATTGGTGGCTCTGTGATTGCTGCAGCACCTGGGAATCCTGGTCCGGGTTTGCAGTGGGGTAGGATTGATGGAACAAATAGAGGAAAAGCGGACGCTGCTGGCAAAAAACTTGAAGTCTGAACCCAAGGCGAGAGGCGGAGGAGCAGAGCTGTGGTGGGGAAGCAACTGGATGGTGCTGGGCAGCAGGACTGTAGTCACAGAAGCCTAAATAATGAGGGTTTTGGTTTCATTTTAAGTAATAGTGCAGCAGAAGAGCTCTTTGTGGTCCGCTGGGAAGCAAACACCGGCGCTCGTCGTAGATCCGCCAGGGACGGTGCAGAAAAAGGGGCAGGGGGCTGAGGTGCGAGCCCCTGGCACTGTCTGAGCTCCTCCAGCTCCTTGGGCTGGGGAGGATTCGCACGAGGGACTCTGCTGACAGGTTGGAGATTTAGCAACCAGCGTCGGGGAGGCTTTAACCTCTTCCCCTGATGCAGCAGGACCCGGAGCAGTTCGTTTCCCTGTAGCTGCGATGTTAAAAATTCAGGCTCACGTCGAATTTTGCGCCCAGAGCCCGGCGTGTGAGAGTCGGGCTGGGTCAGAACAGGTTTGTACCACGGCAGCAGCGTCTCCGTGTGACGGTGACAATTCAAAATGCCGTGGCTTTGGCGTGGGGCCGACCTTAAAGCGCTCGGAGGCTTCAGAGCCCCGGCCTGAGCATCAAGGGATGTGTCAGCGCCGCACGGTTTGCCTGCGCCCCTGTCATTTACAAAAGGAAGATCTGCTGAACTGGTTTGGAGGTGCTGTAAGCCTGAACTAATTTACCTGACTGGGAATGTAGGTTAGAAACTAGGCTTCGCTTGGCTTTGGGCTAGAGCCAAGGCGCTCTGCAGGGAGAATGCAGGCTCCATGGCTTCCGCGCTCATCATCCCGCAATACTTTTCCTCCTCTTTCCCCTGAAAGACAGGCAGGCTCTCATGCGGTTGACCCAATTGCTTGGGAAGCAATATCTGGGCACCAGGAGCAGTGGGAAGTTTCCCTTAGGTGCCCCTGGGGGAGCTGGAAAAAGTCAGGATGTGGTTTTGGGGATGGACCTTGGATGTGCTTGGGGTGGCTGTGCTGCCCCGACAAGGTCGCCGTGCCTAAACTAGGTAGGTTTGTAAACCAGCGGGGGTAAGTGATGTTCCTAAACCTCTTGAAACCTGGTTTAGTTTGTTCTGTGAGCTGAGGCAGGCTTATCTCGATGTTCAGTTTTAAACCAGCGTGTCCACGCAGAGGTTTGCCTTGTCTTCGATAAAAGTTGGAGCTGCAGGAAGCTGATCTAGGAAACGAAAACAGCGCAGGCAACATCGAAGTCAACAGTTTGCTGGCTTGCCTTGGTTAGCAGACCATCCAGTACCCATATTTTGCTCTAAAGATCCATAAATTGTCAGCTTACGGCTTCCACGGATGCATGGAGTGGTTCTGGGATGTGTTGGCACTCTTCTGCAGGGGAAAAAAGGATCCGTAAGCACCAGGTCCTGCTTTAAACTAGTGTCAGAAGCGTCCCAGTCGAGGCTGATCCTGCAGCGAGCTATTTTGAAACACAAATCATTAAAACGTCGATTTTTGAGCTATTTATGTGCGTTCTGTGTTTATTTTGAATGACATGTCATGGAATATGCTATGAAAGAAGCCGAGCCCCGGGTTTCTTTGGATTCAGTTTTTGTTTTCCTTTCTTAAATTTGACGTCTGAAACTCCGAGGGTCTCTTGCTTTGGGGTTTGCAGAATGCAGCGACTCGAAAAATGAAGCAGGCGAGGCAAGAAGGCTTGGTTCTCGTATGAAAATAGGGACGAGGAGCTGTTTGAAAAACAAACAAATCAGCGGCTTTCCTACATACGTGAAGCTCAGGGTCCTGATTATGAACAGAGGGATATGTTTAGAATCACAACACTGCCCTGATTTTGAAAGGTATCACACGGCCTCCGAATGGTTAGGCGTTGACAGCGTTACACACCTAACATCAGGGTTTTCTCCCGTGCACGGCGTGTGCTGCCTTTGGGAAATAAGGGCCCCAGGAGGGGGGAGAGCTTCCGACCCCCAGCACAGCGATCCGTTGGATCTCAGAATAGTCTTTGATGGTTCAATAATAAATAAAAAAAATAGTTGGTATTATAATTTTTCAGTGAAACTGTGCACCGAGAGCTTAAAAATGAAAATAGAAAATATTTTTCTCTCGTTTCTCCCCTATTCTGTTAACGTTGTGTAACTCCTGGATTGAAAGAAACAGGAGAGGAAAGCCCTGAACTTTTCAGACCATTAAATCAATTAAATTCATGTGTAGAGAGCACAAGAAATCTCACAGCTTGGACTCCTTAACTTCTCTTTCTTCTTATTTCTTGTAAACAGCATACTTCTAACCGATCCGCCCTCTCTTCTCTCCCCCAGAGCCTGTGTTTTGCTCTTAATCTGAGACTTTACATCCAGTTTTATCAACACACTTCAAAGGTCTTGAAGAAGTTGAGAGATGAGCTTTTTACTGGAAGTGCTATTCAAGCCTCCGTCTTTGAAGTTCTTGTTTAAAAAAGTCTGACTAACCTGCAAAGGATTTTGACACATGCTTGTGACCAGTTATTTGAAATCATACTGGAAAAATTGTGCCTGGAAATAAAACAAGCCGGAGTTCAACCTGTTGTAGGCTGGGCGTGTGAGCTTCGCCCCTTTGTCTTTCTTGTGTTTCTCGAACGTGGTTGCTGACAAGGAGAGTCCTGGGTCTTGGGGCTAATTCCGTAAACAGCTGGCTGCTTGTTTCTCTTTTATGAGCGGAGGTTTCCAAGCAGACTTGGAGCAGGATGAGTTCCCCAGACTTTCTTCCATGCTCCCGTAGCGCTCAGCGGAGAGGCGGATAGCAGACGAGTAGTTTTTAATGGTGGGAGATGCTGCGTTAGGATTTCAGGCATGATAACTGGATGCTGGAAACATTTACAGTAGAAATATTTATGGTAGGAGCCATGCTGCATTCTCATACAACTCCTAAGTTCAAACTTAATAGTGAAGCACTGCGTGCACGATGCTGTTAAGCATGAAACTTGAGGGTTTACAAGGTGCTTATATCTCAACTTAAGTGAAGCTGAGCACAAAGTCCCAGTGTTTATTGAGATGTAATCAGTGTGAAGCCTAATTGTCGGTAGTCGGAATTTCCTGGAGTGGATTCGATGTATAAAATATCTCCGTTCGTGTCTCCAAATGGCATTTTAAGGATGCTGGTTTATGGAATGAGGGAGAGCTGCTGGTGCAGGGTCAGGTGAAGCACCATGGTATGTACGCCTCCGACTCGCTGGGTAGGAACAAGGACTTGAACTACTCTGCCTTGGCAGCATGCAACACTTGCTCTCTTTTAAATTAAGGCGCTAAAAACCCAGCATTCTAGAATATGCTTTGTGTTTATACTGCCTGCAGGCTTTCTTGGTACTCTCCTCTCTTTATCCTAGTGTCTACACAATTATTTTTCAGTAGAGGTTACTCTTAACTCTTCTTAGTAAAAATACTTGTATGTGAATTTTCTCTGAAACTGCATTCTCAGATTCATATTTTGGTGTAATCAGATCGTGTTCTGCGCATGTTGCACACCAAAAGCAGTGGAAGCCGTGCTATCCCAGCACCTCTGACAGCTAGATTAATAGCCACGTCCTTAACCTTTAGAGCAGTTTGCCCAGACTGGACGATGTTGGCATGAAGTTCTGTTTTTTGAAGATGCAGTGGCGATAATCCCTTTGAAGGCCCAAAGTAAATAAAAGAAAAAGCTTTAATGAATTCAAAAATGTCATTGAAAATAGCATTTGGCCTGATTTTACACTTCTATTGTTGTTGGAAAAGGAAACAATATTGTATATACAAAGCTTGCTGTATGGAAAATAACAACATGGTAAGCGTAACTTAATCTAGTTTGTTTTTTAAATTCAGTGAAAATGAAAAAATAAACTACCTAAATTGTATTAATTAAGTCTGTTTCTGTGTGACAATGTGATAATTTAATAGCGTTTCCTGGTACTTCTGTGGATGAAGTATGTTTAAATATATTAAAAAAAAATAATTAGAAATTGTTATTGCAGACTAGAACCAAAACCTGGGAAGTTTAAATAAAAAAGCCTATCTAGTTTGTAAAGCTGAACATTTCTAAAGTTAGGAAAAACAGATGCAACTGTAATTATAATTTTGTAGCCACATGATATTTTTCCATAGATTCTCTGACTTATTCACTGTATGGGTTGGACCAGCAAAGTGGAACGGATTAAGGTTGCACAGATGATCGTAAATCTGTTACTCTATAATTTTTAGTGCTCAGTTTTTTGCAACCCACTTAATTTTCTTTTAATGTTTTTGGATGATAAGCTGCTTCATGCTGTTAATTTTTGATATGAACTGAGCATTGCACATGCACTGGCTACATTTTCTAATGCCCCTGCAAGACAAAAAAAATAAATAAATCCTGGTTTTTGCTCCCATTTTTCAGGTGAATAAAACAGAATCATAGAAATTTAATAATTTACCCAAGTAGCAGGGTGTTCCTGAAAGGTAAAAGGCACTTGACAGGTTATTCTCAAGCACCCGGAATGCTCAACCACTCCAGCTGTGTACGTGGATTTATTATATTGGGTGCAACTTTCCTTGAGTTTGCCAGCAGCCCTTGAGAGGCTTGGCTTCAGCAGTCTCTGCATTGCTGAAAGTGGCCCTGCTGACAGGCATCCGATGGCTTTCGTTCTCCAGAGCAGAGGTTCCCAAACTGTGGCGTGCGGATGCTCCTGGTGCACAGAGCGCTTCAAAATGGGGCGTTTTTGGGGTACGGAGGGGGTAACTCCTGATTTTGCAGGACCCTCAGTGCAGGTGGGTCCCCATCGTGGCACTTCTGGGGAGCTTGTTCTGATGTCTGTGTCTGGGGGGAGTGAGGATGGGGATGGGTAGTGGGGATGTGAGGCTGGGAGATGCTGAAGGAGAGGTGGTAAGAGCCAGGCTTCGTGTCCTCTTTTGTGGAGAACGGAGTGTGCTGCTTAGGTGTGGTGAGGATTGGAACCGGGGTTTTGATTTTGGGCTGTGGAATCGCAGAATCCCAGAGTGGTTTGGGTTGGAAGGGACCTTAAGGATCATCAAATTCTAGCTCCCTGCCACGGGCAGGGACACCCCCCACCAGCCCAGGCTGCCCCCAGCCCCATCCAGCCTGGCCTTGGGCACTGCCAGGGATGGGGCACCCACAGCTCCTCGGGGCAGCCTGTGCCAGGGCCTTGCCGCCCTTATCGTGACAAATTTCCCTCTAACGTCTGATCTAAACCTGCCCTCTCTGAGTTTAAAGCCTCCTCCCTTGTCCTGTCCCTACCCCTGACACAGAGTCCCTCCCCAGCTGTCCTGCAGCCCCTCAGGCCCGGGCAGGCCGCTGGGAGGTCTCCCTGGAGCCTTCTCCTCTCCAGGCCCAACACCCCCAGCTCCCTCAGCCTGGCTCCAGAGCAGAGGGGCTCCAACCCCTTCATCATCCTCGGGGCCTCCTCTGGGCCCTCTCCAGCAGCTCCACGTCCTCCTGGTGCTGGGCCCGGAGCTGAGCTCGGGGCTGCAGGTGGGGAGTGGGTGGGAAGGGATTCAGCCAAGTCCCGCCGCCGAGAAATGTCATCCAGCAGGAGGGAGGATCTGCCTGGGGAGAAAGCAAAAGCAGAAACATGTCGCTGCTGATATGGCCTCCAAAAAATCCCGACAGCTTTAGTTCCCGACGTGGAGCAGGCTCGCTCGTCGCCGTGCGGCTGGCGGACCTGTAGGTGTGCATGCGAGGAGGCCTGCTCGCCACAGAATATGTGATTGCAGAGATGCCAGACTTCTTAAAAACAGTATTAAATAACCCTGAAAGCTTTTTAAGGAGGTGTATGAAAGGCAAGAAGCGTGCTTTTCCTCTTGGATTTCCTTCGGATGCTGGAAAATACCTATGGTTGGTAATTCATCTGTTTCGCATGCAACTGGCAGGCTGGAAATAAACTTTCTGGGGTTTGTAAAAACAGTTTGAATCAATCTCCTTAAACGAGATTGAAGATTCATTGCGAAGGTGCGAGGGGAAAATGCACAGAACAGCCATTAAAAAATTAAAACCAACCCGAAAAACCCAGCCTAAAACCAAAGAGAACCAGCCTGGAAATATTTTCCTCCCTCTGTGCTGCCCATTAGCTTGCTGCCCGGGGGAACCTCGATACTGAAACTGCCAGGGGTTGCTGCAGTCTGGTGCCTGGTGGCGTAGTGCTGGCAGGACGAGTGCATTGCTGCAACCTGGACGTGTCTTCCTGCAAATTTATGCACCTTTGAGAGCTTCTGCTTGTTGAGAGCAAGCCTCTCACTGTCCAGAGTCTGCTGGGGGCTTTTGCAAAGTGTCAGCACTGTCTCCACGGGGTAGGAAAGTATTTCCATTTCACAGATCAAGCTTGTCCAGCTTGCTGTGGGGAAGTATGGAGCTCTGGTGTTTGACCTTTGTACCTGCGTGTAGGTTTCGGTTTAAGTCTAATCTAGTACGGCAATATAATCTTAATTGGTTTGCGAAGAGATTTCTTCAGATAGGGCTCCCAGAGTGTGAGGAGCAAGCAACAACTGCTTGAGGACAGAGGAGCCAAGTTTAGTTCGAGCTGTTTGAAAGCCTTCAGTTCAGAGATAAGCGCATATTTTACATCCTGATCAGCAAGTTATAATGAGATTTAGAGCACTAAATGAGTTCTCAGCTACCCCACAAAATGATGCATGTGGCTCATCACAGAGCCATTGTTCTCAGCAGCCCTTGCTGGTGAAATCATTCAGGGAATTGTGATACGCTGCAAACTGGGTTTAATCAGCAAGTAGTTCCACCTTCAGAAGATGACTTAAGTTGCTAGAAGGCATTTCTCAATGTCCACAAAGATTTCTGCATAAGGGAAGTAGCCCTTGTGTTCCTAGGAAGGAAAAAGAGCTATCTGGAACTTCAGACACGTGAACAGGCTGTAGGATTAAGTGTTCTCTGGTGTGATGAGTGGGAGCTGTGTCTTCCAAGTGCTGGAAATTTCTAAAAGGCTGTTCTGTTTCTCCATCAGGAAGAGATAATGAAAGAGCACGAGCGAGGAAGGGTCATGCTGGAGGATACAAGCATGAAGAGCAGAATAAGAGCTGCTGCTTTCACGCTGAGCAGAGAAAAGGGGATGGGCTTTACACGGGGGCTGAGAAGAGCCCTGCAATTTGCTGCACCGGTGGCAGGGTGCTCGTGCCCTGGTAGGCTGCAATGGGAGTGTCTGCTGTTTCAACTCAGACAGATCTAAAGTCAAGGATTTTAAATTTTTGTCATGTTTTAGCAGAGGTTCCTTAGTTCCTGGGATGGCCGGAGCGGTCTCCTGAGGCAGCAGTTGGGTTCTTGAACTCTGTACGATGGGGTCTGGAGAGCACCGTGTGGCAGAGATGGAATAAAACAGTATAAAACAGCCAGGGGAAGGCACTGCGATGCTTTGCAAGGGTTTGATCACTTAGGTAAAAAGGCATCAGGCAAATTTGTATCGTAAAGGCTCCTCATCTGATCCTTCATCTCTTCCCGTCCCTCCCGTTTCACAGCAAGATTGTCAAAACTGACGATGGTCGTCTTTCTCCTCTTCTGCATTCTGTTTTGTTTTCAGAAATTGCTTTTTTTTTTCCTCTCTTTTTTTTTTTTTTTTTTTGTCTCTCTGAGTATTGAAACCCAGCTTTGTTTATTCCAGGCTCATTTCCTACTTTGCTGTGTAAGGCTACCACGTCTTCAGTTCAAGGTCCCTGAAAATGTTATGAATAGTCTTATCTCTGCAAGCTCCTTGAATACATTACAAGTTCTGTATACCTGGCCATTTTGAACCTCATCCTCATTAAGAAAAAGAAATAAAAGCCCTTATCCTTCTTTTCTGAAGTGACCTATTAGAATTCTCCTGTGGGAGAAAATTAGTATGCGTGGACTCGGAGTCACTCGGAGATGTGCCTGCCTAATGCACGGGCACAGATTTGCTAAAGAAACACAGCTAGCCGGATCAAAATCATTAGATATTGCTGTCTATAGAACAATTTATCTGTTTTTCTTTTTTTTTTTTTTTCCTCCTCACTGCTGGGTAGAGCTGTTGGACCTAATTTTAATACCTATTTCAGTCATTTATGCTATGAAATGATAAAAGGATTATTAAAACATTATCTGCTAAGTCAATACGGGAGGGTTTGAACTAGCTGTGGTGACTGCTGGTGTTCAGGCGGAGGATATGCTGCAATTTGATAAAGAACATTTTATGTTTCGTTGCTCTGAGATGGCTCGAAACCTGATTTTTCAGCTTATTAAGTAATTTTCTTGTCCTTCGCGATTTGTCTTCTAACAAAAACTAACAAGTATCTCACTTCCCTGTATCGAGGATTAATAAGCCGATTGCAAAGCACTTGGAGCATAACTGCAAAACACGACTAGTGGAACTTGAAGCAAAATCTCTGCTTTTCAAAAGGGGAAGAGTGGAACTTGCCTCCCCCTTCTCCCATCACCAACACTCTGCTGAGCTTCGCACCGCTGTCGGCCACCCTCGTACTGCTCTGGGCGAGGGCTCAGATGGATTTCTTCTCCTTTTTTTCCTTCTACCAAAGGAATGGATTCTCCCTAAAAATCAAGCCCTCGTTAGAGAGGAGGAGAAAGTCTATAAAACACTGTCTTCGCGCTCGCTTTGGAATCACAATTGCTCCTGCTGAGCTTCTGAGATAGACTTGAAAAGGCATCTTGGCTTGCATTATAGGTTAACCCAAATAAACGTTTAGTAAGTAATAGCAGTAATTAGTATTTATAATGAGGTAGTAACAGGCAACCTGAATTAGCCCAAGCTCCCATTGTGCCTGGAACTAAACAAACAAATAAGCTACTTAGGGAGGGACTGCCGTGATTCAAGTGTATTTGTCATTTCTTGTAATAAGTCTAAAATATATTGTAAGGTGATACTCAGCACGCCTTTTTTTTAGTCATGTAAGCATAATCTTTATTAATATATGCCGTCTGCTTTTTGCTTACCTTGATCCCTGTTGGGTTGGCGTACCCAAACTGGGCTTAAGTTCCGTCTTCAGCTGCCTTTAAATTCAAATACTCCTTGTTGCAAGGTGTGGCGTGCTTGTAGGATGTCACGTAAGGACTTAGGGACTGCAGCCTTGCTTGCTGCTAGCAAGCTTGTCATTAAGGACTTCCAGATTGCAATTAAATCAGCAGTTTTCGTAGGCATGAAGTGTCGAGATAAATATTTGAGTATCAATCTAGTGAGTATTTGCATTAAAAAGATATCAGGAAAAATGGATGGACACCTTTTTTTTTCCTCTAACAATTT
The DNA here is from genome assembly GCA_011076525.1 of Nettapus auritus. Classification (NCBI taxonomy): domain Eukaryota; kingdom Metazoa; phylum Chordata; class Aves; order Anseriformes; family Anatidae; genus Nettapus; species Nettapus auritus. The sequence goes on from CM021767.1 coordinate 117,315,251, forward strand.
TTTCTCCTTTTTCAGTCCTAGTTACACCTTTCTGCTAGCATGGATAACTCTTTGGACCATAGATCTTAGGCAGCCACAACAGTTCACCAGAAATAACAATACAATTTTTGAGGAAATAATATTTCAGTATTTACACCTTTGTTGTGACAGTTGCTTTGGGCAAGGCAGCAGACCCTTAGTCATGCCAGCCACGAGCTGGGCAAATACAGCTGTCACGGTATCCACATAATTGTAAAATATGGCATTATTGTTGAGTTTTCATAGGGGTTCGTTCAGTTACTACCTAGCCACTTCTTTAATATGTGCTACATAAGTACTGGGAAGTATTTTAATAGTCAACATGAGCATTATTAACTATTTTTCATGCAAGCCTAATTTATGGAAGCTGGTGCTATCTATTAAACATCCGCGCACTTACAGCCTGTCCCAGCTGAGTAATTTATATCCATGCCACAGAGTTCTAAATATTTAAGGATGTCCATAAAAAACGTTGCCTGAATAATCTCCCTGCCTTCCCAGTGCTGAAATGCCCGAGCTGTTGCCTCTACAAGCAGCCGCTCTTTGATGGCTGTGGACACCGGTGTGCAGTTGTGGATTGGTTTTATTGCAGGACGCTTATCCTACTTGGAGCAGTAGGAAGGTACGTGGAAGGATGTAGAAGGAAGGATGTAGAAGCTCACACTCAAGCTGTCGCACTGAATTTGAAATTCTCTGAATTGCTCCATTGTTTTTCCTACAGTCCTTGCAGCTCGGGTATCTTGAGCTTCGCAGTCACTAAGTTCAGCTGAATTTACCTTTAGAATCTCTTGTGAGATGCGAAAGCACTGCAATTTCTGTTTGATAGAATAAAGGCCCGACTAGTTCAAGGCCAGCTCTGGAAATTCAGCTGTTGACGTTTTTTGGGTTTCAGCTTGGTAGACTTCAAGGGCTGTTAAAGAGATATTTGTTGTGGGATTTTTTTGCTTGTTTTTTTGTTTTTCCCTCAGAACACTCCTTCAACCAAAAAGAAAAAAGTCCAAACCAACTCCAGAATAAATTTCAGCCGTCAGATCTGAAAATATATTTTTTTTCCTTTAAAAGCTGAATTATTTAAGAGTGATGGGAAGACGTTAAATTGGAAATGGCTTCAACCATTGGGGTTGTTTCCCAAGAATTAAGAGAAGTAAGGCTTTCTACCCAAGCCAACACTGAACTAACCGTGTCGTACATCGGTTTATTTGGGAGTAGTTATTTATTTCCAGGCTGTGAGTGCTGCGGTTCGCTCTTATCGCAGAACAGCTCTCGGATTCTAAAGGAAGAGAGTTTTTCCTGATTTGGTTGAACCGGACTTGCTCAAGATCTTAGAGGATGTTTATGGCAGAGCTGAAAATAGATCGGAGATTTTCTGATGCGTGCTTGAACCACAAATGGACCTTCCTGGTCAGATCCTGGAGCTTCAAATCCAAAGTCGGCCCCCTGGAGCAGGTCATGGCTGAGTAGTAGAATTGCCTTTTTCGTAACAGTTTCCCCCAAAAGTGGACACGTGAATGTGTAGACAGAAAAATCTCTACTGCTCGTTGAGGTCTCTGTGTTTAATAGCGATCCTTTGAAAAAAGAAATGCTGTAGTCCTTGAATCGTGCTGTCATTACCTAAAGAAGGAATGCCTGTTTTGATAGAGGAAAGCACTGTTAATTTTCCTTGGCACGATCTCTGGCATGCATGGGGAGCTCTCATTTCCAATGACGCTATTAAGATGCTGCCAGTAATTAGCATCTTTGGAAAATCGGGTTTTGCGCTTGCGTATGAATTTATCAAGGAGATGAGGGCTGGGGAGGAAGGGCTTTCACCTGCAGCCTGAGCAAGGGTGCTGGACAGCCCGCCGTGGCGGTGGGCTCTGGGCAGGCGTTCACGTTTCCATTAAGACACTTAATGATTTAGAAATATTGCTGGTGGCTGACGTAACGTGTGAGCTGTGGCTGGCGGAACGAGCGGCGCTGCGTCGCTCTGCCTTGCTTCAAACTGCAAGCTTGTTTTTAAATCTCCGGAATTTATAGGGTATTGCTTTTCATTAGCTCCCACAGCCTCGCTTTTTGCTGCTTAAACTCAACAGCTGGTGGCCGAGCGGCCTCGGAGGTGCGGGGAGCAGAGACCCAAGAGAATTGCAGGGTGATTCTGCTCCATCAGCCGCATGCTGTTCGGTGTGGAAGTCCAAGCAAAGAAGCCCCACGTTCAGGGCTGGGAATACCAAAAATCACGGCAATAAGACTTTACAGCACCCTCATCTTGGAGTGGACATGAGCGCCGTCTGACCCATGAAGCCTTCATTTCTGCAAGTCCCAGAGGAAAGGCTGCTGCGTGCTGTAGTTCCGTGGGCAGGCCTGCTGCTCCCGTGTCGTTTGTCAGCGCTGGTGTAAATGTCTTCATAAAGCCCTCGCCTAATCCTCTTAGTCAAGCTAAAAATATGCAGGGCTTTATTTTTTTGTTTATGAAGATTTTATCTCCAAGGTTGTATTTGCCTCCAACAGATGCACGTGGTGTCCATCTGTTTTTTTTGTGTGTATTTTTTTTTTTTGGAAATGTTTTGGCAACATTCGTTTAGGGAATTATGCCCTATCGGGATCTCTGGAATTGGCTAATTCCTACTTGAAGTGGTTCAAATGCCATTTCTGCTCCAAACGAAATGGACGTGCATGTGTTACGCAAAAGCGGAGACAATTTATTTTTTGCAAATTGCGTCTGAAATAATGACGTAAATGATTTTTTATTTATTTATTTTTATTTCTTGTATCTGATACCATGCTGGGAAGACAACCACGATGGTTTGAGAGTGGGGAGCATCTCCAAACTCCCAGCGCGGGGCCGAGCCGGTGGGTGCTGGAAAAGCCCTCCCAGGGGAATCACGGAGATACCAGGGCCGGTTCCTACCTGTTTCCATTTCGATGCTGGAGCCATAACTTGAATTTTTAGGGCTTAGTGCAGTGAAAGTTTCAGCTGTTGTTGTGTCTGCTGTAGATGGAGGTTTCTTGTTTCCCATTTAGCGTGGTCTCTGGGAGAAAGCCTCTTGGAAGCCCTTTATTTGGCAGCGCTACCACTTGCAGCCTTGTTTGAAATGACCAAGAACCTGTTTAAAAATCGGAATAGCCACGTATCAAACAATGAACAGATCTGTACTTCTCAGGAAGCCTGGTACAATTTTTTTTTTTATAACTTGGGATCATAGATCGTGTTCTCAGATGGCGTGAATGACGTTGAGTTTCTGTTCGTTTTCCCCTGACCCGGTTCACGCGTTTCCAGGAGAATATTCTTTTACTATTTTTTTTTTTTTCAGTAAAGAAAAAAAAAATCCGACTCTTTGTATTTCAAGGACTTTTGAAAGACAAAGCCCTGCAGCTGTGATAGCCTCAACGGCAGAAAAACCCTACTGGTGAGAGTCCCCGGAGCCAAAAGCTGTACGAGGTAGGGTTAGGACTACGGAGCACCTTGGGATCTGGACACACAGTTGGTGGTGCTGAGCCACAACACCCCAAAATGTGCTCTGTGGTCCTCACCTCATCTTCCCTATGGGATCGCCTTCATCCCCTGGTGGATTTCGGATGTCCCTCCATGCCTGGGGCTGACCACTGCGGTAACTTTTCAAGAGAGAATTCATCGCCGGCGTCGGCTGGAGGTGTGAGAGCATGTGCGTAGTCACCCAGAACGGGTTTTGTTTGTAGATGGTCAAAGTCTACGTTCTGCCGACTTTGTTAGGGACTGAGAAGGTAATGGGTGACTAGCTGGGAAAGGAAAAGGGCAGAAAACCTGAAGATTGTCTCAAACATAATTTTTCACACCTTTTCTTCACAAGGTTTTCCTAAAATGACATAAAGCAGGGCTCCGGTAGCTGATATAGATGTTTAAAAATAAGACTTATGCATAGGAAACTTGCCTGAAAATGATATTTCTCAGCCTGCCAGCAACACGGCCAGCCCCAGGGGAATAAAGCCTTGTGCAATCCGACTTTGGGGTGTCCCAGACGACATCTAAACGGAGCTTGGCAGCACGCAGCTGGTGGTTTTATGCCTTTGATGCTCCAACACCCTTCTCCTCGTTGCCACCCGAACCCCACTGACGGTGCCTGCATCCCCTGGGGTGTGCAGGTGTCCTGCCTCGACGCTTCCACCACGAGATCGACCTTTTTCCCCCAAAGGAAGGGCGGTGGGGGCAACGCACAACCCGGGGAAATGCTGCAGGCGCTTGCTGGGTGCTCCGCGCTGACTTAAATTGTTCTAATTTTCTCTCTTGCTCTTAAGAAAATTAATTCGCTCGCTGAGATGACAGCCTAAATGACTGCTTTTCAGTGGATGAAGAAAGGGGTTGACTTTTTTTTTTTTTTTTATCAAAGTGTAATTGAAATGAGTTTCAGGTTTTCTCTTGGCTTATTTTTGAGCACTTAAACCACTCCTCGATGAACGTTTATTGAAAAAAATATATAAATCAGGCATATATTGACAAAGGGATGCAAGGAAAACTCGGAATTTAGGTATTTTTTCCTCTTCTGAAAGCGAGACCGAGCTGTTAGCCCAGCCTGATGTTTACGTGGTTCAATCTCAGCCTGGGGTGGGGGGGTGCAGAGGAACTTTTTTTCGTGTCGGAAGTAGGCTGGAAAACATAACAAACAGGAAACCACAGCGCGTAGCTTGAGGAGCCCAGAGCTGCCAGAGCTCGGGTGGCTCGACCCGTTATTTCGAGAAATCGGCAGAAATGAGACAATCAGGACGGCCATCATCTTGAGAAGCTCGCATTTTGCCTTCTTTGCCTCTGTCTTCAACACTAATGATAGGCTCTGGGACCCCAGGTGCACTGAGTTGTTGGACCGTGATTGTTGTAACAATAAACTCTCAGCCACCCCTAAACCTGTGCAGGATTTGCTGCTTCACCTGGATGCATATATGAGCCCTGATGGGATTCATCCCAGGGTACTCAGAGAGCTGGCTAATGTCATTGCAACCTCTCTCCATTATTTTTCAATGGTCTTGGGAATCTGGAGAGGTCTCATTTGACTGGATGCTGGCAAATATTGTTCTGAGTTTCAAGAAGAGCAAGGAAGAAGACTCTGTCGGTCTCACTTCAGTGACTGGTAAAATTAAGGAGAAAATTATCCTGGAAATTTTGAAAAAGACCTGAAGGACAGTGCTGGAAGGAAGCCCTGCAGAAAGAGATCTGGGGGTTTTGGTCAACAGCAAGTTGAATTTGAGACAGAAGTGTGCCCTGGCGGCCAAAAGGGCCAATTATAGCCCGGGGTTCATCAGGCCCAGCACTGCCATACAGGTGAGGGAAGGGATTGTCCCGCTCTGCTCAGCACTGTGTGGCCTCACCTGGAGCACTGTGTGCAGTTTTGGGCACCACAGTCTAAGAAAAATATAAAACAGTTAGAGAGCGTCCAGAGGAGGGCTACGAAGATGGTGAAGGGTCTGGAAGGCAAGTATGAAGAGCAGCTGAGGCCCCTTGCTTTGTTCAGCCCAGAGCAGGCCGAGGGGAGGCCTCATGGCGGCCTGCAGCTCCCTCACGAGGGGAGTGGAGGGGCAAGGGCTGAGCTCTGCTCCCTGGGGACAGCGACAGGACCCGAGGGAACGGCATGGAGCTGGGACAGGGCAGGGTCAGGCTGGGTGTTAGGGAAAGGTTCTACACCCAGAGGGTGGTTGGGCACCGGGACAGGCTCCCTGGGGCAGTGGTCATGGCAGTGACATTTCCGGAGTTCAAGAAGCATTTGGACAATGCCTCAGACAAATGGTTGCATTTTGGGTGGTCCTGTGTGGAGCCCAGAGTTGGATTCAATGATCCTTGTGGGTCCCTTCCAACTTGGGATATTCTGTGATTCTATGGGCGCTAGCTGGGGAGAAAGGAAGGATGCTTCTGCTCGCTGTGCTACTTCCAGGTGAGGGGTTAGGTGCTGCTCGCCCTCCGGGGCATCCCAGGCTCCATCCCTGCGGAGGATTCGCTCTGCTTCTTCTCTGCTTTCTGTTCGTTTTCCTTTTTGATTCTCTTTGCTTCTACAATTAATGCTTTTGTGTCTCAGGACTGTCCGCAGCAGGCTCGGGGTCAGCACTGCTTTTGTTTCCCATCTGCAGCAAGAGCTGAGGGTGCTCCCGACCCTGTGTTTTCTCACGAGCTGCCCTGTTGCTGGTTACATCATGGGAACGGGATAAAACGTGGCCTCAGAGGATCGTCGGAGCAGATTGTTTTGGCTTTCCCTGCCACCACTGTTTTCCTCGGTATCTTCATCAAACCTGAGAGGTCCTCTCTTGGCTTAAGCCACTTTGGGAGTTTGTTAAAACGCTGGCTGGGAACCAGTCTGCCCAGCGTGAACAGCTCAGTCAGCCGTGCCAGCAGTGCCTGCTGCTCTTGTCGCAGGCTGTCTAGCTGTAAAAAAAAAAAAAGGGTAAGGAGAGCTGTGGGGTGGTTGTGCTGCCGTAGAGGAGAGCGGCGTTGGGGCAGCTTGACCACCAGGCATCAGCAAGTCTCATCAGCCTGCAGGTTGTGCAACTGGGGTGTCAGGAATGCTGGTTATCTATACGCCGTCTCCAGCCAGATGCAAATTCTATTTATTTAAACTGATTTAGATAAAAAATAAAAGCCCGTAGCAGCACATCTACGGGCTGGCTGTTCCAGTTAGATGTGTAGCAAGAGCTCCATTTGGTCTTGACCGTAATCTCCTGCGCGGGAGCACGATGTACCGACACCAGCCCGCTCGGGAGCTTGTGCAAGCAAAGCTAAACTGCTGAAGGAAACTTTTACAAAGCTCGGAAGTGTTTTAAAAGGATAGATGTAGCTTTAAGTCGATGTATGTTTAGGTTAATCTCAATTTGTAGTGCACAGAAGTATGGAAGTGCTGCGGGTACCGTGAGCCGATACCCTCCTGCGCAGCCTTGCCATGCTCTGCTTCCTGGGACGCATCTATTCATTCTCTAAAGTTTCACAGGAATTGCCGTGAAAAATATTTTCTGTACCCTGCAAGGTAAATTATTAAGGCCATTAACAGGAGAAGTAAAGATTCTCACCACTCTTTTAATGTTGGTTCTTGTTTATCGTGTGATTCTGCGGCTTGCTTTCGGCATTCTCAGCGAAGCATCTCGCCTTCCGCAACTCCTCGCGCTCCTGGTGGCAGAGCCCGTGAGAGAGGAGGAAAAAGCCACGGAAAAAGCCACCGCAGGAGCAGACGGAACAGCTTCCCTGGAGGAGAGGAGGCTGCCTTGCTCTGCACACCTTGCTCCATTCTGGGGAGGAAACGAGGGAGAGGGAAGAGGAGAGGAAGGAAGGCTTCACTTCATTATAGCAGGGCTGGAATTTATTTTACAACGCCTTCAGCAAATTGCATTCCTCTCCAGTTTGTGTTTTCCTTGGTAGCCTCAAATCAGTAGCTCATTTTCTAGAAGCTTCAACGTCTATTCTTATACTTCTGTTTTTTTTTAAGGTCTCACTAGCTATTAAACAAAATTTTTGTGTAGTTGCAGCACGGTGCTGCTTTGAGCATTGCCAACCTCCCTTGCCTCGCCTTCGGAGCCTGGCTATTTGCTGTCCTATTTAGTCTTTTATTCGAGTGTTGCAGAGCACTGCTTAATACCGACGTTACCAAGTCCTCTTGGACAAAGCAAGCCTGCTTTTAAGCAAAATAACCTCGGTGGAGGAAGGAATATGGCAGGAGAGGAATGGCAGGGCGCGTGCAGTTCTGACAGCATTGTTTTTCATTTGGTAATAGTTTCTTCTGACTTCACCAGGGACTCCAGCAGTGATGTCAGCCAGGATACAGTTTATGTTCTGCCTGTCACCCGAGTGATAGATTGCACTGAGTCGTGCCAGAACCATAAATTGCCTGGGAGATTGGAGTAAGTCGTCGGTGGAATTCTGCAGAGCCGGAGCCAAAGCTGGAGAACTTCAGGAGAAGCCTCTTGAAGAGCGATCTGAGGATGAAATCTTCCCGTTGCCTTGGGAAGTTATGTAAAATCCCATCCCTGGACATCAGAAGGGTGAAACTACTTAGTCATGCTGTAATAATTAGGGCATCATCACCGCTTCTGGTTGTCACGCTTTCAAAATGTTGTCTCAACAGGTTGCATAATGACACGATCTGGACCATCGCAACTATAATAAGGCCGTAAAATTATTAGAAAAAGCTCTAAAGGGGAGGTTCTAAAGGAAAAGCAGATGCGGTGCCAGCAGTCGATAGGTTTTATTTGGTTTATTTCTTTTTTAATTGGTGTAGAAAAGTGTGAAGATGCCGTTAAATAAACTTTGGTTTGTATGGAGGGAGCTGTGTTGGGTCTGAGGACATCTTGGGCTCCGAAACGTGCCCCTGGTACCTGTGGGGCGTCTTTTAATCCAGATACCTGCTGGATCTGATAAATTGGGACACTTTATCCCCACTGGTGATGTACCCGAGGGACTGCTCCGGGTGGAGATGTGCCTGGAGGGGACCTGGGAGCGCTGGAAGATGTAGGGCAGAGCTGATAACCAAGAGGTTAACCAAGAAGATCTCCCGTGTATTTGGAGAGTGGGTTGGTAAGGAAACAAGGCTGATGGCAACCTGCATCATCAGGTTGAGATCAATGTGGCAGCAAGGCTGGGGGTTGCTTCAGGTCTTAGCCAAAATCTGGCTGTTTTGGTAGGAAGCGCCATGAAAAGCATTTGTCCAAACTTTTGTTTTCAAACTGAACAAATTCTGTTGTCTCAGGTGGTATTTTTAAGGTGGTAAGTCTGACACTAAGCCACAGAAGGTGTGAACTGTACAGAAACTAATTCACGGGGAAAATAAGACAGGGAAAGCTAGGATGGTTGAGAGCAATTAGCAGGTTTTTAGTAGCGAGGAATTCAAAGGAACTTTGGGCAATTTTGACAATTTGTCTGCAAGATTTTGTGGATTTGGAAGAAAACAAACCAGCTCGCACAGGATAGCCTTTAAGCACACAAATCCTCTTGTCTAAATTTATAACAGTGTAAAGTAAAGGTTTCCTAATAGGTGATTTCATCGGTATCGTGGCAGAGGCTTCGCTGCCTCATTGAACAAAGCGCTCGAGAACGGGCTCCGGGAGCAGCCCTGCTTCTGCGTGCGAGAGAAATTCACAGAAATTTCCCCTCTCACATCTGCTTCCTCCCAGTTCCATTTGCTGCTGTATAAACTGCGTCTGTGTGTATATATAGGGAAAAAAAAGAAGGGGAAATGTCAAATGTAATGAACTGCTCCGAAACTCTTCTGTTCTCTTGCCCAAAATCGCCCATCCTGACGAAAACCCCGTTGATCCCTGTCTTCAGCCGTCTTGGCACCTCCAGCTTGCGGCGTGCGAGCCGCCCTGGTCCTTGCAGAAAAAATACGATAATCTTATCGCCGGCCAATATCTACGGCCCAAAGAGGAAACTGGGATTTAATTCTGCACAGTCAACTTCCTGCGATGTGTCCAAACCCGTGCAGCTCCTGCCTGCTGCCTAACCCAGTTCTTTCAGCGCGGTTGTGCTGACCGGACAAAAGGCGGCTCGGTCGCCTCCTCGCTTGTGGAATAGAGATGAGACACATGGAAAAATTAGCAGCCGGCCAAGATCTTGAGAAACGAGGAATCGGAGGAAACGAGGGGAAGAAATTCAGATGGTACGGGCTCTTTTAATTGTTCCCTCGGTGAAATCTCCCTGCGACGTTTCCTTCGATCGATTTGGAACTGCCTCGGAGCTGAGCCCAGTTCCTGGCCTTCCAACCTGCCCATCCAACAACTCCAGGGATGGGGCACCCGTAAGACCTCTGGGCAACCTGTGCCAGTTCCTCACCACCCTCAGAGTGAAGAAACCCCAAACCCTTCCTTCGAACGTAGCACAACGCCTGTTTTTGCAACATTCAGGGTTGCTTCTTTGGCTATTGTTTTTGCTGGTGTTTCAAAATTCATCGCCAACATCATCATCATACCCCCAGCAATTTCAAGGTGCTAAAGGAGGCTGAGTGCTTAGATCCCAAGCCGTCTTGTTGCAAATCCCTTTCAAACCAGGCTGAAATGAAAATGTGTGTGGTGTTCTTCGTCAAGGGCATTCATATTTCAAAAGGAGGGTACCCGGTAAATAGGTAGCAGGATCATTTTGTCAAGTCAATACTCAACGCCATTCTTGGACCAAAAGGAGCGCTCGGAACAAGGAAGAAGTTGAAAAGAGGCAGGCTAGGTTTGTAGAAGGTCACGTAACCTCAACAAACTTGTTTAGCCTTGGTGAGACAAGAAGAAAACCAGGGTAAGAGCCTAGAAATAATTGGCTTTAGTCTTCGGGAGGCCTTAGATTGTGACCTAAGTCGCTCTTACACTGGTGCGTTATGCTCGACTGCTTTAAAAAAACCCTTTTCGGAGGGATCTGGATGACTGATAATAAGCAGCGAGCGTGGAAACCATGACCAGCGCCGCACTCTCACTACAAAAGGAGGAATTAAGAGGAGAGGTGTTTCAAGAGCCTGAAATGCGAGGTTGTAACCAGAAGAGAGCGGCCACAAAACCTCCCTTGACAACAGAAGGCTTCAGCCGAGGCAAGCCAACACGGCACATCGGCGTCGAGAAGCACCGGCGGTGAGTGGGGGCTCCTGTGGAGGATAAAAAAGAAGGGGAGAAGGGTAAGTGCCTGTCTCCGGTGGCTGTTCAGCATCAGTATTTTTTCTGCCTGCTCCCTAGAAGGTTGGAGAATTTTTTGATCCGCTGCTTCTGAAGTCTTGCCCGGCTTTTCGGACGGATCCCACTTTGCCTGAGCACGGCACCGGGGGCTGCTCCGGGTGCAAGTGACCCCTAGCTCTTGCTCCATGTGCCAACCTTCGTTCAGATCCGTGTTCTTGGAAGGGACCTACAGAAACCCTTGGCTGCGCCCAGCGCCTTGCCCCTTGCGGCTGCCGGAGCACAAAGCCGCGTTTCGGTGCATCGCCGTGCACGCTGCGCGGGCTCGTTCCCGTAGCCAAGCTGGGAGCATCCTCGGGTGATGCCGGGCGTTCTCCGACCCGGAGGGACGAGGAGCCTTTCCTGGAGAGCTTTTGTTCCAGCGTAGGAAGCCCGTGTTGCTAGGGAGTTGGCATTTGCGTGGGGCTTGAACAGCCCTCGCTTTGCTGATCTGAAAATTTCGCTCCGCAAACCTGCTCTTGTGCTCCAGGGACGAGCGCGAGCGCTGACTGGCGTTTTACAAGACCCCTTAATGAGTAGAAATGAACCTTTTGTCATTGCCAGGAGACCGGCTCTCCGTTAATAGCAGCCCCGTCTCCCTCTGATGTGCGTGCACGCACGCAAGCGCGTGCGTTGAGTCAGAAGGACGACAATAACGGAGCCAGCAAATTCCCTTGTTCAAAACGGGAGGGGAAAAAAGACCATTTCGTGAGCTTTTGCTGCTTCTATTCATAGGGGTCTGGCTGCCGCGCTGGAAAGCAGGAATCAATTAAAAGCGCGTGTGGCTCTGCCTTGTGGAGCTGGGTCTTGAGGGATGGCAGCTTTTCAGATCGCTTTGTAGCCCGGCCGCGCGATGCCGGCCGAGGAGGAAGGCAGTGCACGCGTTTGTGGTCCCGGCCCGTAATTACACCGCGGCAGGAATGCTTCTGCAGGCACGTGGAGCCGCAGCAGCGCCTGCTGTGGGGCTGTTGCTGCCGTCCACACCTCCGTTTAAAAGCAGTGACCTACTTTGAGAAGCGCAGGGCCTCGCCGCTGCTCCTCAGGGCCGTCTTCGTGCTCGGCTTCGGGGCTGGGCTGAGAACCCACGAGGAGGAGCGCGACCTCGCGGGTAACAACCGGGCACCGGTGCGTGCTGCCCTGAGAATTCACAGGCTCGTCACGTCGATGAAGTAAAAGCAAGGGATGAGGTAAGAAGCCAACACGTTGGCTTTTGGGCTCACTGCCTCATCTCAGCCCCTTCGTTTCATCCCGCTGGAGACCAGGAGATGCGGAGGCTGGCGTACCGAGGGGATCCGGGGGTTTTGGGGATGCTTCAGGGGACCACAGCTTCCTGAAGGCTCAGATCGTGACACCATGGGGAATTCATTCTGCTCTGTTCCTCTTGCTAGCCTCGTTCCTCCACCAGCTCACACCCCACATGGGTGACATCGGCAGCGCCCAAGCTGCGAACACCCCTTTCCTCCGCATCGCCCCGTGAAGCTTTCAGAATTTATCCAGTGCCAGGGAGAAATGTCTGTTTGGTGACCTTGTGTTTCCAATCACCCACGTGGGCCTGCAGCACGCGGCCGAGCCTTTCGAGTGCTGTTTGAACCCAGGGCTCCCTTTGGGAACTGTTTTCCCCGCTCGGCAGCGGGGCCTTGGCGCGGGGAAGATGGGCGCGCTCGTGCCGAGGCCTTCTGTAAACACGCGGAGATGCTTACTAAGCTGCTCGCCTGCTTGTCTGCATAACAACGACGAGAGTTATGTAGTGGGTGTAGAGAAAGGGTGTGACGTGTACTTTAACCTATTAGGCTTGCTAAATCTGGGGAAAAGGGCTTTTGCTGCGTTCATCGGGAGAGCTGTCCGTGTGCCGGGGTCGGCTCGGCGGGCACGACCGAACGTTTCGGGAGCCGAGGGCACCGATGGGGTCTGGGGGCTTTGGGAGCCGCAGCACGCCGACTTCTAAGACTTTGCTTTCTCATTTTTTTCCCCTCATGCTTTTTATTTCTTCTACAAAGCACCGAACGAGAAGCAGCAAAAGGATAAAAAGGCTGCAGACTTCATAGCGTGTCCTTACAGAGACCGATAACGCCCGGCGGCGAGCGAGCCGGGTGTACGGGGCCTTGTGGCAGCCTCTCCTATGGTTAATACCGCCCCAGATCTCATGGTAGGTTTTCACCTTTATCTTCTGACCCAGCGTGCGAGGCCTTTTTTTTTCAGCCGAATTTATTGTAAAGGACAACCTTTGAGATCCGATTGCTAACTTCCCCCGAAGTTATTTCTCGGCCGTGCCTCCGCCTGAGCGATCTCACAGAGGCGAAGCCTGGGTGAAAGTAATTTATTGTGGAAGGTTAGGGGAAATTAAATCAGGGCTAACTGCGGCGAGCGGGCTGCAGAAATGAAAATCTCCAGTTGCCGACTCAATTAGGACTTCCGGGGGTAATTGCTGGAGGTCCTGGCAGTTCTGAGAACGAGCCGGTTTGTTTCGCGGGGTGATGGTGAGCGAAGAAGTCCTTGCTGGGCAGCTACAGGGGCTCGTTGCGCGGTATTTCCATGCGAGACCCGCTGTCCTGGGTTCAGCAGGGCTCCCGAAGCACGGGTTGTCTCGTTGGACCTGCTCAACCACTTTCCTCTGTTTGCGGCCTTGGGGCTGTGCTCGGTATTTTTTAAAGTGGATTTGTTCAGTGATTTTCGAGATAGAAACGCGGATTGTGGTGTCCCGGAGCCTACTGCAGTTCTGCTCGGTGTCTTTCCCTGTGAAGATCCTTTTTTAATTTTTCCTTCTGAAGGGCTTAGAAAGTGTCAGTGGCTTCTGGTTTATGTTAACGCGCGAGATCTCTTTGTAGGAGAACACGACTTTAATTATTTTATGAACCGGTAACGCGAACCATCCTGGCGACCCGTAGGAAGAACCAAAAGCAAAGGAACCAGCTAAAGTAAGTCAAACAACAAAAAAGGATAACGCATAAACGCGTTGAATATGCCCGGTGCCGTAACGAAGGGTTCTAATGGCAGAGCCTTTGCTCCGTATATTGACATTGAACTCCCAGGTGACTTTACCAGGCAGGCAGCTAAGAAAAAAAATAATAAAAGTGACTTGCAAGCTGAGCAGATCTGACATAAGTAAGGCAGAAGCAAGTCGTGAAGATACGGCTGCATATTAAATTTGGTTTTCTTGATATGCTGGAGGAAAGTGCTTATGGATTTGCTGGAGGCTTGGGGATCGTTTCTTCTGCTCTGAGGACCCGGCGCCGTTAGCTTTTGTCGCTGTTGACCACGTAAAATGCTCCTGACGTGGAAAGGACAAGACTTATTCCTAAACCTACAAACAGAGCAAGAGTCGAGCTCTGGCCTGGTTGCCGATGGAGGGGAGCAGGGGGTCCGGGGAGCACGCCGAAGCCCCCAGCCTCCGGCACAGCGCTTCAATTTTGCAGCTTGCTCGGCCAAGGCTTCTTTTTCTCCTTCTTCGAGTCTGTAAGTGAAATAATTTCAACCAGTATTTCATGCCCTTGAATATTTGTTCCGTCAGAAACGGGCTTATTTTTTATTAAGCTGTTTGATCTATTATGCATTAGAAAAACACACAGTGTGGCTCCGTCGGAGCAGGCTGCCGCTGCACGAGCTCTTTCCTCCTCGGTGTCGTTCCTCTTCCATCCGCCGATGAACCGGCAGCGTAACTTCTGCTGTAGTTAAACAGGACCACGATCTGCACTGTGCTTGTGCTGTAATGATAACACGGTGTCTGAGAAGTCGATGGGCATGGCGTTTTTGTTCTTGGGTAGCCTGAGCGGTTTTGTCCGTTTATTTTGTGAAACGACTACCCTGTAGTTTCCCTTTTTTTTCCTTCTCTTTGCTCATCAGCTCGACTTTGAAGGCCTGGTGCATGCTGTGGTCCCATCCTGCCACGTTCATGCCCATGGCTGGCACGAGCAGGGCACACCAACCAAGTGGTTTGAACCTCATCACCGTCCTTGGGTGTCCAGCAAAGCTCCCCGATGCGCGCTTTGGGGCTGGGATCGCAGCTACCTCTGAAGGGAGCTGCTCATTTTCAGTGGCACGAGGCCGTGGTGGCCTCCGCGTGTCTTGAGTTTGTGGCAAATTATTTGGTGGCTGGTTACAGACGTGATAGTTCGGTCCTGCAAAAGAAAAACCCCACAAAACAACTCCAACCCTATAAGGAGCAGGCTGGTGGGCAGCTGGAGGCTGTGCGGCGGCTCGGCCTCATTAGCCCGTGGGGTTTTATGGCTTTTTGGTGTGTCTTTACCCAGTTTTGAGTGAAGTGCACTTGGTGGTGATATTTTTCAGCAGTTCTTGCAGGCATTTACGTGCTCGAAGGAGGAAGGATGGAGACTTCTGGATTGCTGCTGGCTCCCGTCTAAAAACCGATTATTTCAGCGTACCCTGGGAGTGCTCAGGGGATACGAATGACTGGAGGAAGCCTTGAGGGAAGAATAACCTCAGAAATGTAGCACGTGCGTGGAAAGGCGTATTCTCATAGTTAGGAATCGTATCATTTCTGATTTTACCCCCAACTCCCTTGCTGCATTTGATAGCATGAGGTCTTGGCGTACGGGCTCCTGCCAGCAGCGTTTGCTGTGATTCACAATAGCAGCCTCAAAATCCTCCTCTGCTTCGGCTGCGTGGAGCTGGCCAAAGAACACATCGACACAGAATTATGAAAACGAAGGAGAAATGAGTGAATAATCCCGCTGCCGAGCCTGTTGTGTTGCCTGTTGGGTTCCTACGGTTTCATTAGATCCGCATTACTCCGCGTCCCTGCTAACCAGACCTGCTAGGATGGTTTCGTGTTCTTAAGGAGATGTCAAGTCTTTGAACAAGCCTAGAATTATAGATGATGTCAGGCTGCGTTTTCATTATACCTCATAGACTTTTTTTTCCCCCCCTGCAACACAAGAAGTCAGAAAAGGGTGAAGAGAACAGATTCTTGGCGGTTGGAGCGCTCGGCAATCTGGAGTTATTTATACGTTTGCGATGCAGAAGAATGCCATCATAAAATATTAATACCGCTTTACAAAAAGAAAAAGGAACAACTCTGTGATTTTAACGGCGAACAAAAAGAGGAATTGACTTAGAAAACACGAAACAGGCTGGAACAAGGATGTGGAGTGACTGGCCATCAGGTAAACCCACTTGCGCGAATCCTCGGTGGCAAGGCTTGGTCTCAAGGGGCTTCACGTCTCAGGGAGACATCGGGGTGCTCTGGCAGCTCTGGTTCCTTTGGAGCTGCTCCGGGGCAGGATCCCTTCCCTTTCAGGTTGTTCCGTTTAGCCCTCAACAAACATTTGTGCTAGCATTTATCTTCGCGTTAGAAAATCCGCGGTGGTTCTGTGCCATCGGTAGTAGTGCTTTCAAGCAGATGATGGTGTTGGTGTTTACACAACGTGTTTGTCCTGGAGAAGTGGTTCCATCTCGGCTAGGCTTTGGCGCGGCGTGCCGTTGGCATGCTGTCCTTCCGACTTGAGAGGCCGCAGGGCAAGCACCGAGCTCCTGGTGGAAATATGCGCTCGCCTGAGCTGTGCTGCTTGCGGCTCCAGTCGGAGGAGAGGCAGAATAGGTTTCATCCCTGTTCACGCAAGAAAGTGCAACACCCAAGCTCTGTTGGATTTCCTCACCCGCGTTTTCAAAGCGGGAGAAGGCGCTCCAGTAAGCTCCCAGTGAGAGACTGGGAAGAGAGGTGTGATGTCCAGCATCTGCTGCAGGTTTCTGGGGAGAGGAGCTGGGATGGGAAGTCCCAGGCACTCCCAGGTTCTGATGAGTGATATCACTCCTTGCTTCATGCCAGGACTTTTGGAAGCGTAATATTTTTGAAAAATGTCATTTTCATGTATTAATCTAGGTATTTGCGTCCAATCTCTCCTTTCTTCCCTTCCCTGGCTCTTGGATGGGGTTTGCCTCAGGGATGGGTTATTGAAACGAAAGCGCCTGCCAAGCCGGGGAGGTTCGGGTCAGGGCTGAGCTCGGCCACTGGAGCCCTTGTTTTATGGTCAGGTTTGTAAAGTGTCTCTTGTGCTCGGAGCTTAAAATGACAGATTCATATCTACACTTGTATGAAGGGAGAGAAAAGTTGGAGGTTCTCCCTTGGAAAAAATGACGTGCTGCTAACAATTTGGCACTGCCTTTTCGGGGGTCAGCTCAGCTGCGCTCGCAGGCTTCTTCAGCTCCACGTGGGGTTTTGGGTTGGGAAGCTTGGGGCTCCTCCTTGCAGGACCATGACACGAAGCCTTCCACTGATGCACGTGGCCGTCATGCAGCGGGGAATACGTGGGAATAGCTCAGGGGTCAGCAAAATCCCCTTGAAAGAAAATTACATAAAAAGTCCTAGAATGCGGAACAAATTGTAAGTTTTCGCTGGGGTTTGCCTCGTTCCTTGCACAGAGCTGAGATGACGTATCTGTAATCTTTTATGTGCCTGCTCCACCAGCTTTGCAAAAGATCAGGACCTTTTTGGGGAAAAGTCATGGCACGGCAGCAGCTCTGGCAGCATTTCTTGTGCCTGGCAGGGGGCTCCAGGGGTTTGCAGCCTGTGCAGGGAGCGAGCCGGGGCTGCAGAGCTCCTGGCATGAGGCTTGCTCAGAGCCCTCTGGCCTTGCACTTAGCACAGAGGAAAACCAACCTTGGTAGACGAATTAAGCAAAATGATTAAGGGCAAGAAGCTCAATGAATGGTCACAGAAAATTGCATATTAAATGGAAAATTAATTTGCTGCAATCATCTGACCCCTGAATGCCCCGCAGCTAAGGAGAAAGCAGTACGCCAAGAGGAACTGAAGAGCGAGGGGAGACACAAGTTTTGTCTCAAGTACATTATTCTGATTAGAAATTAGGAAGAAATCCTTCCTCTGAGGGTGGCGAGGCTGCCCCGAGGAGCTGTGGGTGCCCCATCCCTGGCAGTGCCCAAGGCCAGGCTGGATGGGACTGGGGGCAGCCTGGGCTGGGGGCAGGGGTCGTGCCCATGGCAAGGGGCTGGAAGCAGGTGGGCTTTAAGGTCCCTGCCAACCCAAACCACTCTGGGACTGTATTTGTGATTCTAAGATGATGGCTCCTCTCCTACATGTAGTGATGCCTTAGCTGTGGTGCAGCATCTTCTCTGGTGGCTCAGCTTCAGCTCTGCTGGTCCCACAGAATGGCCAGGTCTTTTACCCCAAATTAAATCCCTCCACCTCACCTTGCCCACAGGGTCTCTAATGCCACTGATAATACGTGCCGTTACCCAAACTGACTCTTTCTCCCCGCCTGGAGAAGGTCCGTAAGCTGGGAAGAATTAATCAGGTTGATCCAGTGGACCCAGTCTCTACCCAAATATTAGTGTTACAAAAATCTCAGGCCTGAGTTTAAGAATACATTTATGAAACGTTGCCTCTTGCTGATGTCAGTTTGTTGTCGTCCATGAAATTAGATAAATTCTCAGCTCTTGACCTCTGCTCTTGTAAGAGAGGTCTCTATCTTTGCTTAATCTTAGCTTAATTCTTACATAATTAATGAAGTATCCATTTGAGCCTGGGGCAAATGTTCTTTGTTTCATCAGTTGGCTAAAGCAGTGGAGTTGGCTGCAGTCACATCTTTGAGGAGAGTTAACAAGACACAGGCACTTGTATCAGAGCCATCATTTGCAGGTTTTACACAACTATGAAGCCATGGGTCCCGTATCCCGTACGTCCTATATCCTGTATGTCCCATATCCCAGCTTGGCCGGGATAGTTCATATTTTCTTGGGAGACAAATGTGTGTGTATCTCTTTCCAAATTCCGATCACACAGAAGTGAAGCCAGGCTACATTTGTAGATGTTAAAAGAGCTTTAGGCACGTTATTAAGCAAGCTGCAAAAGATAACAGTATCTCCCAGTGTGTTATTTCCTATGGTGAGAACAAAAAGGAAAGAAATACCATTTCCAGAGGGTCTGAAGCCTGCACAGAGGAGGTTTTTGAGCTGTTTCCTATCTCTTCTTCGTAGCAGATGAAGTCCTGCTCTTGCACAGCCAAGGCAGCTTTAGGAGGACGGCTCCGACATTTGCCAGATGGACGTCTGCAGAGCTCGCAGTCCTTGTTTTTAGTAAATAGTATTTGCTGAACTTAGCTTCTGGATTTTGTAGCAGTTTGCCTGCCCTCCCACCCCCCTCCAGTTGCTTTCCAGTGTGGATTCTTGTTGACAATCTCCATGTAGCCCTACACATTAGTCCAGAATTTCTCTGAGATGACTTTTCTGTACTTCCATTGGTTTTCACGAGCCTCATGGATAGCTTTCCAGAGGTGGCACAATTGGCCTGAAAGTTGCATTTCTGCATGGAAATAAATAAAAAATATTGTCCTTTAATTTGCTCATGTTGGGAAATGAGTACACTTTGTATGTAGCCAAATCCTTCTAGCTGATCTTGTTTCTTCCTGCAAGCAGATATTTAAAGCCATGTTAAGGTTACGCTTGCTCAGCTTCAAATACTTATTTCTACAAGAGGACTCTCGAGGTGTGTTAAAAGTTTAATTTCTGTCTGCCAGGGCTCTGTTGGTCTCTGGTTTGGTGCTCCACATTTGTACTTTTTTGTTGTGTGTCCTTAAAGGTCTGTGAAGTAAAACCTCAGAGAGGTTAGGCCCTCTCTCCCGGGTGTCTGGAGCCTCTCCTCAGTTTGTGGAGGACTTTGGGGCTTGTTTCTGAGCACTTGGGGGTCTGTTGGGGAAAGGTGAGGGGAGCAGAACCAGAAGCTGCTGATGGTGATTTCAGCGCGAAGTGAGCGGCACAACTGAAGTGAAATCTCTCTGTGGAGAGGTGGAGGGCGTTTTGTGAGCAAGGCAGTGTGAATTTTGTACAGATTTAGTGAAAATTTGAGGAAATGAGGGTGTGTTTTTGGGAGGAGAGAGGCGGATAACCACGGGATGGAAGGGAAGCAGCACGCAGCTCGTTTCTTGTGGTGTGTCTGAGGCTGGCCTGCTTGTGTGGAGCGCGCCGCTGCGTCCTCGTCCTGTGGGGGAAAGCTTCGCTTTCTACATGGGGACCTTCTGCAGAGCCTAGCAAGGTTGGAAATCAAGCATGTCCTTGAGAGGCCTCACATTGTTGTGTCCTAGGAAAAGCATCATTCCCAAAAGCAATGGTGCTCAATCCACAGGCAGCTCCCGGCTTCGGCCTGCGCGGCCTAGTGGGAAGCATGCAGCGGAGAGCCTCTCAGGCGGCCTGCTCCAGGAAGGACTTTTTTAATGCCGTTTGCCCACATTTCTCCGATTTCACTAGCTTCCATGTTCTTTTTACTAAACAAGTTCTTCTGGAGAGAGCTATCTGAAGCGGAGAGGAGCCTTCGCCCCGCCGCCGGCTGCCGCAAGCAGCTACTTGCAGGCGAGAATTGCCATGGAGCAAGCTTGCCCCAGACTTCAAACAGCGGGGAGGCGACTTGCTGGCAACACAAACCGGTTGTGGATGGGCTGCTCCCGGCGTGAATGGCTTCAGCGACTGCTCCACGCTTTCAAATTTCTTTAAAAAGGTGCAGGTGTGCTGACAAGGTGTCCCCGTGTAGTGCCGGGCTGAGGGAGGCCGGTCCCGTGGCACTGCCTCCCTCCTCACGCCCAACCAAGTGCTAGGAACCTCAGAAGAAAGAAAAGAACAAAATAGTGAATAAATCCCTTCAAAAGGGGAAGCATCCTTAAAATGTTTGCTTAGTGTTTTCCGTGGCCAGCTATTTTTAGATTCCTGTGTGGTTTTGATCACAAGGAGCTCTTGTTTAGGATTGATCCGGGGAAAAAAAATCCTTTTTGAAGCGTATTTTGCATACGTTACTGTTTTGCAATGTCTTTTATTTGGTTAAAAAAAAATAGTTCCCTTTCATCTGCATATATTGCTGTTCTGTAGTGTGTTTTCTTAAGATCAGCTCTTATCTGCATCTCCTCAAAAAATGTCCCGAAGTAGGGAGACTAAATTTGCACGGTATCCAAATGAACTTTTGCTTCCAAAACTCCGCGGGAAGCTGTTTTAACTTAGGGGAATATTGATGTGGTCGAAACCTCCAGCTCAACCACGTCCCAGCCATCTGTTGCACGCTGTGTGTGCGATAATGCCTCGAAGAGAAACCGCTCCGTGCGATTCCCACGGGCGCCGAGGCGCGCGGCACCGAGGTGATGTCTTTATCGCGACAGCCAGATAAGTTCGTGATTTTCCTACAGCCTCTTGGGGGATTAAATCGTCTTTAATGTGTCTTGGCCCCATGCCCAGCGAGGGCAGGGCTGCAGCAGTGGATCCTGAGGAGGATCCTGCTGGATCCCGGGCTAGGGGATCTCCCAGATGTCTTCTGTTGGGGCTCGGGGACCCCTCAGGGGCGGCAGCCGGGCAAGCCCGTGCCCCTCCGGGTTGACTGGCTTTGAAAATGACTTGCCTTTCATTTTAAGAACCGATTCTCTTGAAAGCGGGGATTAGGATGCCTCTGGCAGTTTGCGGAAGATAAGTAGGGCTGCAAATAACAGGGGCGTGTAACTCATTTTCTGTGTCTTAATTCCATTTTAGCACACCCGTAGTCCCAGTTAGGTGGGACCGAGACCTTCCAGATGAACTATTCGCCTGCTCTGCCTTACCTTTGGGAGGATTTTATTCACGCAGCGTATAGGGAGAGAAAGAAGGGGAACAGTGTTGGTATTTGTGGGGTGGGAGGGTTGAGGCTGGTAGTGTTTGGCTGCTCTTGGTGCGTGAAACACTGCTGATTTCTGGCTGCTGAGCAGAAATAAAGTCCAGCACAGAAGTGGGGCTGTCATTCATTGTACCCGAGCAGCTCAGCTCGGGCTGGATGTGACCCATTTCACTGAGCAGAATGTGTCCTCCTGACAGAGCAGCTGATGTTCAAACTCGGCTCTTCATCATGCATTGGCATCCCTTGTGAAACACTATTCTTCTTTTTGGTAGAGCATATAAAATAAATCTTGGAGATGTTGGTAAAAAAAAAGTTGGTATTCCTTGAACTACTAATACAGAAATCCTTCCCAGGTGAGAGTTTTTCCATAAGTGGTGCTGAGCACAACTCTAATTTGTATACTTTTCAGGGTTTTATTCTTGGACTGAAAACATCACGGTTTTACCTTGGTTTCCTTCAGTGCTGGCAAGAGTCATTAATATTGTTTAAATGCTGCTGCGTAGCTGTTGGCCACGGTTATGGATGTAGGTACAGCCCCTGACTTCTCTTCGAACATCTGGAAAAATCTATTTGATCCAATCGCAGTCTCCTCCGGTAGAAGGATAAAATCTTTCCTCCTAGCCTTGAATTCACTCTGTGAATTTGCTAGCTGTCAAAATTAGCTCGACATTTTGTACAAATGTATGCTGTATCTCCCAATCGCATGCATCCCTAATGCAGCTCGTGTAAACTGTAAAAGTATAAAATTAAGTTTTGGTTAAGGCTTAATACATAAATGGATGTGATCAGAAAAACAGTGGCTAATGGTATGAAATACTTCGAGGCAAGAATGGAAAAATCTCTTAAATGCTCATAAATGGCTTTGGAAAAATAAGTGCTTAGTCCCGTGTAATCCATGGTAACTTGCATGGAGGTAACCATGGAAATTTTATATATAAAGCTCATCTCCAACCAGCCGATTTTAAAAATGGCTCTTGCCGCAGACCAGCGCTTGCTTACCAGCTCTTACCAGCATGTGGTGGGACGTCAGCGCCGTCCGTTTGTATTTTATGTGTTTAACACAAAAAGAAAACAAATGCCAAGCGCTCCTCCGACCAACCCGCAGCTCGGGTTGTGTGACAGTCCGACGATTTTGGCTGCCAATAAATGAAAATCTTGCCCCCGAAATGATCCGCAGATGCCTTTCTCTGTACCCGTTTGCATTTTGGGAACGTGACCAGCAGTCCGTGCTGCGAGCTGCTGCCTGCCGGGACCAGGGCAGGACCATGGTTATTTTAGCACTCGCCTACTGAAACTCAGGAGCGCCTCGATAGCGGGTTGAAGATGGCAGTATTAAGCCCAAATTGCACTGAACTTTTATTTTGACTTGAGCCACCGGTGTTTATGTTATTCACGTGATTTATTTTCACTGAAGAAAAAATCTTATTTCCTCTGGCTGGCGATCCAGCAGCTAACCTTGTGATTAGCCATCTGCTTGGATTTGTGCAATTTCCTTTCCCAGATCGGTGACAGTTTTTCAAAGTCACTCGCGTCGGAGACGTCGCTGCTCTGCAAGGCGAAGCGAGCAAATCACGTAGCGCTTAAGAAGGTGTCGGTGCCAGTAATTCCCATTCTGCACCTACAGAAACCGAAGCAGGAGGAAGCTTGTGCAGCTTCCCAGCCTCTCCTACACAGAATCACAGGATCGTCTAGGTTGGAAGAGCCCTCCAAGATCACCGAGCCCAACCTCTGACCTAACAGCACCAAGTCCTCCCCTAACCCATATCCCTGAGCTCTCCATCTAAACGGCTTTTAAAGCCCTCCAGGGATGGGGACTCCACCACTTCCCTGGGCAGCCCATCCCAGTGCCTCCCAACCCTTTGGGTAAAGAAGTTCTTCCTAAGATCCAACCTCATCCTCCCCTGGCGCAACTTGAGCCCGTTCCCCAGCTCCCTCAGCCGCTCCTCGTAAGCCTTGTTCTCCAGACCCTTCACCAGCTTCGTAGCCCTACTCCCTTCGTAGTCCTTCTCTCTTCTCTTTTATGCATGTGCTCCTGGTTCGTTTTGCTGCCACGAGGAGCGATAAATGCCGCCTTGCTCGGGCGTCTTCCCTTCCACGCAGCGCACGCAGCGAGAAGGATGGCGATGCCGCGGGGAGGTCGCTTTGGTTGCCACCTGTAATGCAGAGCCAGACACTTTTTGCTGGATTTGCAGTTTTTTCTCCCTCCTGATAATGTTGCTGTGCGTTGAGCTGCAGCCCTGGTGCTCTCGTGTAAATGTGGCTGGAGGATTAATCCACATTTAATGTGGATTAATCCATTAATGTGGATTAATCCTAATGGGTGCTTTAGCCAAGATGCATTTTTCTAAGCTCCCTTTCTAGGTATCTCAATGAAGTGGAGTTAGAGACGGTCAGAATTCCTGGGCTCGATGGAGGAATCACCAGGCCACTCTTGGGGCTGCTGGAGACCTTGGGAGCTTCTTCCCCACCTCGGTGTCTTCTGCCCAAATATCTCCGCTTCTCGCCACGCTGCTTCTTCTCTTCAGCTCTTCTTAGGAGATGGGTCTGGATTTCTGACAGCTTTTGCAGAAAACAGGCCCAGTCCCGTTAACTGCCGCAGACCTGCTTTTCCCCCCAGCCCCGGTGAGGCTCGGGCATTACATGTGGAAGTTTGAAACCTTCCACAAGTGTTCGTACTGCTTTAAGTAATTTGGCTTGTGATGAAGTCTGCCTTTTTTTTTCTTTTCCAAGCATCATACTGAAATAATCAAAAAAGGATAAACGTGCATTTTCAGCTGTTGAAACATTATATTTTAGTATGCGGTAACGTAGCAGTGATGACATTTTTTTCACTCGGTATCCCCCAAATTATCTTTTTACTGCTGAATTTTCTTTCCATAGCCATAACTGCATATTCTTATACCATGAATATATGGAATTGTTGTATTCCATGCTGTTTATTTGGAGTTGGAATTCCAGCATCATTGTTTTCTTGGCGTTAATATGCTTTGGGTTATTCGATGGGCAGCCAGGATTAGGGTAAACGCGGTACCCCCAGATTCATATCCAGTCTGTTATCTGAGTTATCTGCATTATATCAAAACCTTGGACGCAGTGATTGAGTAATGGGGGCAGAGGGAGCAGCGCAGCTTTTCCACATCTCCAAGTGCCAGTTGTTGCTCAAATTTGCCTTCGTTTCTTTTTTTCCCTTTCATCATCCCAATATATTTAATCGTGAAGACGTGACACTTGAGACACGTCGAACATCCTAAAACGATCCCACCAGCTTTGCTTTTTAAAAGAAACCTATTAGTCAGCTTCTCTGAAGCTTCCGAACTGCTTCGGGTAGAAGGAGCTCTGCCACAGTTTGGCTTCGATAAAAAGGATTGTGATACAGATCTGAAATCGCGGGGCACTGGCCTAGAAGATACAGGTCCCTGAAAGGAGGCTGGAGCCAGGTGGGGTTGCTCTGTTCTCCCACGTGCCTGGTGACAGGACGAGGGGGAACGGGCTCAAGTTGCGCCAGGGGAGGTTGAGGTTGGATCTTAGGAAGAACTTCTTTACCCAAAGGGTTGGGAGGCACTGGGATGGGCTGCCCAGGGAAGTGGTGGAGTCCCCATCCCTGGAGGGCTTTAAAAGCCGTTTAGATGGAGAGCTCAGGGATATGGCTTAGTGGAAGATCTGTTAGTGTTAGGTCAGAGGTTGGGCTCGGTGATCTTGGAGGGCTCTTCCAACCTAGACATTCTGTGATTCTGTGAAGATATATCCCCTTGGTTGTTCCCTCTGGGGATGGGTATGAGAAGGCATCTACCGTGGAATACCCGTTTGGAAACTACTCCCGTGGCATTTTTCCCATCAAACAGCATGGCCCAGGCCCTCAGGAAATGATGTTTGGGGTCTGATTTAGGTGAAATTCCAAATTCCTTGAAATCAAGAGAATCGGGATTACCCGATGTCTAAAGCCCTCCCCCCCCTCCAGGGAGGATTGGGTTCGATACCAGGCCAATAAAGCATCTTTAGGGTTGAAGAGCGTTTGATGATGATAATGAAGAGCTAGAAATCCAGATGTGCAAATTAATATCAAAGTTGTGACCGTGGAAGTCCAGAGCACCCTCACTCCTCTAACAAACGAACCAAAATCGTTGAAACCTCTCTAATTTTACATACAATATCCTTGGTCCGTTTAAGACACGGTACCCTTTTCCTTTGGCTTTTTCGAACTGCATTTTGCTGCGGAAGACGACGAGGCAAGAACATCTGTCCTAAGCTGCTAGTGTTTGTTATTAAGCATGTTTTAATGAGGGATAGGAAGAGAGTAAACAGTTTAAAGTGCTGCACCACATCCTTGTAATCCAGCGCACAGCTGTAGGAGCGATGGCGAGGGGCCGAGCCCAGCGCCGCGGTGTATCCACGTGCTCGGGCATCGCTTCGGTTTCACTTGCCTTTGGGCTTTGAGCAGAGAGAGAGAAAAAAGGTGGCAAGGACTGAAAAGTCAGCCTCACGGTCCTCGGAGCAGGATGGTTCTTCGCGGAGAACTCAGCTTAATGATTTTTATTTAATTTCAAGCAGCTGGGTTGGGCCAGGGAACTTGTGGCAGCTTCAACTCCACTTCCAAACGCGCGCCGTCTTTGCAGCGTGCGGAGTTAGCATTTGCACGGCTCTTCAGAGCAGTCATTCTCTTCCGTACGAGATCGTCTCCGCTAGATTACGTAGAGATGGCTCCAAGTAGAGCCCTGTGGAAACGCAATGCAATCGCGGCGTTCCCAACGCGTTGACATCAGGAAAGCGAGCGGTTATCGCCCCGTGGCATCGGTCTGACAAAGCCCTTTGCAGATGACAGCAGACACCTGTGAAGATAACGGTTAGGCTCGGGAAGAAAAGGGACCCGAGCAACGCAGGAACACGTAGCCATGTAACTGATTATTTGCTCGTCGTTGGGTTGGGAACCAAACGGGTCCTAATGAGAGAAAAGGAAGATTCCGGGAACGTCGTCCCAAAAATCGGGGCGATATCTGAGCTCCACAGAGCTCAGCCTCAGCCGGTGGCGGAGGAGCGAAGGCTGATCTAATCTCTATCAGGAAGTTATTACGAACTAATACGAAGCGTGCCGTTAGGGCGGTTAATGACTTTGAGAGTGTTGGGACACGAATCTGGTGATCCTCGGGCGAGGAGCAAGCCGTGGATTAAGTCGCCAGGCACCGAGCAAAACGTGGCAGACGGGGCGCTGGGTGGCGTGGGGAGAGGAACACGCTTTGGGTTGGGTTGGTTTGGGGCTTTTCCTGCCCCTTTAAGGCTCGCTTCTGCTTTCGGTCTGCCTCCGTCTCGGCTTCCTTCGGTAATTAATGAAGTTCCTACGTTAGCTGGCAGATGCGGCTCTGATGTCTGATAGTTTAACGTTCATGATTTGGAGTGCTGAAGACGATTCTTACCCCGGATTCCTGCATTTTAAAGGACGTGCAGACCCGGAGTCCCGCTGCCGGGTTCAGTGGCAGCAACGGCTCAAACCCCCTTGGGATGCATTGCCCTCTGAAGAGCTTCCTGCCTTCTCTCTTCGCAGGGTCCTGCAGCAATTTCTGCTGCTCCCCGGAGCTCGGAGGGGTAGATAACGGCCAAGTTGTGCCAAGGGCGAGGTTTGGACTGCCTTTTTGCCTCCTGCCCTTTGGGGACGGGAGCTCCTGAAGTGTCCCAGCTGGGTGAGCGGGGCCAGCAAAGCGTTGCTGTGGGTTTGCAGCACTTGGGGAGT
The DNA here is from genome assembly GCA_011076525.1 of Nettapus auritus. Classification (NCBI taxonomy): domain Eukaryota; kingdom Metazoa; phylum Chordata; class Aves; order Anseriformes; family Anatidae; genus Nettapus; species Nettapus auritus. The sequence goes on from CM021767.1 coordinate 117,342,193, forward strand.
TTGGGGCTGGTTCGGAACAACAGCAGTTTGTGTAAGCACCAAAACTGGCAAGTCTGAGCTTTGTATTTCGATGAGGTGGGTGGAAGACTCAGATTTACATTGGGGCAAGCCTTTGTGGGCACGGGAGGCATTGAGACCTGCTGGAAGATGTTCCGTGCTCAGACTCAAATGCATGGATGCAGCTTTCCCTTTCCCTTGATGTTTTTCCTTCTTTTTTTGCTCCTCGCTTGTCTCTCAGGAGGTCGAGCCCCACGTTTCGCACCGTGGCAGCCCCTCCAGCCCCACCAGCATCCCCAGGAGCAGGAGCCAGCAGATCCGTTCGTAGGGCTTGATCGCTGTCAGCAGGAGCAATCCGCAGCTGCAACTCGAGTCACAGCGTTGCCTGTTGTGATCGATTCCCCAAACTAACAAAACCGATCAATTTCTTTTTCAGATTTCTTCTAAAACGCATTTTACACTTTCTGCTTTTCATTTAAAGGCCTGCAGTCGCTGCTAGGACAAGCAAGGTCCCTGCAAAACCTGGCAGGCGTTCAGAAACCGAAGAAGCCCAGAGAGCTGTTTATTAAACTTCCTCATGAGCAGATAAGACAGCTCGCTTTACTGGAACAAAGTTAATATTTTTTGGTCGTTGTTGTTGTTGCCTTCGTAGTTGTGTAAAATTATTCTTTCCAAATACAGCGATTTGTTTTTCTGACCTTTTTAATTGGCGACAGCGGACTGGCAAAGCACATTGAGCCCTCTTGCAAAACGGCTCCGCTCTCCCCGTCTCCGCTTGGTGTTGGGTATAAATCAGGCAGCAGCACGTGGAAGAGGAGATAGGGAGAGGAAGAGGCTTTCCAGATGCTCAAAAACACTTGTAAGTTTTTAAGCAAAATCAAAAGGCACCTGAAATTGAGTGTGTTTTTTGGGGGGGGAACGTAGTGAAAATTAGCATTGCCTTGAAACTGTTGCCTGAGCATCCTCTTAACTCCAAGGAGATTAAATACAGCCAAAAAGGAGGCTTTTACACCGGCCCAGCAGCCTTGGAGTGTGGAGGAGCTGCAAAAAAGCTTTGGTGCAGCATCTTTCTCGCAGGCAGGCTGCTCTCCTGGTGTCCTCGCTACACATAGCACAGCAGTGAGCAATGAGGAAGTACACGAAGGATTTTGCCAATCTACGACCAATAGTAAATCCTTCTTGACTCTTCCCTGCCTGCTTTTTACGGTAGGGCGTCATTTATTAGCTAGGAAACATTAGTGAAATAATTAAATGCAACTGAAAGATGCCTGCTTTGTGTGGTCAGCGCTGACGGCTTGCGAGGTGCTGGGCGGAAAAATCCCATGGCTTCGAGGGGCCTGAGTGAGCTGAAGATGAAAGGTTTGGGGCGAGATCTAGCTTGGATTGAGGGTGATGGAGGTTGTTCTTCTGGCCGCTGGAACATCTGAGGTGGTTTGGTGGGTGAGTTGTACTCAAATACATATTATCAGTTCTTCTTGGGCTTAAATGGAAGTATCAGTACAGGCTGGGGGACGACCTGCTGGAGAGGAGCTCTGAGGAGAAGGACCTGGGGGTCCTGGTGGACGACAGGTTGGCCATGAGCCAGCAGTGTGCCCTCGTGGCCAAGAGGGCCAAGGGGATCCTGGCATGCATTAAAAGGACCGTGGTCAAGGGAGGTGATCCTCCCACTCTACTCGGCCCTGTCAGGCCTCACCTGGAGTACTGTGTCCAGTCCTGGGCTCCCCGGTACAAAACAGACAGGGATCTCCTGGAAAGAGTCCAGCGGAGGGCCACAAAGATGGTACGGGGCCTGGAGCATCTTCCCTGTGAGGAAAGGCTGAAAGACCTGGGGCTGGTCAGCCTGGAGAAGAGAAGACTGAGAGGGGATCTCATCAATGTGTACAAGTACCTGAGGGGTGGGAGACAGAAGGATGTAGCCAACCTCTTCTCAGTGGTCTGTGAGGACAGGACAAGGGGCAATGGCCACAAAATGGAGCTCAGGCAGTTCCGCACCAACACGTGAAAGAACTTCTTCACGGTGAGGGTGATGGAGCACTGGGACAGGCTGCCCAGGGAAGTTGTGGGGTCTCCTTCTCTGGAGATATCCAAGGCCCGTCTGGACGCCTACCTGGGCAGCCTGCTCTGAGGAACCTGCTTTGGCAGGGGGTTGGACCCGATGATCTTTCGAGGTCCCTTCCAACCCCTACAGTTCTGTGATTCAGTGATTCTGTGAAATGCCCTGCTAGACCTTAGCCTCCTTCTCTTCCCCTCCAATTTTTCAGCTGATCAGCACAACTTCAGTGTAGGGACACGAATGGAAAGCCTGATGGACCCAGCAAGATGGTGTGCGTGTCTTTGAACTCTACTGTCTGCTGCTCCTGTGTGTCCTTGAGCACATTCTCAAATGCACGGTGCAATCCATTGCCTTACATCAGGTGTTTCAACGTCTGTGCTTTGTTGGGTTGCAGAACTGGGGGAAAACGTGGCCACTTTTCAAACCTCACTTCGGGCCTTTCAGTGGAAGGTGTCAATAGCGTGAGCCAGAAATGCCGAGCGCGGGATTTTGGAAGAAAACAGAAGAGCAAAGATCACCAGTCAATGCGAGCTTTATTGAAAGGATTTTATTTTATTTTTAACGTTGGAAGTCTCTAAATGCATATTCCTACTAATTAGAAGGCTTTCTGATGTCTGATGAGGGGAAAATACCCAGCGCTGTTGATGTACGTAACCTGTGGGTACGTCTTTTCCTTTACCTGTCCTCCCGGTATCTTTATATCTTCAACTGAAAGCTCGTGCATAATACCACTTGTGACTTTTATTGTTGCCTCGAGGTGCCGTGCGCTGGGAAGGAAAGCCAAGATTCAGCTCTTTTAACTCCTTTCTGCCCTTCCCGGGCTGCTGGCAGTGGGACGGCCGCTTCTCCTGCTCCTGGGCTGCCGTCGACTCGTGGAGAGCAGCCCTGCAGCCTCCCCGACCCGAGCAAGCTTGGCAGAATCGCTTAATTCAGGGCGAGAAAAGGTGCCAGGGTTTGTCCACCCCTGGAAAAGGAGAGGTGGTTGTTGTTATCTGATGCCATGCCCTGTACAAGGGGCTGTGGGACGTCCTGGGTTCAGATCTGTTTGAAATAGAGGGCTGGGGGTTGTTGTTCTTAAAAATCTAGCACCAAAATTAATTGTTTTAAGATCACGTAATTGTTCTTGCTCCTGATTTACTGCACCGAGTGTCTCATCCGACCTTGTCAGCGTGGCGTGTGGCTCGTGGGTCCCTGGTTTCTTTTACCTCCTGGTCTGAATTACCTGGTACCTACGTTCTTCTCTTAAGGTGGGTGTTTACAGGGGGCAATGCAGTCACCTCCAGTCTTCTCCTTAAAAACCGACTGGGCCGTGCTGCTGTGACCTTTCACCACGAACACTTTTGGGTCTTTCAGCGTCCTTGCAACCGCTCGCCTTGTCACTTGTCAATCTCCCTGGTTTCGCTGTGCTGCTGTGCCAGGAGCAGGGCGATGCAGCCCCCACGGTCTTTGTTCCAAAATTACTGCTTTACAGTGATGTTTGCTCTTCTACGGGTGGAATGAAGGAATCTGCATTGATAGACAGCCCGTTTCTCTAAGTGCAGCCTCCAAGAGGAACTGCAGGACACTCGCCCAGCCCTCCAGCCTCTGCTCGTTTAACACCTCCAGGACTCTCAGCCAGAGATGATTTCCGTCTTCTTTAGCAACCACCGGGGGATTTTTGCTCTGTGGCGTGTCCATTCCCCCTCCTCGAGCTCGCACAGCCTCTCGGCGTGCGCAGCATCCTGTGGTGAGGAGCTCGAGCACCGCGCTGGGTCGTGCGCGAAGAAACCTCTGTCTCTGGTTTGGTTTTGGACTCGCCACCTGCTACTTTCATTTGTTACTCCCTTGTTGCACCAAGCAGGCTGCTGCTGGCTTTATCTGCTGTTGTTGCATCCGTCCTCTGGCTCGGGAGGGTTTTCTCTTCCTAGATGCAAGTTTGCATTTGTTGATAAAGACGTGCAACGTCTTTGCTTGTAGTCGGTGTGGTGATACAGATCTGGTGTCCTTTATTGCTTGCAGCCTTGGGAGTCGGCGTGAGCTCGAGTTTTGCTTGTGACCTGCAGGGAAATGAGTAATGTAGGGCACGAGAACCGATCCTGCTGGGATTTCAGCACGAGCACGTGATTGATGATGATCTAGTTAGATTTTATGACTTGTCGCTTGGCCAATTATTAATCTATTTAATACATCCCGTGTTATGTAATGCAATTCCAGTTACTTGAGAAATCACACTCTGCAAAGTTCAATGATTTACAGAACTCCAAGTACGTTGCATCAGAGCTGGTAGGGTTTGCAGCCGACCTTGTAATCCTGGCGAAAACCCCCACAGGTGAGCTGTGTCGGTAGGCAGCAATGGTTAAAATATTGGCCTGGCGGTTCTCAAAATTAAAACTTGCTGAAAAGCAAGATAAACGGTGCTCGGGGTGAAGATCTCTTGAAGATCCAGGTGAAGATCTTCCTGAAAATGATCAGCGCCAGTTGTTTCCCAGCTGCCCGAAATGCTTCTTGGAGCAGGAAACGTTTCCCTACCATCCTGCAGCTCGCCTGTACCATCTGGTTCCTTTCTTAATTAACGAACAGGAATATTTGGTGCATTCTTCTGCCGTTCCTGTGATATGGCAGGCAGCTGCTCTGGTCCCGCGCAGCGACTGTCCTCAGCCCCTGCCCGAATTCCCTGTCCCTAGGTAATGTGGATACCTCGGGGTGCTCGAACCTACGAGTACCGTGTTCTTCTTGTGCCTTTCGGCTTCCCTTGCTCTCTTGTATCCCTTCATTTCTGATGTATTTTAACATGCCAACATTTTACTTGTTCTTCTCTCCAAATTTTACATATTTAAATATTCTATATAATATAATTCTAATAAAACATATAATAATAATATATAATTCTAATATATAGAATTATATTGGCCAGCTTGAGACGGGCAGTTTATATTTCTAAAACAACCAACTTTTTACCACCAGGAGCCAAATCCCCCCCGCCGCACACCTCACCCCTCTCTGCAAACACGTACTCGCCGTCGGTATTTATGTTTTTCTGTTTTTAACACTCCCTCCTTCGAATCTTCCCATCTATTTGTCCTAAGGGAGGTGAGCGCAGCCCTCCCAGCGCGCTGAGGATGGGGGATGTTGGGTTGGGTTTTGTTCTGATGAGCGATTTGGTGGAAGGAAACAGGAACGTCCTGGACGTAATTGCTCGCCCTAACGGGCGCTCTGGATGTGGTGGTTCCTTGGGGACCAAACCCGATCCCCCTGCTGCCTCCTCCCATCCCATGCCTGGCCCCACAGCCTGATTGTCTGTGTGTCCAACCCTGGACTGAGCCAGCAAGGAAAAAACTGAAGTAAGGCAATTAAAACGAGAAGGGTTTGGTGCCAGCCCCGCGTGCTGAGCTGCGATGTCTGGGCACCTCCACGGGCACCAACGTGGGGTGGCTTCAGAGGGACCCCGCAACTACACACCTGGGTTTCCTATCCGCTCTTAGGTGGCTCAGGCTGATTAAGATTAATTGCATCCTGTGGCCACTACAAATAAAACTTAAAAACACTGTTTTGACTTGTCTTGGTGGTGGCTGGGTAGATCAGATGGAGCCTGCAGTGCGTGGAGTGGCTTGGAGGAGATTTTCCAGAGCTCGTCTCTGGAGTTCTTGTTCAAAATGATTTTTTTCTTCAAATTCTGGCGATACTTTGTAATACGAAGAGCACAACTTTGTTTTTCAGCCAAGCAAGGACTTTGCAAGCCCTGGGTGTGATAAAATACCGGCATTCGGGTTGAGAGGAGCGAGGTTCCTCTCGATCCGTGCCGTGACGGCTGGAGCGCACGGACACATGGCGGGCTCGATGTCTCTTACAGCATATGTGCCTCGGGAGGGAAATCATTATTTATGCTCGCCTCGGGTTCAGAGGCTCCCCGGCTTATTGAAGGCGATGCAGCGAGCCTGCGGAAGAGGAGGGACTTGAGAAATCCCCTTGATCCAGATCTAGCTCCACGCTTAGTAACAACAGCAATTTACTAGCAGCGCCTTTGTGCGGCACCGAACCGTCTAATTATCCCGGTGTTTTTACGAGTTCGGTGGTGGTCTGCGGCCTGTTGCCTGTAAACACCCGCTGCAATTTTCTGGTGCTGTTTTTTTTTTATCTCCCGGCTCGCGCGGATGCCGCCTCGCGACGGGGGATTTGCTCCCAGGGCTGTGCTGCCTTTTTCTGGAGGGTAAATCTTTACGTCTTAGGAGTGGCGCTGGCAAGGAGGGAGGGGAGAATTACAAATACACCTCGGTTGGACTCTTAAAGCGTTCCTTTACTTTATTCCCCCAAGAAACTTGCAGCGTGAGGAACCTCGGTGAGTTCTTCTAGAGAAAATAATAAAAAAACCTCACAATTGACAGCATGGAGAAGGTCAACAAGCTGTTAATGACGCGGCCGCGAATTAGCAGTTGACCTTAACTGCTGTTTTCCCACTCAAAGCGCCGAGAGTTGCATCGTGTGAATTCTTTGGAAGGTAACACAGGCAAATTGTCTTTTCCTCCGCAGGATTCGGTCATTGATGCTGGGCCCCTGGCTGAAGAACTCATGTGAAGGCTGCCCATGGACGGCCGATGCCCGCGTTTGCTGAAGCCCTAGGATTCGCCGGCGTTGCTGTTTAATCACCTGAAGAGTCCTGTTTTTCCCATGAACCATCTTTCACCTCGGGAAGGTAGAGGTAAGGTTTCAGGTCTCTTGTTTTTTTTTTCTTTTCCTCTGGCAAAAAAAAAATGTTCGAACCTGTCATGGAGGTGGTTTCACAGGAGCACCTCTTCATGCGGAATTAATTATTGAGAAGTCTGAAAGCAAAAGTCACCGTTTCTCTCCGTCCTTGGCTTCCTTTGGGTTATTTTCCGCGTTTCCATGTGCAGTCAGTCTGCCTCGCCTTCGGAGCTCCAAGAGTCGCTTTAAAAGCTCGTAAAGATGCAATTCTTGCCTGAATCAACCGTTCTTTCCCAATATGTTTTGCAAAATTGAATAGCTAATTGCTGTGGTGGCAGAATGGTATGCAGAGGGTTTGTGCTAAAGAATAACGCGTTGTTTTTGGTAAGTCATTGCATTGTAGGCTAGCTCGCAGCGTTCAAGGCTTCTGATCAGGTGAATCGAGTCCATAACTGGAGAATTTTAAAAGTCTCCAACTTGGGAAGTCAAAATGTTTTATGGCAAGGACTAACACAACTTGGAGAGCAAGAAGCGAGTGCTCAGCATCCTTGTAGCATTTACTGGCTGATGCATGTAACGACTTGAACACTTCTGTGGTTTGCCCACAGCCGGCAATATCTTCAAGGAAAATAGTTGTAATGGAGCGGTAACTTGGAAAGGCAGTAGAATATATTTAGAAATGAACGGAACGGTGAAAACAAGCAGCAAGAAGAAGGGTTGGCTGCAGCAGCCGCGTGGCTGTGGGATTTGCAGCACGGCTGGGAGCAGGGAGGACCTGCACCCCTAATTCCATGGGAAAATTGGCTTCGACTCGCGTGCCATAAGGCAAAAAAAGCCCAAATGGCTGCGAGCCGTCGCGTTGCTCCGTCAGCCTTTGGAGCTGGAACCCTGTCGTGGTCCTGCGCTTCGGGTAAGCTCCGCTTGGGTGTGATGGCGTGGCTGCAAAACTCATTATTGCTTCGGTGGCGCTGTGCCTTGCTCCTGGCCATCACCGCGGGTCATCCGCACGACTCTGCAGCCCCGATTCCCCGGGGGGATTTCTTGCTGGGCATCTCCTTCAAGCCGCGAGGCACCAGCAGAACCCGGGCGCAGCGGCGGACGCGGTGCGGGCGGTTAATGATTAAACAGTGCTGGCGGACTCCTCCGATAAACAAACAGGTGAATTCAGGCTTTTTCACCGCAAAAATCACCTTTCCCTCTGTACATAACAGCCGCTTTTTGATTGGAAGCGGGGGAAGCATATCACAGGCAAACAAAAAAACCCCCAGCTCCTGCTACTCTTGAGATTTCTTTAGCTTTCTCTCCGGCGCCTCGACCAGATCCAGCCTTTGGCGGGGTGACCTTGCAGCGTGCTTGGCTCCACGTTTTTCTTTTTCTCCCCCCCCTGCAATCTCCCCAAAGCAGAAATAAGGTGCCCGGCCGTGGCTTCGCTTGGGTTGAGACAGCTCCGAGAGCATCGGGCTGGCAGATGCAGCCCCGCCAGGGGAAGGGTTAAATTCCTCCTCCTGAAACCGGATAGCTGCAGGCAGGAAGGGCTCGGGATGAGTTTTGAGTGAGGTGCTCTGGATTTCCCCTGATAACGGGCTGGCAAAATAGCCCCTGCAGTTGTGTGTGTGTGTGCGTGGGGAGCCGGGGGGGGCCCTGCCTTTGTCCCACCTGGCACCTCCCATCTGTTTGCTCTTTCCCTCTCCACCCCCCGTCTTATTAAATTTCATTCTTTCCCCTAGCAAATGGACATTTTGGCGTTGCGCTGAATCGCTTTGCTCTGGTGGAGCTCCCTTCCCCTTTATCCCGTGATGGGGCTTTGAGATGAAAAGCTGTAAATACGCCGGCTGTAAATACTCCTCCCCACCCTAGCCCTAGGTCTTTGCCGTGTTGAAACTCCCTCTTTATTCCTTAATGATCATATTCCTTCCACTTTAAATAGATTTCCTGCTGTTAACGAGGTTTTGCAAGTGTGGCAACACTTCATAAAGCCTATCTCGTGCGAGGTTTTTGCCGGAGGTGAGTTCTGGAGTCGCAGCCCCTCGCTGCAGGACGGACACCGGCGGCAGCGCTTTCAATTTCATTTGCTTTTGGAGGGGGACGTTGTTTCAGCCCCGCTGATCCAGAGAAACTCACAACCCTTCTCTCTACGTTGCTAAACAAAAATATTTGAGAGTTTTCCTTGTCCTTTTTTAAAAGTTAGCACGGGCGCATGGGCGCGCTGCCTCCCAGCACGTTTCTTTTCGTGCTCGAGGGGCAGGCATTGCAGCCAGCTGCCCCTAGCAAAACATTTCTCATTTATATTAAAAGCATCCGCACTGCTGAAGGTGTTGGGCTCTGAGCTGAGTCCCCCCCCCCTTTTTTTATTTGATCATCTAAAATACCATCAGATGCTCTTGTAAATCCTGAAGTTCGGTCAGCCTGGCTGCTGGGCTCACGCAGGAAGTGTTTGGGACACATTCCTCCTCCATTAGGGGGAAGTTTTTGGTGCTTAGCACCTTCAAAACATTAAAATGCCCAAGTGAGGATTTGCTCACCTGCCATTAAGTGTTGGTTGCCCAGGAGCGTTGCGTGTATCCATTTTGGTTGCTTCTATCCAACTTCCAGGCTTATTTCGCCTATCTTTTGGAACAACCCGCTTCATCAATTTGACCTACAGCTCCTAGAAATTTTAAACAAATACATTTTTTTCTTAGATTTTCCCATTTCTGCTCGAATCCAGCCTCTCAAGGACGCCACTTCGGTGTGGCTCCGCTTCTCCCGGAGCTGAGCTGGGCGCTGACTTGGAGAGCATTAGAAGCATGCGAAATGCTCCTCGGTGGGACCACACCGAGCACCCTTCCATCCGCTCTGCCCAGAAATATTTAGGGAAAAATCAGCATCATGTAATGAAGATGTGGGGACCAGGACCCCAGAAGTGCTCTTGCAGGGCTCCATCCTTCAAGGGACGGGGTTGTGGTGGTGGATCAGAGCAGGGAAGGTGAGTGCAGGTCCCGTGGGACACGCCGCCCCTCCACGCCTTCGCTGGGAGACGTAGCACAGTGGGATACCCAAAAAGACGCCCTCTTACCTTCTGAAAATACCAAATAAACCTGCTCGGGGCTGCCTTTGTGATTGCTTCAGTGCTTTGAGAGCACAGGACTTGGAGAGAGTTAAACCCTTCGTGAGAGTCCTTGTGCCCTTAGTTAGGGGAGGTTTTTTAATCCATTTATCACCCAAATCATTTTGCAGTGCTGATGGGAGTAACCGCTTGTCGATAACGCAGGGCTGGGAAGATCTGCTTCTGGGAAACTTTCAGAAAACAAACACAAAGCCCCAAAGCCACCTCTTGGCCGGCAAAAAGTCAGAAGAGTTTGCGTGCCGGTTCTGCTTCCTTGAGGAGCTGTTTTTGGATCTTCTGGATATGCCGGCGAGGTTTTGCTTGGTGCGGGGCTTTGTTTGCTTCTCAGGAAGCAAGCTCTCGACGCGCTGATCCTGCTGTGTGCAGGTTTGCACCTTAAAGCACACACACGCCCATCTTCCAGGCCGCAGGGAGCTGCTCTGCTCGCGAGGATCAAAATTTGAAGCATTTCCTGGCCATTTTGCCTGAATACTGGTTTCTGAGATTGTTATTTACGGGTGAGTCAAGCTCGTGAGCTGAACACCGTGGCGTCGTCTACAGCTGCGCTTTCCAAGAACCAGAAATGCTGGTAAATAATTTTCATTACGAGCAAGCTTCAGGAGCACAGCACCCACGAAATCCTGGTGATTAGGGATGCAAATCTGAATTTTGCTCCTCCTCAGCGTGTTGTCCTTGCCCTGCCGGCCATGCCAACACCTCGGAGCACCTTGAGTGGTGCTGAGCACTTCTGAGGACATTTCAGGCAAGAGTGAGACCACCGAGAGAAATCCAGCACCCGCAGAGCACGGTGCAGAGCCCGATGCCCTCTCCCCTGGCATGGCTCTCACCTGGGGCTCTGGTTAGCTGCTATGCAGGAACTCCCCCGTCTCTCCGGCAGGTGGAAAGGTGAGCGTTGTTCTTCCTAAAATCTCCTCGTCCCCTCCCCAATTATTCCCAGCCCTTCCTCCCTTACCTTTACTTCCCTTTTGGGGTGCTGAGTTAGGGGCTAGGAGAGCGGCGGCGGCTGCGAAGAGGCCGAGGAGGCAGGAACAAATCACAACCCCATCGATTCTTTCCCTTTTTCTTTCCGTAAAGACCTCAGCATCCCTTTGCAGATTTCCGGAGCCTCGTGAGGTTAATAAAGCCCCGGCTTTACCGTGCTTCCCCTCCCCAGCCCTGCTCCCTTCCCCTTGTTATCCCAGCCCTCCTTTATCCCGCGAAAGGCACACATTTGTTTAATGGAGCTGTCACAAATCCCCGCTACGGATGAAGAGCGGAATGTATATTCAAATACATTTGGAGGAGTTAAAATGAAATTCAAAATCAAAGGCAAATTGCCCCGTTGCTTGTTGCAGTTGATAGCAAAACGTCACCTGGGAGAAAGCGCGCTCCTGGTAGGAGCGTGAACGGTTTGCTAAGAAGGGAGCGCTTCCTCTGCGGGGAAACGCTCCGCTGTCTTAAGCCCAAGTGTGAAGGGTGGAAAGGCAAACTAATTAGCGAATTTTAATAACAAAGTAACGCTGTATCAGATGGGTTGTGTGTCTTTCAGCGTTAGGTTTATACGGTTGAGCAGTTCCCGTGTTTCTCTGAATGCGTAACAAATGAAGGGAAAAGGTTTTATTGAGACACCGGAGTAAAATTGGGAGAGGAATGGGGTGTGTTAAACGTATGGCTACTGTAGCAGGAAGCGGTCCGGAGACAGAAAATAAGTAAAAGTGGATGGATTAACAACAAAACCCTTCAACAGACGCAGATCTGAATGGGCAATCCAAACGAAAGACCAGCAAAGAAATCCATGTGCGGGAACGGATCATTTGAGATCTTCACAGAATCATTTGGGTTGGAAGAGCCCTCCAAGATCACCAAGCCCAACCTCTGACCCAACACTACCAAGTCCTCCCCTAACCCATATCCCTGAGCTCTCCATCTAAACGGCTTTTAAAGCCCTCCAGGGATGGGGACTCCACCACTTCCCTGGGCAGCCCATCCCAGTGCCTCCCAACCCTTTGGGTAAAGAAGTTCTTCCTAAGATCCAACCTCAACCTCCCCTGGCGGAGGTTTCTACTCTTGACGGAGTAGAAAATATTGGCCAAAACGAAGAAGAACGGTGCTGGTGGGAAGGAGGGGAGGGTTATTTCTGGTAGGGCGTTGTGGACCGGCTGCTGTGACGATTTTTTGCACGGTTTTTGCCAAGCTGGCACGCGGCTCGTGACTGTTGATAGACAATTAAAATAGGAATTTGCTAAAATTCATAGGAAATGCCGTCCGGATCCATGCGTTACCATTGGTACGTCATAGAAAATACTTGTCTAGCAAGGCAAAACACTTCTAGTGCTCACACAGGTGGTCAGCAGTTGAATTTCATGAAATGAATGCTAGCAAAAACCATTTTCCCTCGCAGATAGATGAGCACCGTGGGCAGGTGCCACAGGGCGAGCAGCGATGCCGAAGCACCGGGAGCAAACTGCTGACCCCGTGGCGCTCTCCTCTCCCTCCCATGGTGCCAAATCCCTGCTGGGGTTTCCGTGCACCATTATTTAACCTCAGGGCACCGGTGCTTCCCCCTGCTTCGAGTGAAGCGAAGCTGCCGATTGTCATTGGCTTCGGTCTGGCCCGAACCTTGAGGCTCCTCCAAACTTCTTGCATTTGTCTCCTCTTTAATCCCTCTCTCCTGCGTCTTTGCTTCGTAAAAGCCAGTAATCAGAGACCCAAGCACATGTCAGAGTGATGATGTACAGATACAGCTGCAGCATTTTTGCTCGAATATAATGGTGTAATGTCACAACTGAGCCCCCTTTGCTCGATATTTCTCCAGACTCTATCTTTAGATGGAAAATACAGCTGCGCAGCCGCCTCCTGACCCGTGCAGAGACGGGGAGGCAGCTTTTCCAGTAAGCGATCCCATCGAATCCCTGCTTCTCCAGCCGATGAAATACTTCGTTACAATTAAATGTTGTTTGCTTGTTCTTCCCCGAGCAGTTAAACCCCAGACCTTTTCCACCCCGCCGTGATTAACGCGAGCGCTGATGGAGAACTGTTTCATCAGCCCTCTCGCGCCGGGGCTGGGTTTTGGGTGCTGCAGCACTCTGTGCAGATGACGGAGTAATAATGGATGAATGACAGGGTGGGAGCGATCCAGCGACTGTTCTGCATGTTCAAGACGAAGGACGGATAAATTTTCCAGCTGTTAGCAACGGCGGGAGCGTTTGCAGACAAGTAGATAAGTCACGAAAAAAATAGAAACTACTCCGTATGCCACTTACCATCCATTGTCGACACGGTGACTATACACGGGGTAAATGATTTCAGTAAGTACGGGAATCGGATTAAGATTTTTAATTAACGCATCAGCAGGCTGGTACATATTTCACGACAGCTAGCTGAGGGCTGGAGCTCATGAGAGCAGCACCCACCTTGGCCAAAGGCTCGGCGGAAACCCTTCGTCGCGAAGGGTTTTCCTTCCGAGTTTTCCTTCCTGGTCTCCAAAGAGAAGAATGGAAATGAAAAATGAGCACGCCGGCCCGATTCTTTGCTGTTTCTAGGGGTAATTCCGGGAGGGAGACGACTGCCACGACACAAGGCTGGGGAGTGAGACTCACAGGTTAAATTCTTGCTTTGCTCCTCGTTCGTCTTGGCAGGGCAGCGGTCCTCAAAACAAAGGTGGATATTTCCCTCGGGAAGACGTGATGTCATGAAATAGGGTGACGATCCACTGCCTTTCTTCTTTTTTCTTCACTTCTTTCACGTGAACACGGATATAATTAGCGTGATTCCACCGCGAGCACCCGGCACTGCAGCCTCCTTGGGGGCGAGCGCACATCTCCAGCCCTTAGCAAGCGCCGCGCTGCAGCTGAGGCTTCTCGGTGCTTTAACTGGGGGGGAAATAAAAGTCTTATTTCTATAATCATGTGATGGCATCAAAAGAAAGCAAGCTGCATCCTTACACCAGGGTGAACTTCACCCTGAAGTGCTGGACCCGTCGGATTTGCCGGTGTTGGTTGTTCCACTGTAGGCACCGCGTGCTTGGGCAGCTCATGATGGTCAAGTGTAGCCCCCACATGGTCACCCATCCTCGTGAGCCAAGCATTTTTTAAAGATTTACCAAATACCAGGTACTTTCTTTTATTTTTACAGCAAGCCTCATTTTCTCCTTTCAAAAGATTGCGCCGGCAGCTTGAGGACATCGTTGCAGAAATGCGCAGTTACACAAAGAACATGTTTGTTGCGTGCGCGGCGTTACATAAGCTGGCCTTCAGTTTCTCTGGTTTGCACTAGAAAACGCTTTTTCTCCTGAATTCCAGGGGTGCTCGACTGGATCTGCAGCCAGGTAGGCTTTTTCCCCTCGCTTTTTATCCCAGTTGAAGTTTTCGTTGAAAGATCGGGTCTTCTGCTTTAATTTTTTGCCCTTTTGGGAACCGTTTAATTCGTGAGTGATGATTCCCGATTCCTTGGACAAAGCCAGGTCTCTGGAGCTCTGTTCGAGTGACGAATTTTGGGGGGAGAATTCAGCGGGAATGACACTGGGGTTACTTATAGCTCGCAGCCCTTTGTCACCTTTGTGCAATCCTGTGCCTTTCAAAGGATGTCCTACTTTTCGGTAACGTTATGTGGAGCAGCGCAGCCTTTCCGCTGCGTTTTCCGGGGGGTTGCCTATTTTTGTGCCGTGGAACCGCTTGGTTTTAAGGGCTGCTGAGTAGCGTCGGTGGAGGGATTTGATGTAATTTTCCTGTACAAAACGGGGTTTGTTGCATTGCATTGGTCCTTCAAGGCCACCGCGCGCCGCAACGTCACGCGGTGCCACCGCTGCTGCCCCAGGTGACCGAAGGGAAGGGGTTTTAGGGTGCAGCTCTTCCACATGGAGCTGGGTTTTGGGGTGTTCTTCAAGATAGAGCTGGGTTTTGGGGTGCCTGGCTCACCCCGAGGAGCTGGGGTTGTGTTTTCCAGCCCTACCTGAGAGCAGATTGCCGTGGGCTTCACACGCCGGGTCCCACCAGCTGGAAGCTGCCCTCCCTTTTACCACAGCGGATAATCGTGGCTCTCTTCTGCTATTAATATCTGCGGTGTAATAGCATCGGTTTGGGCTTATTTCTGCAGCACTTGTGTCCTGGAACTCCCCGTGGCCTCTGTGCTTTAATGAGTTTTACCTCACGTTCCCTCCGTGGGGGAGCCAAACTCCCCCGGCCCCTCCTGGTTTCCCCCGTTCCTCCGTTCATCCACGTCCTCGCTGTCCTGTGCCGTGCAAGAAATGTTAATTTTCCCTTTACCCAGGCACTCTTACACCCATTTCTGCGGTATGAAATTACCCTTTTCCCCCATTTAAATACACTCGATCACCACTTTTTTTTTAACACCCTATTGAATCTAGGGCACGAGACATTAGGTACCTGGCGCAGCATTTTTCTGCGCTTCCTTGAAGCCAGGGTATGGTTTGTGGTGCTGCCCCGTCCCTTTTCTTCATTCCTAGGACTCCTAATTACAGTTCTCTCTGTCTCTTTTTTTTTTAAATTCATGTCATTCCGCTGTTTGTTCCATGAGTACCTATTGTTTTAGCCAAGCCTATGATTTAGCAGGCAGCGAGGGTGCGTGCCCGCAAAGCGTGCGCTCGCGGGGATGCTGGAGAGCAGGAGCTGATCTCCCTCTCGTTAGCCCGTTCTTCGTTCCACACGCACAGCAGGGCCCCGCCGGGGCAAAGTGGGTGCAAAACGCTGTCATTTTAGCTTAGCTGCATCTCTCACCTGGCTGCTTTCGGGGGAGAGGACGCCGTGCGGTGAACCCCGTGGCGTTTTTGCCTCTCGGATGCACACGAACCAGCTCGTGGCGCTTCTGTTTAATTCGGAGGCGACGCGTAGGAAAGGTGGGACGAAACGAAGCCCCGTCTTATTTTCTCTGCGAGCAAATTAACATTTTTTTATGGAGCATCTCCCAGTGGGTCCTCCTGAACTTTGAGTTTTGCAGGCTTCCCATTGCGGATGCCTTTGTTGCAGAGCTCACGCCGCAGGAGCTCTCTGCAGCCTGCTGCAAGGAGAAAAGCCTGAAGGAGAATGTGAGTAGGAATTATTTAACGAAGAAACGGATCGGTCTTGCTGCGGTAAAGCACAAAAACAACGAGGGAAATGGCGTGTTGGATAACCGTAGTGCCACGGGGCTGCCCCAGCACCCCCGCGGTGCTGCGTGCCCTCCGCAGGGAGCAGGATGCTGGTGCTGAGCTGTGGGAGCTTGTGGAGGGAGCTTCTCGGAAATGGAAGGAGGTTTCAGGGCTTGGAGCTGGCTCTGGGGGCAGGTCTGTACGGAAAGCAAACAAAAACCCCAAGACCTTTAAAACGCTTTTGTTCCTCAAATGGCACCGCTTAGCAAATCTGAGTGGGGATGCGGTGTGCTGAGGGAATCAGGAGGGGATAAACAGTCAAAAAAACACCCTCATATGTAGACAGAGCTTGAAAAAAAAAGGGAAAAGTGGCTTTTTATGTGTTATGACTAGAACGGCACTAGGCAGTGATGTGTTTCCAAACTGTGCGAGGGTGAGGGGTGTCCTGTGGGGCCGAGGGGTGTCCTGCAGGGCCGAGGGGTGTCCTGCAGGGCCGAGGGGTGTCCTGTGGGGCCGAGGGGTGTCCTGTGGGGCCGAGAAGCAGTCCAGCTCTCCCAGCAGCACCCGGATCCGTGCTGCGTGTTCACCTATAATCTTATAAAACACGTTGCCTGTAGCTGCACTTGGAAGTTCTGTAGCTCAATAAGCTCGGACATGCCTCGAAAAATTAAAGCGATCGTAGCGTTGAGCAATCACCTTTTTTTTTTTCTTATTTTTTTTTCCATTTGCAAAGCACGTATCTGAGGAAGTCACGTGAAGGATCCATCTTCGGGATCCCCTACACCATCAGAGGCTACGGGGCACAAATCTGGAGTGAAAGGGGGCGAGGGCAGCGTGCGCTTGCCCCAAGTCACCTCCAGCTGGGGCTGCTGCAGGGACGGCAGCCGAAAGGAGGAGCCGCTTCTGCGCACGTGCCGGGCTCGCTGATGTAATATTTGCTCTGCGTGCACGCACTTCAGTGTTCCTGTGGCGTGGTAAAATGCTGTCGGTAGTGGCTGGCCTTAATATAAACAAAATAACCCGAGCTGTGCGTGCCTCGCGCTCGTACTTCACCAGGGCACTGCAAAATAGGACTGAAAATAATAGCAAGTAGTGGCAAATGTTATTTGTGCACGGGGTAGGCTTGAGCCTGGAGCTCTCAGGGGGCTCTGAATTTGTCCCAAAGGTACGGAGCACCAGCAGCTTCCCCTGCAGCCATCTGCAGCTCTCCTGGCATCGCTGAGCATCGGGTACGAGGTGCAGGAGCTGCACAGGCAGCGGCTCAGCGGGGCACGTAACCAGCCTGCTGCTCCCCGCGGCCGTGCTTCGGCCACGAAGCTTCCAGCTCCAAGCACAGCACTTCGCTTCTCGCCGAGGTTACTTCTTGGTAACAAGAAGCAGTAATTAATACTACATGGAACCGAGAAGTTTTTCCTTCCTGCTGCTGTTCATTTTCATTTGTTGAGTATTTATGTGATGTTCGGGAGCGTGGTGGTTATTCCTGTTCCTAACAGACTGGCACTTCACAGCAGAATATTGCTGTGTGCTATCGTACGGGCAGTCAGATGCTCTCTAGAGATAAGATTGCAGTAATTTAGGGTCAGAAATTTGCTTTACCACAGATAATCCTTGATCTCGGGCAAGGAGCCTAAATCCTCTTCCTGGTTTTCTTCTCTCAAAGTCCGTATTCATTTCCCTTGTTGGAATGGCAGAGCTTTATTTGAATCCAACTATGAGATTTCAGTTGTATCGTACTCTGCCAGGCCAAAGTGTCCGTATGCAACATGCCCTGCTCTCCTCCGTGCTCGGTGTTGATTTCCATTTCCTCTCCCATGTCCCCACTTCGGTTGCTCAGGGGTTTCAACCCCAGGGAGCATCTGAATCCGGCTTCTCATTTTGTGGTGCATGGCAGCTGGCTTGGAGCTTCCCAGCATCGCCCTGGAACAGCCCGTTGACTCATTTCAGGAAGTGGACATATTTTTATCACCTTTTAATTACCTGTTACATGCTGTGGGAAGCCGAGCCCTCTGTGCCACCCTGTTCAGGCTCAGCACCCTCCCGGGTTGTCACAACGCTGTTGCTGAAGGGCAGGAGGTGAGCAGAGGTGCCACCCATCCGTCAGAACCTGGCTGTGAACATTAAGTACTTACCTCTTTTTTTAATTAATGGTCTCCATACCATTTCCTTAACCCCTCTGTCTTCAGCTCCCTCAAAGTGGCACCATTGTAACCTCCTTGCGTCCTACTTTGGGGCAAACAGCTCCTAAAATAAAATGGTCTGGAGGAAGCAGAAGGGTTTGTCTCCCAGTTCCCTTCCGAGGAACAACTGCAGTCGGCACAGGCTGGGCTGATGCGAGGATTTTTCTGCTCAGAGGTGTCACCAGCACTCCCAGGTAATCTGCTATTAACCAAAAGAATATGTTCTGCTTTTAAAACACAGGTTGTTAATTAAGAAGGTGGCATTTAGGTTCTTCCCTGTGTTTCTTGGCAGCTTCCAGCAAGCCAGGCTCTGAAATTATTTTGGGGTACTCTTTCTGCAAGCAGTATCTATCGGATAGATGTGGCCCCATGCCAGCGGGCCCTGTCCCTGCAGCACCAGAGGCAGGACTGGCACCCCTGCACCCTGAGCCCTTCTTGTTGCTTGTAGCATGTCCAGGATATTTCCTGTGGCCGCAGGAATGCCAGGGGATTTTTGTTGCCTTGTGAAAGAGCTTGTCAAATTCACTGTATTGCTGAATGTGAGCACTTGGCTCAGAAATTGGGTGCAGTGTTGCTAAACTTTGCCATGGTGGGGCAATTTCCCGGGGAGAATTGTGCTCTTTTGGAGCATAGGAGAAGCCTCGTATTGCCCTGAAGAGCTCGGTTTATGGCCCTAGAGGGAAAGTTCCCAAATCCTGCCACGTCACTTGGACCCAACTATGTTTCTAGCCAAAGATCATCGGCAACTGCTGTTCACAAATGTTCTTTGCATTTTTTTTCCCTTTTTTTCCTGAATTAATGACTTTTCCTTATGGACTGGACCCTATCAGTTCCTCACTGCGGCTGAACGGCAGCCGGTGCCCCTCCAGGGAGGACAGGGGGGTCCCCAAGAGCTGACCAGTGGCATCTGTCCACCAAAAGGCCTGGGGGTGTGGGTTGGGGTCTTGAGCTGTGGGCTTGATCCTGGGGTGGTCAGCGTGGGGTCACCAGGTGGTGTAGGGCACCCAGGGCACGAGAGGAGGCCCTGGTCCTCGCAGCAGGTCCTTACCTCATTCTAGGGACCACCTTTAGGCTAACCGTGAGGAAGTTTTCGTGTATTCATTCAGCTGAAGCAGATATTTTATTGATTTATTTATTTTGTTAATGTCTGCTTCTGCAAAATGCAGTCTGTAGCTGGAAATAAGGTGTATCTCAGCTTTCTCCTGGCCATCGTCTCTTGTCACAGCATGTGGCACGTGGGCTTGCGGGAAAGCGTGGCCTGGGCAGGCGGCGAGGACTCGTGTATTTTTATCACAACCAGAGCACGCTGACAGTTTTTGATCGCCTTGCTGGGTGTGCTTTTTCACGAGGTAGCATGGACAGCCTCGTGTGTCGGGAAGATGGCCCCGTATCTGTTCCTGAAACACCTGGCCCTCCACAAGCAAGCCAGAGCCGTCCTTTGAGGAACTGTGAACTGCTGGCGTTTCGCAAGGCCGTGCTCCCTGCCAAACCTCGGAAAGTTCTTCCTTTAGCCCGTCCTTCTCGAACTGAAGGAAGGGAGCCTCTTAGCATTAACACCCACTAGCTAATTACTGAGGCATTAAAGGCGTCGTGGTGGCTTAGCTGGCGGCCAGGAGCGCCTCATGGCACGGAGCTCCAACAAGGCCAAATCCGGCCCTGGCAGGGCGATCGCCTCGGCCTTGTTGTGCCCAAGAGAGCTGTAGATCAATGCTTAAAGACAGAGTCATGACAGAGAGTACTCAAAAAGGGCTGTAGCTGAGTCCTTAAAGACAGAATCACACAGGAGACGGCTCAAAAAAGAGTGATTAAGTGGTGTAGTGGCAGGCCCTGAACCCCAGATGGTTGGAGCTGGAGGTACCTTGGGTTGCCACCCCGAGCAGGGCGCCCAGCACCATGCCCAGGTTGCTATTGAAGAAACACCACAATGAGCTCCAGACATAATGGCTTTTAATGATTAATAACGATGACAACCCTAAGCTTAACCAGGCAGGCAAGACCAGCTCAGGCTGCTCACTGCAGGTGTTGTCTGTGCCATCGTGTGGGAGGATGGAGTCCGCTGTCACATTAAATGGAAATGCCATTTTGACTGAGTGATGGAAAAATGGGTATTCCTGAAACTCCCGACAGGTAGGGATTTTTATTTATTTTTTTTAAAATTCTTTTTACAGACTGCGTTACAAGGGAAGCCGCTCTGATCGGGCGCGCTCCTGATTTTAAATGCTTTAACACTCTTCTGCCACCGTCTAAATCGCCGAGGTACTGAGATAGCATTGCGCCGTGATGGATGGCTGAGAAGTTCGATCAGCTCCTCATACTTCCCCTGTACCTGCCACAGCTCAGTGCCTTGCCACCGCATTTAGTCAATGAGTTCATCGCCGCGTAGATAAGCCCGCATTATTTTCCAGTGCCAATTATTAGATCAGCAGATGCTCGGGGGAGTACTTATTAGAGAATGTCATGTTAGCAGTCCCAAGGTGTAATTATGCTTGCAGATTTCTCTTGCTTTAGCCGTGTTGACAACATGCTTAGATTAAGGAGAGGGGGAGGAGGGAGATGAGGTGTTTTGTGCAGCTGCTCTGCTCGGCAGCGATGGAAGAAGGAAGTTCACCTCCCCGCCTGCTCTTTGCACAGAGCTGAGCACGCTTGGCTCCACCGGGCTTGTTTTCTGCAGCGTGCTCCCTCATAGCATTACTCAAGGGGTTTCGCTTTTGCTGTGCTACCAGGACTTAGGTGTGTGGATCCGTTGGTAGATAGCGCAAAAATCGCGGCGTGAATACGAACGGGTAGGCTTTATCAGGCAATCTCAATTAATAGTTAAGAGTATTGCTTTGGAGAAGTTGGCGTTGGAAAAATAAACAAAGCCCATGTCGTATTGTTGGGGTTTTAAGGTATGCGATGCAATTAAAAAAAAATACCCAGATAAGAATGGGGATCTTGCAAAGGCCACGTTTGGAGCAGGATTGTAGTAAAGGGCTTTTTAGCGTTTGAAACATCGAGCACCTCTAAGAACGGTCTAATAATGAGAAGTGGTGAATTTCTGTATAAGCAGGAACAAATGCTCAAAATGTATTTTAAAGTATTTTGACAGATACGGAGGTAATCAGCATGAAAGTTAATAATTATCTTACGTCTATAATTTTTAATTCTTTACATAGCAGGACCCCTGGTAGCTCTATGATAAGAAGTTTTTCTGTTCCTCTTGGTCTTAAATTGAATCTCAGTAAAACACAATTATAGTTCTGTGGTTTTTTTAACCACTGTGTACAAATGGATGGAAAACCCTTATTCTGTTGTCTCGGAAAGCCTCCACATGATCTTGTAACTCACTTGCAGCGTACTTAGATGCTTCCTAAAACTTGGAAGTAGCATTTGCTAATTGGGACGAGAGCCAGTTGAAGTTAAAATTAGCTGTAGTCTCTACCACTTATTGCTCTTCCCACAAAAGGTGCATGAGCAAACTGGAATTTAGCATCTGCTTTCTCTAGGATTTTTGGTGAGATGTCAAACTTTCAGAAAGGGAGGGATGCGGCCTCAAATAAGGCACTGGCCCAAGCCTAAACCTTACCCAGAAAGAAGAGTAATGGCTGTCGTCCATTTATTTGCATGTGAACTCTGAATCTCACTGAGTTTAGGTGTGCTCCAAAAGGATGCCTTACATCTCGGTGTCAGGTTAGCTGATGAATTTTTAAATAAGTAAATAAATAAAATCAGCAATTGTACTTCACAGCTCACAAGAAGACTTTATACTTTGCAGCACCAGCCCCTCTGGGCTCGTCTCCCTGCATCAAACATGCACTTGGAAAGGTGTGGAGGCAGGTACACTGTTAAATTATAACAATACTAGTGATAATAATAATAAATTCTATGACTAACTTGATTATTAAATGAAACCCAGAAGTACCTATTAGGATGGAAGGATTTCTCGCTAACGTCAGATGGTCCTAGGTGGGAGGGGAGTGTTGAAATGTAAGAGCAGAGACAGGGAAGCCTTCAGCCAGATCTGCAGATTGAGAGGAATTAAAAATGGGAAATTAAAATAATAATAATAACAAAAACAAACAAAAAACAAAAACAAACAAACAAAAATTTTCAGAATGTATTTAATGAACCTGGTTTGAGTCAGGTGAGAGCTCTCTGCACTCACAAAAATAAAGTAATTTGGCCTGAGAAGGCTTTAAAAAGGTGATGGAAACCCCAGTGAAAAAGATGAGAAAGGGGGAAGAACAAAGTAAAATTGAAAGTAAAATAAAGGAAACGCACTGAAATCAAGCAGAGCTCGCAGAGTCTAACTTTAGCATGGAAATGGGTCAGGTAAGAAAAAAACCTGCAACCACTCGCTGCGAGCACTCGGCCATTGGGTTTTGTCAGCTGGATTTCCCCTGCTTCTCCCCTATTTCCCCTCTCTTTTTCCCCATGTTTTCCCCTGTTTTTTACCCTTTTTCCCCCAAGTTTTCCCCCATTTTTCCCCATGCTTCCCCCTTCCCCTCGGTGCTCCCCCAGGGCTTCCCATTTTTCTCCCAGACTGAGGGTTGGTATCGCGGTCGGCGTTGACCCTGCAGTGTGGTGCCGTCGCAAGTTACCTCTCATTTAGAGAGATGGATTACGGTGTAAAACGTGTAGTTCGTTACATAACTGTAATTTCAGGTTTTGCCTGAAAAATCTATTTCATTAGGACACGAGCTGCTGATATTTCAGGATGTACCGAACAGGAACGTGATCGATTCTCAGGCTCGGTGCGGCGGCGCTGAGCTATTACAGGACCCAAAATTGCGTTCAGTCCAGCGGCTGGGTGTTGGGTTTGGCACAGCCCGACCAATTTAACCAGTTCCCAACCCCGAAGGCAATATCCCCACGTTAGGGTGGGCTTCTGCCACCAGCCTCAGCCGCACACGGCCCTCATCAGCTTAGTTTTGCAGCAGAAGCTCGCTTAAGCAGCGCAGCCCTCGGGGCGATGCGATTGTTTTGCTGGGTTTGGCTCCTGCAAGTTCTCCGGGTTATTTTTGGGGTCACCATCATCTGGTTTGGGATGGTGGTGGGGAAGGGTGAGGGTCTCTGAGCAGACACAGGTTCGTTAGCGGCGTAACAAAGTCGTGGAGTGCCCAACCTGTGCGCTCAGCGAGCCGTCCTCTGCTCGCATGGAGCCACCACGCTCTTCTTCGTCGAGTTCCCAGAAAGCTGAGTTTACATTTTTCTGATTTATTTGATTATTTTTTTTTTGCTTACCGAGTGCGTTTTCTGACAACTTCCTCGTGCTGGAGAAAATTCAGGCTTGCAGCTGGGAGAGCCGAGGCTGTCACGCACGCGCCGCCCGCTCCCTTTCCACCCGAGTGCCGCGATCCCGAAGGGAATTCCTCTCCTCGGAGGTGGAAGGGGATAAAACCGAACCTCTGCTCCGAATTGTTGGCTCGTTTGTGCTGTCTCTGGACTAATTGCTGCCGAAATAAATAAGCTGGAGGGCATTTTGTGTTAAAATTCCTCCATTCTTAGGTGGAGAGAAATGCCTGCTGCGATGTCCTCCTCCGACAGCAGCGAGGCAGGAGCCTGGGCTGGGGTGCAGAGGTTGGCCAGCACCAGTCCTTGGGTCTTCTGGAGCTGATGCTACCCGTGGGTTGTGTTTTTGGAGTCTAAAAGGGACCCGTGTGGGTTCACCGCCGTGAGCCCCGGTCCTGCTGCCCACAGGGAGAACGGCCACCGCCGCGAGGGGCTGCACGGTCCCTGGCTGTTGAGCCGGAGCTGCAAAAACCCCCTTGGTTGCGTGATTAATGAGCAGTATCGTTTTAAAATCACGGCAGGATGTGCTGCACAGGAAAAGCATCGCAGCCGCGGTCACAGCTGGGACGGATTCACCAGCAACCGAGCTCCAGGCCGGCTTCAGCGCGCTTGCGAGCAGTGGGCTGGTGGCTGGGGCTGCTGGCTCGAAACGGCTCCGGAGCTGCAGAGGTAACTCGGAAATGATCCAAAGGCCGCAGAATTTGCATACAGGCTTACAGGCTCTTACATAAGCAAAGGAAATAAGTATGCACAGGTATGTTTGCTTCAACTCGTACCTTCCTTCTTCGAAGAAGCGTCGCTGCGTGCTTCGTTCCCCGGTGCTGAAGGCTGGTGCTGAGAGATGAAGCCTCTCGTTGTCCTCCCACACCCACGTGTTCCCTCGGCACGCAGCACCATCTCTGCACCTCGCGGGATTTCCTGCAGGCTCCTTCTGCTCCTCTTTTCCTGCACCACGTTCATCTCTTTTCTCCCTCCTTGCTGGAATCTTGCCCTTTGTCCTCACATTTCGGGGCTTTCCATCAAAGCGAACGCATTAACTAAGGAAATGCAGCTGTGGTGTGGTTTGCATTTCTAAGACTGATCGCCGAACGGCTGCTGTGTGCCTGCCCCTCCTCACCATCCCTTACTCTTTTTCCCACCTTTTTCCACCAAATCAGTCTCCTGGCCCTCCGAGTAGCTCGGCCTTTCGGGACGTCACTCTCCAGGGATGCTTTAGAGATCCTCGGCGAGGAGCTGTGGTGGAGATGCTCGTGCTGAGCCCATGGGGAGCTTGGGTGGCTTCTCCTGGGGATCGCCACCTCGCTGCAGCCCCATGCCTCCAAACCTCACCCACCGGGAGAGCGAGATGTGCTCAGAGGGCACGGTGATTAGAGTACCCGGTAATCACGGCTACCTCCAACTGCCAGGTAGACTTCGCCGTGGAGTTTCGAAGTACGTGATTGACTCTGATTTCTCTTTTTTTTGGAAGAAGAAATAGGAAATTTCTGCTACCGGCGTGATCGCGCGTTGATTCCCAAGTATGGAAACCATCTCGTCCATCTGATGTGTAGGTAGGCTGCTACGAGTTAGCAGGGAAGGCGCTGCGGTTCTCGGGCTGAACCAGGCAGAGGAGGAAGTTCCCTTGCTTATAAAGCCAAGTATTTGTTTGGAAGTGCTTTGCAGGAGGTAAGATGAAGTTTAATTAAGATTTACGTTGTGAGCTCAGGTCTGACCGCCAGGGATCTCCCCTACCCTGGAGATACCGTACCGAGAAACCAAGAATACCAAGAAATCTCCATTTCTTGGAGAAAATCTTCATTTCTTGGTATTCTTCATCAGCTTTGAAGTCTTCCCTCCTTTCACGGGGGCACAGAGCTCAGTCTCTTCCCCTCTGCGGTGGCAGATAAGACAGAGACAGCCTCCTGATAAAGAGGTGTGGGTTTCGCTGTGCCTCTCTGCCCCACAGATGCAATCCGGGGGTGTTTCATCTCCCCCAGCACGCTGACACCCGACACGCAAATTTCCCAGCCTGCTAATTACATGCTAAAAGCCAGCCTGGCTGCTTATTCAGGTCTTCCACCTCCAGCTGCGGAAAAGCAGCCTTTCACTCGTTACCCTGGTGGATCCATCCCTCCCCGAGCCCTGCTGGTGCCCGAGTGACAAGCAGCGAGCCACCCCGCTGCGGGGACAGCGTGGGGCTGCCAGGCTCGGCCACGGGGCCCAGCGCCGGTCCCGGTGCCAGCGTGGAGCAAAACAGGCTCAGCACTGGCACCCAGCACCCAGCACCGCTGCCTTTCCTGCGGCTGCTCGGAAATAGCAGCTCCCTATGGGGCTATGAGCCTGGGTGATCCCCTGCCTGCTCCGTGACACGTCATCCCCCCAAAAGTTTTCCCGTATTCCCCGTATTCCTCAAAAAAGCAGAGACGTTCCTCACCAGTTCCCGATGTTGGCACGGATGGTGGTGTCGAAATAATGATGCAGGGGGCAATTGTCGCCTGGGTTTGTAGCTCAGGGAGAGGCGATGTTTGCACACAAATTCTTCTCCTGGCCCTGCCGAGCTGCGAGGAGCCGCTTCGGGTGTTAATGTGCGTGGGAACGGGAATTAAATTGGAGGTGAAGGCGATTGGAAGCTGCTCCTCGCTAGGAAGTGGGGTGGAGGACGCCCTGCTTTGGCGTTCAGACACAATACCTGCTTTTCTGGATGGCTGATGGAAATATCTTGTGCCAGCTGACGTGTGAATCCTCGAGTCCCCTGAGACTGAATCCTCAAGTCCCCGAGTCTTTGTGCCCACCCCTGTAAGCCGGCTCGTGCTGGGGACAGCCCCGCGGCTCAGAGCATCGCCAAGGACCTTCTGCAGGATCAAACCTAGGCTAAAAAAATCCCCAAATTCACTAACAAATAACACAACCGTGTCAAAAAAAAAGGCAGTAGCATCAAGTGGCTGGAAGCAAACCCCGGCTGTGCTAATTTGAAGCACTGATGAGCTTACTCTTAATTTCTCCGGTATGATTTCTCCCTCTGTTTTGGGCACGAGAGGAATTGAGTTGATGCGGAAACCGCCGGCGTGCTGTTTGGGAGTGCCACAGGAACGGGTACGCACGCGTAATATGTGGTGAGGATGGGAAGTCTTCGTGGTACAGCGGCTCCTCGGGAACCGTTAAGAGATTTTGGGGAAAAGATTTATTTTTTGTTAACGGAACAGCCCGCACCTGGAAATAGAGAAGCTCTTAGAAACGCGTTTAGATTCTAGCGTGGCTTCACGTAGCAGCTCGCTTTTGGTTTCAGTTTCTGAGGCTCCCAGGAAACACGATATTTTTGGACTTGGGCATTAAAGCGATGGCTAGGAAACGATTTCGGCTGTCTGCGCAGAAGCCGGCGAGCAAGAGGAGCGGTTCTCGCCTTGCCGTGCTCCGGCTGCTCCCCAAAGCAACGATTTCTGGGCAGACTTTGAAACGCGTGGCTTTTAAGTCACAGCCTTCAAAATCGAGCTATTTGGGGAATCTTTTGTGAAAAAAGCAAATTCTGGAATCTCCGTGTGCCCAGGAGGATTTGTGCTGGGGGAGCCTCAAGCGGATGAGCAATGGGAATTCGTTCTCACCCTGGAAGCGCTGGGCTTTACCCAGATGTATGGCCCGGGGGAGATGGGGTTTGGGGGAGATTTTGTGTTGTTTTTGGCCTTGCTGCCAGGTTTTGGTGGTTAAAAATACAGAAAGGCTTCTCAGCAGGAAGGTGTCGGCCCCTCCGTGAAGGAGGAGGCGTGGGGATAAAGGCGGCGCAGCTCCGCTCGGGGCCGAGGTGGGTTCCCGGGGGACGCTTGGCCCTCGGTAATGTTGGGCTTCTGTGGGCAAACAAAACCACGCCGAGCAGCGTGCTTGTCCCAGCACCGAGATCTTCCTCATCCCGAGGGTGCTGCAGTGGGAATAATCTCTGCAACGTGAAACCCTTTCAAGTCTCCGTTGTTTTGACTGCGTGACTGCACAGGGCATTTTTAGGGCCGGCTGTTTGCAAGCCGGGAAGCACGCGGACGCTGAGGAATGCCGCCAAGGTCGCGGTGCTGAGCCACAGCACCTCCCTCCGCAGCTCTGCTCCCCTATACCCCCCCCACCAACCAGTCCTTTTAGGGCCCCAGCCTCTCGTCCCGAGCTCTGGACAAGCCCCGGAGCCGTGGATGGCCACGGGGGCACCTCGCCTACACCCCGTCTTCTCGGCACGCTCGGGCCCGGAGGGATCTTGCTCAGCCCGGGGAAAATGCGGCAGGACTTGCTCTGCGAGTGCACGCGGTGAGCCAGGGGGAATATCGGCTTCTGGGGAGTTTAACTCGCAGGCAAGAAGCAGGTCGCTGTCGCGGGGGAGCACGGAGGAGCCCGGAGCATCGCGTTGACCTCCCCAGGAGACGCTTCCCCACCAGTTCTCGCAGCCACGGAGAGCCCTCAGCCAAAGGTTTCTCCCTGCTGCTGCCCCGGTGGCATTTTCTCAGCTCGTGGGGCCTGGATGTGATTCCCCGTGCTCACAGGCACCGTGGTGCAAGGCTGCTGTGCGCCAGGAGCGGGGACAGAGCTCCTCAGCCTGGGCTTTCCTCCCAGCCGCCTCTCATCAGCTCCTCTGCACCTGGGGCTTAATCCGTACGTAGCAAAACCAGCCTGGTGCGGCCAAAAGATGCTTCCCCTCCCTAAATCCCCCGGGATTTTGGTACATTTTCGTACACCTGCGTGAAAGGAGGCGTCCCTGGGAGCACCGAGTCTCGGTGCTGGGGGTGCGGGACCCCTTTTCTCATCCCTAAGCGAGGCTGCCGAGCTGCTCCCCTTGCCTTGTTTCATTCACGAGAGAGGCTCGCTCCTTCTCACACGCGCTCGCGTGTTTTTTTTGGCGAGTCCCTTGTCTGGAACGAGATGCGGTTTCCCCAGAAGTCGTGTGCGGTCACGTCACCTGCCTTTAGTTTGAATTCCATCAGCTGAAAGCGCCGTTTCGTGTCCTCTGGGGATCGGCGAACCATTTACACCCCCACTTTCCTCACGTCCCCGGGCTCGGGGGGCTCTCCAAGCAGCAGCCCCCTGTGCCAGGGGTGGCTTTGGTGGGAGGCGAGGTTCTCCTGGGACCTCCTCGTGGCCTCGGTGGTGCTCGGAAGAGGAGAAAGGAGAAAAAGCGTCCGTCTCAGAGGCATTTATATGCAAATTGCAGCCTTGATATTCTCGTTAGCTTTACGATCTGCTTGATTTTGGACACCTCGCCCCGATTGCTTGCTGCCACACTTGTAGGGAAAAACGCTTCTTTTACCTTCTTGCAGGAGACC
Organism: Nettapus auritus; assembly: GCA_011076525.1. Classification (NCBI taxonomy): domain Eukaryota; kingdom Metazoa; phylum Chordata; class Aves; order Anseriformes; family Anatidae; genus Nettapus; species Nettapus auritus. The sequence continues at coordinate 117,370,790 of CM021767.1, forward strand.
GCCAGGACTTTCTGCTCCCAACTCACTGCTTTTCAGAGTTGAGACCGAATTCTTTCCTCGTTAGCTTTGGAACAATCATCACAAACGGGGACGCGGGGCCGGCTGCTGGAGGTAGTTTCCCTGCTTCTCCCGAGCGGCTCCGTGCCCTTGGATTGCGGGGGGCTCGGAAAACCAGCAACCACCCCTGCTTCGAGGCTTTGCCCAGCAGCACCGTTCGTCCCAGCTCCCAGGAAAGGATGAAGCTGGCGTGCGTTCGAACCTTTTGGAAGGTAATTAGGTTGCGATCTAAGGGTTAAGGTTTTCAAGATTTCCTGTGAGTTTTGTCCCTTTTTTTTTTATTATTTTGCACGTGCCCGCTTGCTTTCTTCCGCAGCGCAGCTATTTTATCAAATTGCTGTGCCGGCAGCGTGTCATTTTGATCTCACTGCTGCTGATGGCAGCGCAGGGGTTCTTTGGGACGACAGGTGGGTATGCAATTACACAATCTGGAGTAATTTGGGTTTTCAGGCACCTTAAAGCCCACCCAACCCCTTGCCGTGGGGAACGGGGTCGTCGTATTCCCCGGTGCAGACCCACGTGGGGCTCCGGTGTTTTGGAAGCACGATAAAAGAGCTGTGAGCTTCCAGCCGGGGATCTCGAGAGCAGCACCGGCATCAACAAGTTCCTCGCCTTCCCTCCCTGCCTACCCGGGGAAGCATTTTTCCTGGAGAGGGCAGGAGGAAGCAGGTCACCACACAGGTCCCTCTCCGACAATTTGCCCTAGTGCCGAGCCTTAACCCCAAACCTGCCTTCTTTATCCTCATTATTATTATTAATTTTGCATTTTCCTGGCACAAATCCTGTTGGGTTCTGAGGGCCGCGTCCCGCGGGCACAGCTGGCTCCCAATTAAGCCTGGTTACCTAAGCCCTTACAATTAGATAAGGATAACAAAGGCAAAACATTTTTTTCCGAAGCGAGGCTGAACCCAGGGTGTCTCCTGATTGTTTTCTCTTGTCACGTAATTGAACCCTCAGGACCTCGCTGCTCCGTGGGGGGGGGAGTTATTTTCATAACTCGTTTGTAATTATCCCTGTCTTACGAGGCATTAAAACGAAAACACGGCGAGCGGCGAGGCTCATAACATAGGTGTTGTTATACCTATAACGATACATATATAACATATATAAAATATAACACACAACATATTATATATTATATTACACATATATTATATATTACATCTCACATATTACATATCATATATTACATATTACATATTATATATTACATGTTACTATTACATATTATATATTATCTATTATCCAATTCATAATATATATTGTAATACCTAATATACATTATATATAATGTTATATATCACAGTATATATCACATATAACATTGTATTTAATATATAACCTATAACACGTAATATAATACATAATTATTTTCAGCACCAGCTGGGCCAGCAACAAAAATCGCTCATTTGTGAATGTTAAAGACGCTTGCCAGCGTTAAAATTACCTTTTTTCTTCTTATTATATATTAAAATATAATACAGTAAAATATAAGACAGGAATATATAATAATAGATAATTGTATATAATAATATAATAATATAATGTAATATAATCACAGTATATAGCATATATATACATATACATGTATATATAATGTATATCTCATATAATATATATAATATAATACAATATATTTATATATTTAATTTATATTTCTATGAAATCTATATTTTTATATAATCTACATAAATATTTATCATATATTACATATATACCATCCCTGGAGGTATCGGAAGCCGTGTAGCTGTGGTGCTGAGGGACATGGTTCAGTGGCAGGCGGGGCAGTGGCAGGTTGACGGTTGACTTGATGATCTTGGAGGTCTTTGCCAACCTAAATCGTAGAATCCTGGAATGGGTTGGGGTGGAAGGGACCTCAAAGCCCCCCCAGTTCCACCCCCTGCCATAGGGACGCCACCCCCCAGACCAGGTTGCTCAGGGCCTCGTCCAGCCTGGCCTTGAACACCTCCAGGGATGGGACATCCCCAACCTCTCTGGGCAGCCTGTGCCAGGCCTCACCACCCTGGGAGTCAACAATTTCCCCCTAACCTCTCATCTGAATCTCCCCTCTTTTATTTTATAACCATTAAATGACCAAACTGACCCCAATCTTTGCGCCCACCCCCCCCCGGGCCACACATCGAGCTCGTCCTCGCAGGGAAAGAACGCGTTTAAGCGAAGGCTTTTTGTCGGCCTGGGTCTGAGCTTTCCCTGCATCCTCCCTCACAGCGAGCCTGTGCCGGGCACGGTGAGAGGAGGAATTTTGCCGCTGCCTGTGGTTTTGCAGCCGGGCCCCGATTCGTAAAATTCCGCCTTTGGATTCCTTCGGTGGCTGCTCCGAACTGGTAGGGGTCTGGAAAACATTTGGCACGGCTGTTTTAGGGCTTCGGGGGGTAGAAGAGAAGCCTGCAGGGGTATTTTTATTTCCCCCCGAAGTTCGCACTTCTTTCTTCGTGCTGCTGACTATCAAGATTGCACCACTGCGGAGTTTATAACACACGCCGTCCGTTCGGAAGAACATCTTTTGTTTTTGTCGCTTAGCAATTCCAGGCTGAGCTTCCATTTCGGCAGCGAAATTCACCCTTCCCTCACCCGCAGCTTTTGCAGCAGCAGCCGTGTCTCCTGGCCGAGAAGGCGCCGCCAGCCGCATCCGTGTACGTAACGCGCGCCCTCGGTGGATGAAACAGGGCCCAGGTGTGCCGCACCTGGCCCCGGGGAGCTCCTGGAGACAAATGGAAACTCTCGGAGACCCTGGCTGAAATCTGGAGGAGGTGGCATCGCTTGGGGTGTTGGCTGGAGCCTCCTCGGGTTTGGTCCTTTGTCCCCGAGGAGCCTGCCAGAACGGGACCCCAAAGCCTCCAGGTGGACGCTCGCCGGTCCCGGGTACCCCATGGGGATGGGAGAGGGCTTAGGATTTTTTGGGTGGCTCTTTGAACCCCAAACCCGTCCTGAGCTGCTTATTCCGTGCCTTGCTCGTCACCTCAAACCCCCCTGGCACCCGGGTGTTGGTGTCTTGGTGTCTGCAGGGACCACAGCCGGGTGCAAGGGATGCAGAAAGTTGATGAGAAAGGATGAAAAAGCTTGTTTGAATTTCATTCTGCCACCGATTTCTCCCTTAATAAAGGCAGCCTGTGGGCCGGGATGGATTTGGGGGCTTCAGGCAGCGCGTTTGTGTCTCAGGGCTGGTAGCACAGGGGCTGGGAATAGCATCTCGCTCGCGACTGCGGCCGGCGTGCCTGGAAGAATGCGACACGCTTAATTAAGTTCGGTTTTTATTTAGAGTTTGCTCTTTGGGATCGGAGTAAATAGAAACATTAAGTGCTGACAGTCGCTGAAACCAGACGTTGACCGCGAGCTTCATTTCCTAGCTGCAGAAACAGAACCGATAAACCCGGTGAGGTCCTCAGCGCCTTGACGGAGGGGCGCTGGGCCGGAAGATCCCCAATTTGCTGCCTTCAGCACTCCCTCAGGATCAAACCCACGTCTTATTTCTGTTGTTTTTCCATCAAAACAAAGCTGTTTTGTCCCTGTTCTTCCCCTCAGACCCTTACCTCTGGATGCTCCTTGGGTGCGTCCTACCTGGAGCGGGCAGGAGGTGGATGTCGAGGGACGTTTTCCCTTCCGAACCTGGACGTGGCAAGGTCCGGGTCCCGGCGTGCTCCTTCTCCTCCTTTTGGCACCCGTTTAAAGCAGATTGATGTTCCGGGGAGCAGAGAGCTTGGGGTTGCTGGTGCTCGGGAAAGCTCTCAGCCACACCGGGACGATTTCGGGGCATTGGGAAGGGACCCGAGGGCGTGTTGCTGGTTATCACGACACCTCAGATTTGCCTTTATATAAAAATTAGCATAAAAAAAAAGCTAAATCCCAGCTCTGAGTGCCCCATTGAACCACCGTGGAGGGGTATTTGACGGAAGAACGGCTTTCTCCTCTCTTTTAATTCATTTTCTTGAGCTGGAGGCTTGGTAAGAGGCCACGGAGCAGCGCCTTGGGGTTCAGGTGGTGCCGGTGGTTTCGGAGGATGGAAGGGCTGGGGCAGAAAGGTCACTGAAGCTGGGGTGGGACTTGCCCTAGGTGAAAGGTTTGGAACCTTTTTGGTTAAAACCCGTGCTTGATTCAGGAGAAATTGTAAAAAGAAGAAGCCCCGGCCGTGCCCTGAGAGCTCAACGGTGCGATGGGTGGATTGCCGTGGGGCTTTGTCCTTTTCTAAAGAACATTTCTAAAGAACCTTTTATAAAGAACATTTCTCAGCGTCCGGCGTTGATCGGTGACTATTTTGGGGGAAAAATGAAAGATATTTCAGCAGTTAACGTGTATTTGGAGCCTGGTGGCTGCAGGTGAGTCCCAGCTGGGCTGGGGGCTGCAGCGGGGGATTCGCTTCCTCCGCTCCCTCGCTTCCTGCGGTCCTCGCGATCCATCACCGTGCTCAGCAGGACGGGCAGGAAAATGAACCTTGGGCTCCCTGCGACCACTCCGGAGCTTCTGCAGCTTCCTCTTTGTGTTCCAGAGCTTTTGTCTTATTTAACTCTGCGCTGGGAGCAGCGCTTTGCCGGAGCTCAGCTCCCTTTTTTTTTACGGCGACGTTGCCGTCGTTGAATATTTTACGGAGACGTTTTATTGGGGTGCATCCAACTGCCCGGGCAAGGCTTGGGCTGCTCGATTCTGTGTTGGACGTATGAGAAAAAGGGCTGAAAAACCTCCTTCCTTCCTTCAGCCTCGGGAATATTCGGGGTAGCCAGGACTCAACATAACGAAGACAGAATTTGTTGTTCCGCCCAGGTTAGCAGCGACGTTCTCCGGCACTGCTCCGCTCCCGGAGAGGCAGATGCAGCTCCGACAAAGCCCATCTATTAATCATTCATTTAACACAGCAGCTGTAATCAAATTCATCGCTGGAGCCGGGCCATGCCAGAAAGGGTATTTTTGCTGCTGAAGTCGTAAAAAAAAATAAATGAACAGCTGAAGGGGTGGAATTTGTTGGTAAACTCTTGAAACTCACCATATTCTCATTTTTTGGGGGGGATTTCTGTTACACGCTTACTCCAAGGAAATGGGTGTTTTCCAGCCAAGGCGGCCAAAGGGTTAAGCAACAGCAGAAGAGATTCCAAGACTGCAAAGAGCAGAAAAACTGGAAATATCCCCCCTGAAATAACAAATAAGAAGCTTTGCGTTGAAATAATTCAATCGGAAACTCCGTTGTTGAGCAGCTGATGCGGGTTTAGTCCTTTAGTCTTCTACGGCACCGGTCTCCGTGGCTGTAGCACCAAATCTTTTTAATCCCCCTCGGTGCTTTCCCTCATGTCCACCTCGTGTTTTCCACCTTTTTCCCTATGTGTTTTAGTATTCGGGCTTTTCGTTTCCCTGGTAAACACAGCTCTGGTGGGTTCAGGCGTTTGCTCCTTGGCTGCTGTTTTCTGGAGCTCTCCATCTCGCGTCTTTCAAGTTTCTCCCCGAGGTTTCCTTCCTCCTTGGCTTTCTGAGGCTTTCTCCCTCTGTTCTTCGGCGTCTGTCGCTGGTCAGGGCAAGAAGTCCCACCGTGGCGGCGATTCATCTTCGGGTTTGATGAAGGGAATTTGAAATCTGAGCTTCCTCCTTGAGCAGGGGCAGCGGTGACGCTCCCAGCTCGGGGGTCCCAGAAAAAAAAAAAAAAAAAAGAGGTTGAGCTGGCAAAACTGCCGCTTTTTTGGGATCCGCCTCAAAACAGCCATTTTACAGCCCAAACATCTGAAGGTTCCCGTGTTTACTTCTGTTTACTGTTGGGGAAAATCGCTTCCAGACCTCGGCCGTGGGGGCGACGTGACTCGCGGTGCGCGGCGAGCCCCCGTCCCTCCTGCGCCGCGGACCACCAGGACACGCGGCCCTGTGGGGGAAGGCAGCCGGGTGACAGGGGTTTGCGTTTATCCGGAGTGGGTAATTAGGAAACGAAGGGCTTGGTTTTCCTCCTCCTGCCGCCTCGAGGACGAGGAGGATGGGGCGAGGACCGCTTCTACCCAGCCACCCGGACCGCGTGCAGCGGGGGCCTTAAAAATCACCTCGTTCCAAGCCCCTTCCCACAGCCCCCAGGAGTGGAATAAAAAATTTCTTCTGCTCGGAGCGAAAATCCCCCGTGGGGAAGAGGAGCAAAATGTGGCTCTGCTGAGGGTTTTTGGGTCGTTTCGGTCGCCTCAGAGCTTTTCCTGCCACGGAGCGATAATTCTGTGCCAGGGGAGGCTGAGCTCGGCACGGCACGCGCAGCCCTGAGTTAGGGGGATGCTAAAAACCCGTCCGAATTTGGAATCATTAAAAAATTAAAAAGGTAAAAAAAAATAACCAGGCGGCGAGTGTGTCGCTTTTCATTTTTATTTGCGAGCATCAAACAGAAATCAGGCGTTTTACTTGATTTTTCTCAACCCACAACCCGTAGGACCGCACCGGCTCCGCTTTTAATCCGAACCCCCAGCCTCACGGCAGCTTCCTTACCCCCCCCTCCTCCTCATCCTCCCCGATCCGTCCCCGCCGGGTGTCCCCCATCCCCGGGGAGCGGCGCAGAGGAGCCCTAAACCCGGCTCCAGGCAGGTAAGGAAGGGGCAGGGGTTTAACACCACCCGGCATCGCCTCCACCCTGGATTTTTTTGGGGTGGCAGCTCCGGAGGGGCGGCCGCAGCGCTCTCTCCCCGCCGCCTCGCTTCTTTTCAGGCTTTTACGTAACGGCGCGAAGAAAGGAACGGGGTCCGGCTGCTGCCTGATGATATTTGCATTTTCCGAAGCTGCCTTCTTCCTCCACTCCCCCCCCTCCTTTTTCCCCGGGGTTTTTTCTTGTTAATCGATCGAACTTGGCCGAGAGCGAGCACACCTCGAGGATCAGGTGCGACGGAGAGGATCGCGTGGCTCAGCGGTGACCTTGAAAATCAGCCTGCAAATGGTTAAAGCCGGAGAGGTCTGGCAGGAATTCCTCGCAGCGACTCGCAGAAGTAAGGACATGACTTGGTTTTTCCTTTTCTTTTTTTTAAAAAAAAAAAAGCGTTCCTCGTTAAAAGGCAAAAATGCTGATTGCTTAACATTTGTTAATCATTGATGGGAGAAGTAAAAGCAGCAGCTGAAGTTAATGATTTCACATGCACGCGGGGGGAGGTTTGGGTTCTCCGTAGCGAAGCGTTGCACAATTCGCGGGAGCTCTTCCCCTCGCTGGAAATCCGTGGGGGCTCCCAACACGGTTTGGGGCTTCAATTTCTCCCGGCCTTGAAGGTTTTGAAGTATTTTTGTTATTATTTTTTTTTTTTTTAAACAAACAGCCCCGCGGAGGCGGATCTGAGGAGGCGCCGGGTGGCGGAGACGCGCACCTGCTTTGCCGGAGCGCTCGGATTTTCACGGCGTGCCCCGGCAAGCTTGGGCAACCCGAACCCGGGGCTGGGCCGGGAGCTCACGCGCTGCTCTCGGCGGCTCCGAGCCCTCTTGGAGCCACGGGGACTGTGCAAAAAGAGCCGGGGACAAAGCCGGGGTCCCCATCCCCTGCCGAAGCCTTGTGCCACCCCTGGGCTTTCAGAGAGCTTTGCTTTGCCCTTTTTCTTCCCCGTGTTGTCCGTGTAGGTCTTAAATAGGGCACCGTTGCACTAAAAGAACTTCTTTTCCACGAAAAACTGATCGTCTGCCCGGTTCCATGCTGGGGCTTTACCCTCTGCTTCGTGCCCCCCGGTCTGGGCACCCCGGCACGCCGAAGGTGGGTCAGTGCTGGTGCCTCGGTGACCCGCTAACCTGGGTGCCGTCAGCCCCTGCCCTATTTCCAGCCCTTCCTCTGCTTCTTTTTCCTCCTGGCACCTCCACACCCGGCGTTCCCATTCCCGCAGCGGGGCCAGTGCGAGTATTTGTGGCTGTCCACAATTGGGAGCGTTCCCAGGTGCTGGATACGGAGCCGACGACACGGATTTGTGTCCCCAAGCGTCTGACCTTCAGCTCTGCTGCTCGGCGAGGGCACCCTGGCCTTGGATGGTCCTGCCTGGGGAAAAAGGCAGGGGCTGTGGCATCGTTAGGAGCTCCACACGGGGATAGGGAGGATGTGGGATTCGCACCGACGCCGGCTGGGTACCTACAGGAGGAACCAAGCACGTTCGGCGTGGTCAGACCCGTGCTCGCAGCGACGTCGCCAACCACGCCGGCACCGATCGTGGTTGTCCCAGCGTCCCCGACAGAAATACGGGGCTTTAAAACAACTTGTCAGGCTTTAAACAACTTGTCGGGCTTTAAACAACTTGTCGGGCTTTAAACAACTTGTCGGGCTTTAAAACAACTTGTCGGGCTTTTAAAATGTTCACGCTCCGTACCGCGGGCACGGTCGTGGCTTCGTTCGCCCGACTTTTCATTATTCTCCCTGGCAGAAAGCGTCAGGCTCCAAAGGTTGTTCAAAGGGCACGAAGTGATGCAATTATCCCCTGCTCCTTTTCGCCTCTCCTAACAGCTCGATCTCTCTGACATCGTCCTCCGGGGGGGGAAAACGCGGTGCTAAAACGTCCCCTGCTACCTTCTTTTGCTAACGGTTGTTGTCGCCCGGCCGCCGGCGGAGGCGTCGCTTGCGCTGCCGAGCGCGGCGCTCGTGGAAGCACCGAAATTATCCCGGCCGCGCACCTGGAGCGTGGTTAGGGGGTGAAAATAAATGTAATTTCCAGCGGTGCCGCTCCTTGTGGCAAATTGTGGCCGGGCACGAGGCTCGCTCCCTCCCCTGGGCGCTGCTTCGCCACCCTGGGGCTTCGTTAGCGAGCGGAGCTCGGCGCCGCTGGGTCCCTCCTGGTCCCCGCGCAGCCCCAGCCCTCCAGGCGCCGCCGCGGCGTTTTCTCCCTCTTTACGCCTGCTGAAAATGAAGATTTCTCTCCAGCCAGCAGGGCTGCGGACGAGGGGATTGGCTGGAAACCGTAATTATCGAGACTGCTTTTAATTAAACGCGGAGCTTCGAGCGTGAAAGTAAAATCCTGGGGATGCGAGGCGCTGCGGACCACGGCGCGCCTCCCGGAGAGGGTGGCCGGGAGCGGTGAGCACGGCGCCGGGTCGGATCCCTGCCACCTGAGCTGCTGCTGGGCTCCGTCGTGGTGCTCAGCACCCCGGCAGGGCTGGCCCCCGATCTGCACGAAGCAGCCCGGACCCCGTCTCCGATCTACACGGAGCAGCCCGGCCTTCTGGCTGTGTTTCCTCCGCGCAAGGTAGGCTGGAAAAGTTTGTCCTCTCCTGCACGATTTCGGCAAAACGCTGTGAAAGAAAGGGATGCAGCCTCCCAGCTTCCCAAAGCGGGGAAGGATCGAGCTGCAGAGCGAGGCAGGGCCGCGTCTCCGTGATGAATTTCCTCTTTTCGGACACGCTGAGCGAGACGAGAGGCACAGACAGCTCTCCGTGCCTTGCCTTCGGCTCCTGAGCTGGCCAGGTAGCTGTCAGCTGCTTTTGCCATCCGTCCCCGTGTTGATTTTCTCTCCGCTGTTCCCCGGATCCGGGCTGGGATTAGCAGGTCCGTACAGAAGGGGGAGGAACGTGTTGCGTGCATGTCTTCGATAATTTAATGCGGATTAATTACTAGGGGATGCCGCGCGTGCGAGCCACTCGGTGTGCGTGCACCCGCTGGCCGTGGCCGTGTCTCCGCTGAGTTTTTGGCTGCGGGCTGAGTTTTTTTGGGGCTGCTGTTACCCACCTGGAGGGAACTTCACCGAAGGGCAACAGGGCTGGAAAGCATCTTTGGGAAGCGCTGCCTGGTGCTGCGGAGGGAGCGATGTGCAAGCTGTCCTGGAGCCAAACAGGCTGGAAGCAGGGCTGGAAGCTGGAGGGAGGCACTGGTGTCGCTCACGGAGCCCCTGGGCGAGCGGGGCCACGTCCAGCAAGCACCCAGACAAGATCCTTGAGGCTCCCAGATCCTCTGGTGCCGTCTGCCTGGTCAGCGGGGGTGGACAATGAGCCGGTCTCGGCTGAAACCGGCAGGAGCAGGGGGAGCATCCCGCTGGGCAGCGGCTTCAGAGGAGGAAGAGGCAGCAAACGGAGACGGGCGCGGGGATGGGATGCTCGAGCACCAGATGGCTTCCAAAAATAGCGAGTCCGACGCTTGGTGGGCGCTCCGATGTAAAACAGGGGCAACCTCTGCAAAGCTGACCAAGTTCACGGTGCCTTTCATCCCCCCTCCGTCCCCACAGCGCGTTTGTGAGGAGCTCAGGGCAGGGATCCTCCTGTTTCCGAGGCGTCTGCTGCAGCCGGGAGCGCGACTAAGAGGGGATTAATAGCGATGGAACGAGCTCCGGCTTTGTCTCCCTCGTGCAGCGCTGCTGCTTTTTTTCCCCCCCCCCTTTTCATCCATATGGTTAGTCGAAAATATCAGCGGAGAGGAGAGGGAGGTGTTCGGAGATCCAGGCCTTACACAAAGGAAGATAATTGAGGATGGGGGGGAAAAAAAAAAAAGCACTTTTGAAGCGGCATCTCCTCCGGTTTTCCACGTCTTCTCTCCCAGCCGTGCGTTTCATCCCTCCTTAGTCTGCTCTGCCTTCCCCTGCGTCGTGATAGCTGCTGCCAAGCTCGCAGGAAGCACCTCGAGGGCTTTGCAGGGCAGCGGGGAAACCTCTGCCTCCAGCCCGGCCCCGAGGACGTCACCCGGGGCTGCTAAATGGAGGCTTCGTGGAGCCCTACCCGCGTCCTGCAAACGCAGAAGGGAATTGGGCAGATTCTTTGAGCCCGACTCGAGCGTTCTCCTTCTCCCCAGGCAGGTCCTGGCCTGCCCGTGCCCTCCGACACAGCGCTGCGCGGCTCCCGGCGCATTCTCCGAGCGCTTCGCGGACTCCTCCGGGCGGCGGCCGCCTCGTGCGATGGATCCCCGGCCGTGCCCGGGCCCTGTAGGTACGGCTCTAAAGCAACCAGAAGCCGAGCCTCATTTATGAACTGTCGTTTCTCTCTCTTCCGCGAGTTTTTAGAAACCTTTTTCTTTTTGTACTCCGCCTACTTAGAGATGCCTGAATATTTGTAAGGAGCGGGAGCAAGCAGCTACGCTCCCGAGACTTGCTCGGGCATTTTCCTGCTCCGCCGCAGCTCGGGAGCGCCGCGTCGGGCTCAAGGTAACGAGGTCTTGGCTCCGCGGGCCGGGCTCGGCCTCGTGGGGGTGGCGGGGTGGAGGTGGCCGGGGCCTCATCCTGCTCCCCGTGGAGGTGGAGGCCTCTCGGTGCTGGTCCCGCAGCCAGGGGGGTTTCCGCTTTGGCACAAGGTTGGGTTGGGGCGGTTGATTTCTGGAGCAAATCGTTCTGAGGTTGCTTTCACAGAAGTAGAAATACACCTTCGCTTGTCTTCCTCCCAACGCAGGATCCCTCTCCGATTGCTCTCACCGCTCCTTTACCTCTTCCGCCACACTCCTTGGGAAATCCCTTGGAAATCTTGCTTTTCCCTGCTCAACATTCATCAACCCGGCTCCTTTTGGTTTGAAAATCTCAGCCTCCGCAGGCCGGCGGGGGACGCGATGGGCGGTTCGGACGTGCTCAAATCGAGCCGCTTCTCCTTTTCCCCGGGGTTCGGGCAGGCCGTCCACGCGTTGTTGTTTTAGTCTTTCCCTTCCGAATCCCTTTAATCGCTTTGTCCTCCGCCGTGCTCTTTTATGACCAATCGTTGATATGGTTGGGCTGGGAAGGTGATCTCAGCTGTGCATAATTCTCTGTTTGGTTAGCTAATTAGGCAGAGATAGCTCCTGATGCTGCCTCCAGACCTGAACCCTTCGTTCTCCGTGCTCCGCCGACCGCGGCCAAACAATCCACGAGCGCTGCTCTGCCCTAGCGTAAGTTCACATGCGATATCTTGCTCCGGATTATCACCCTCTCTGATTAATGTGCTTAAAAACCCAACCACAGCACCCCCAAATCCAGGTGGGTGCAGGATGAGCCCCGTGGGCGGCACCTGGGGTTGTCTCCCCCCGGGGTCGCGTTTGGTTGGGTTTCGTTTTGTTTCCTGCCCGTATTCAAGTCCCCGGCTTGCTTCGTAATCGGGTTTTTGTTCTCGGGGATGGTTACAGCTCTTCCGAATCTCGTATTGTATGCAAATTTGGATAGTTCTCTGATCCCTAATTAAGTTATTAAATACAAGAAGGCTTAGCAGATATCCTGCGAGCACGCCGGCAGCTCCCTGCTAACGGATTCTCCGGCTCCTCGGCGAGAGGCCGAGAGCTTTGCTGGCCGATGGGAGACGAGCTCGCGCCCAGACCACCTCGATCCATGGGAAGGGCTCAACTTGTCCCTTCTCAAAGCCCAAAGTGCAGCTCTGACGTGATTTGGAGGCATTTTGCACCCGACTTGTGCTCTGCTCGAGGCGGAGACGGAGCACGACGCGCCGCGCATCGCCTCCCCGCGCTGCTGCGGCTCGGGGACGTGGCTCTAACACCAGTAATCCAATTAGAGCCTGGATCCTCAGCGCCTTCCACAAGGGCTCGGCTTTATTTTGAAGAGCTGCTAATGCTTCATTTCTTAAGCTGCGTTCTTCTTGGTGCTCGCTTTTATTTTTTTTTTCGGTATCTCCCTCTACGGCCTTTCAAAAGATTGACTTTTGAAAGAAACCAAATTCACCGGCTTTATTTTTTTTTATATATATTATTATTCTGTCTCACTAATGGCTTCTCTCTACTTAAAAAGCTCCGGCACAGCACTTAGCTCGTCGTGCCGATCCGCTTGGTTACACGAGGGTAGGACGTTAATAGCGAGGGTGAAGCACTTGGTTGCTTTGATGGATTGTTTGCTTTGGTCGCGGGCAAATTAATGGACGGGTGTAAGGTACTGGGGAGCGAAATCCCGCGCTGGGGCACCGCCGGAGAGGGATGCTCCTCGCCGTGAGCATTGCCAGGACCTTTGGAGAAAGCAAAGTAGAGTTTTTTGTTTTTTTTTTAAATGCGAAGGGCAAAAAAATGTCTTTTACAACAGGGATTTGTTTCAAGACTCGGGATGCGCCGATCGGGCAGGATGTAGCTCGCGTCGCGGAGCTGAGCTGAAATCTCAAGTTCTGGACTCACCAACGACCCAAGGGCTACCCAAGCACAGGGAGGCGAACGCTTTGCTCCAAAAGCGTGCCCGTGCCTCGTCGTGGTGGTAAAGGGAGGCAAAGAGGGACACAAAAATTGACCCGGTCCCGTCGCGGTGTCCCCGTGGGAGTTGTCCCCGTGCTCCCGAGGAACCCTCGGGGCTGGGGGGCACAGGGACCTCCAGCTGGCGCCTCTGTGCATCTCCACGCCTTCATCAGGCTTCTGGGTGTCTGTGGTACCAGAAGGACGTCAAGGGGTGGCTTTGGGATGGAGAATTGGGCCCAAAACCCACTCCCGAAGTGTGGGGAAGGACCTCAGGGCGCAGACGGTTACCGCAGCTCCCGGTAGAGGCAAGCAAGGTGCCGTCCCACGGGGACATTTGGCCTGGAGATTTTCTAAAGCTTGGCTTCAGCAATCAGAATCGGTCTTTTTCTTGTTTTCTTCATGATGCTGTGTTTTAAAAAAATGTGCATTTGTGCGTTCTTTTATCTTTTAGCAAACTCTTAGAGATGACCAACACTCGGCTTCTTATCGCGGGCGGCTAAACCGGGATGATCTCCCCGCCTCCTCCGCTAACCCCGCGATAATGAGAGCTCAGGCAGAATTTAACCAGCGGTGCTCACTCGGATTTGGCCGGAGGCTAGCGATCAATGGGTTAAGAAGATATTCTTCTATATTTTTATTTTTGGTGTGCTCGCTGCGGCTCGGTGAGCTTCGTGTTACACGAGCTCTTGGAGCTGGCGCCTTGCAGACTTCTCCCATGGCAGGCAGCCTGCAGCTCGCCTCTTTAGGAGCGGAGCTGTCGGTCAGGAATTTAGCATCACAACTAATAAAATTGATTAATTTATTCTCAGGGAAGCCACAGCAGGCTTTTCAGACGAGCTCTGTAACGCACGCCTTTTGTTTTGGTGAGCACAGAATTCTCTCCGGCGGATAAAATGGCATCGTTTTGGAGACGACGCGGGAAGAGTTTTGCCTCCGACTCCTGCTTTCCCTGAGCGTGCAGACTCGTGAGGCTCGGGGCACGGAGGTTTGTCCTCGGCCTCCTCAGCCTCTGGAGGACGTGTGTTGACTTGGCCGCCTCCATGAGCGAGGGGGCAGCAGGTGGCACCGTCTTGAGGCCCGTCCAGTTGGGGAGCGCGTTGCGGCTGCTCCCCACTGCTTCTCGGCGGGACGCTGGCTCTTAGAATATCCCGAGTTGGAAGGGACCCGTAAGGATCATCGTCGATCCTTCCTTGATCCTTCCAATGTCCATCATTGATCGTTGATGATCCTTATGGTCCTCTTGGCATTGGACATCCGTTGATGATCCTCTTGGCGTTTGGTTCTTCCCGGCTCTAGCAGGAGCCTGGCCGTGCCGAGATGGCAGCGGTGAGAGCTGCTCCGTGCCGTTGTTCTCCTTGGGGATATGGTTTTGGTGTGAAAATTCCCATCCCGCTGAGACAAATAGGTGTCACCTCCTCTTGGGGTTACACCATGCTCTGGTTCCCTTGGCCTGGCTGCCTCACTGTGCTCTCTTCCAGAAAAGACTTCCCCGAAATGACTTCCCCATCAAGGCTTTCCTCTTGCGCCGCTCCTTTTCCCCGAGTCCTCTCGCGTTTTCACAGCTCTGGTTTGTGATCCTCCACACTTTGGCCTCCTTCTCCGAGAGGAACCGCACCTGGAGAACCCTAGAGAAAAAACAAACCCAGGAGGAGGCCAACAGAGGGCTGAGGAGGAGCGGGCAGAGAAGGAAAATGGAAAAGAGGTCGTGGCTGTGCTGGTGGCACCCGTGAACTGGTGGGGGACGGCGGGAGAACAGAGGGGAAGTCCGAAGTGTTTGGAAGTAGGGCAGATAGGATTAAACGAAATGAAGCAGGAGCAGAAGCAGAAGGTGACGTTCCTGCAGGTGTGGCAGCCTCCTTTCGGCTTTCTTCAGAGGGCAGCTCCGAGGTTAGTCATTAAATTTGAGGTCCACCCCCCCCCCCCCCAAAACTCCACTTCTTAGCATCTCTGGTCTCGTTAGCGGCTGTGTCGTTGAGTCAGCAGATGGTGTCTGAGCCACCAGGCCCCTTGCGATGTCCAAAGCTCCTCTCCCAGACACGGAGGCATGGCTTAACGCCCTTCAGGCACTCCAGGAGCTTCCCCCACCGGGGATGCTCCGCGCTCGGCGCCAAAGGACGCAGCGGGAGCTCTCGGAGGGTTTTGCTGGGCTCACAGCTGAAGCTGGCCCTGATGAAGGCAGGCGGGGCAGGCATCAATTGCTGGGTTTCAAGGAGGAGTTTGGGTCTGTATCGCTGCAGCGTGAATGCTAATTAAACACGCTTTGTGCTCCAGAGGGCTGAGTGGCTTGGCAGCTGCCGGGGCTGCTGTTTGGCACCGTTCCTTCCCCAAAATGCGTGCCTCTGATGCACGGGGGTGCTGGACGGCCGTCGCCGGCACTATTTAGCTCTTACCAGCAGTGTTTGCCCACCGGAGCTCCACTTTTAGCACCTTAAACATGTAACAAGGATCTGCCTCCCATGTATTTTTGCTGAAAGTCCCAAATTTGTGACTGTGGGCCGTTATCACCGTCGCTGTAGCACGAGGGAGGCCCCGGATCGAAGCTGAAGCTTCCGCGCGGGCTGGTTGCGTTCAGTTTTGCTGCCGAGCCCTTGGCCGTCATTCTTTAATCCAGGCATCCGAGGTAGCTGAGGTATGGAAGTACAACAACATTTAATGTATACACGTAGCTATATATATGGGAATAAATCCTGCATATTTTGGACAGAGGGGACCAAATCCCCCCCCTAGCAAAGGACCGCAACCACCATGACACGGTCCCGGTAGGTTCTCACAGCCGTGGAGTCCAAACCCCCAATTTGCTCCTCAAAAATCTGAGTTTTTCCAGCTCCGTCCTGCTCCTGGTGTCAAAGGTGCTGAGGCCAGGGCAAGGTGAGGACTTGCAGCTCGTCCACCCCGCTGGCCAAGCTCCTTCTCTGCTGGCCGAGGCTCCCGTAACGTGTCCCAGCTCCGGGTTTGTCCCTGCGTTGTTGCTCGCAAGCCATCACGGGCGGGCTCGCAGTGCTCCTTACAAAGCCTCGTGTGCTTCCACCGCAGTTTAATTTGAGTTACATGAGAACCTGATGTATTTGCACGCTCTGCCAAATAATTTATTCTCCCCATAGAGAAAATTGTGTAATTGCAAAGTGTAATTCACAAACGTAATATGAAACTAAGTGTGTAATGTTCTGTGACTACGGGGGAATTAGTGTTATTTTTTCCTTTCAGAAGCTGTATAAATTAACCCACTTTTGCTATCAGTTACCGGGAGAAAAGGTTACGCTTCTTGCCGTTGTGTTTTCTATCTTCTCTCTGCTGTAAACACCGCCAAGCGATCCTCGCTGCCTCTGAGACGCGAGCAGCTCCACGAGGGAGGCTGCTCAAGGGTGGCAACCGAGTTGTCTCTCCGTCTCCGTTCAGGCGAGTTTGGGGCTTTCATCAGTTTGTGTGTGCGGCGTATTTCCATTCTTAGGGCAAAGCGATTGAAAAAACCTTTAGTTTTTTATATTGAAGGGTTCCTTTCTACGCCGGAGAGAAGCGGCTCCTTCGGTTTTCAAGTTCTGGCTCAGCGCTGAATCCCTGTAATATTTTTGGGGGCAGCTGCTGGTTTTTGTCATCCTGGGATCCAGGGGGTTTTTGCCATCCTGGGCTGATCGCGGGGAACTTCGTGGCCCTAAAAGGGTGGATTTGGAGGAAGGGGGCAAAAAAATAAAACGTAGTGTAGTGATGCATTATTAAATTGTGCACTCCTAACCTTGACTCACCTTCTCAGAGGGTTTCTTCCATCACATGCTCTCTGACACGGTGCATCCACCTATCTAACCTTGCTAGCAGCCTCCTGAACTTGTCACCATGCGTGAAGCAGCCTTGGGGGGACCGTAAGGATAGAGCAGATGTGACTGCTGCCCCCTGCTCCCCCTCTCCTGTTCCCTCCAGTGTTTGGGGCGGCTCCGAGAGCACGCAGTTACAAAGAGGAGAGCCTGGGGAAGAAAAAAAAAAAGCGGTGCAGAAACTGCTGGAAAAAATGAGGCCGCTGCACGAAAAGCATCTGCTGGTGCTGTCAGCGCTCGTCCCGAGATGAAAAATAGTTCCATCTGAGTTGGACGGCGCTGAAGTCCAGATTTTAGGGAGAGGCGTAAACCTCGCAGCATCCCGCATGACCGCGGTCCCATTTGCCTCTCCTTTTCGCTCTCAATCTGCAAAGGAAGGTCTCTGGTGTGACATTGAGCCCCGATTTTGCTTCGGGGTGCCAATAAAATGCCAGTAAAAATGTGCGTAAACAAAGTTTTGCTGGTTTTCTTCCGTGACTCGGGCAAATTCGAAGCGGAGTTTCCATTTCTGGCCTTCAACTGGAAGGCAGAGGGCAGGCACACGCACACGGATGCGTTTTGGGGTCGGGGACAAGCAGCCCCGCAGCGCCGCCGGCGCGGTTCTCCCCTCCCGGGGACGCTGCGCAGCCGCTAACAACAACCAAATGTGTGGAGGCCTCATCTCCGGGTTTTGGAAACGGAGAAACCTAGATGCAAACGCTCGAGGAGGATGTGCTGACGCTGGTGAGCAGCCCTCTAATAAGCCAGTTGGTGCGGTGTGGGGAAACAGCTGGTGTAAGGAGAAATTGGAATTTCTATTGGGCTTTTAACGAGTGCACAAAACCAAAGCGCCTTTAAGACTTGGAGATCTTCAGGTGTTCTTTTAACATTCCTGCTCTGAGTAGTTTGCAAGGGAAGCGTGCCGTCGTCCTTCCAAAATGGCTTTTTACCTGTGTGTAAAAAATAATAGTTCAATTATTATTGAGAATTATTATGGGGAAATAATTCAGCTGGTCCAGAGTTAAGAGCCATAAAGATCTCATTTCAGGGTACCCGGGCATCTCTCTCTTAAGCAGCATTCTCCTTCCTTGGCTTGTTGTGCCACTGGGATGAGCTGGGCTGTCTTGTCCCGGGGTTTGGGTAATCCCATGGCAGCAGTGGGATCCTACCCCAGCTCCTAGTGGGATATCCATCTAGTGGGATGGGGAACACCAAGTCGTTCTTGTTGTTGTTTTAAGTGTAGGCACTCTAATGCCCTCGTATGTGGCTACCATCACTCCTGATCTCTTGAGCCAGCAATGGAAATCGTCTTCTGAGCAGCCACCTTCTGCAGAAAGCCTCTAAGACAGGGAGGTTTAGCAGGAAGCACTTGGGCCAACACATCGAGTCACTAATAATTAATCAGGAGCATCTCACTGCACCAGAAACTAACATGGAGAGATCAGGTGGGAGGCAGCGCCTCGTGAAGGCGTTGCTGGAGGTGGTGGGCTCCTGCCCGGGGGCACCAAAGATGATGAGAGCGGCAAGTGGCGGTGAGTCTTTCTGTGGTTTCCTGTCATTTTTGAATGGAGTGGAAGGAAAAGTGGAGTTTTGCATCTTATCCCCATGACTGGCTTCGTTTTGGTGCCTGGTCATCGTGGTGAGTGATCTGAGAGCAACCAAAAAGGTAAATGCTGGCAAGTGGCAGAAGCTGCTGGGTCATCATTTACTCTGGGACCTCCTGCAAGTCCCCCGGGACGCAGCACTGCTCCCTTTCAGAGGGCAGCAGGATTCTTCCCCAGCTCATTTTCAGCTTTTGGGGTGTTTGTTTGTTTCTGAATTCCTATTCTCCAGCTGCCTGCCCTATATTTGCAGTGGTGTCGCTCGGCCTGCCAGGGGACTCGTGGGCTAGCGGCGAGGCGGCGCGGAGGTGCTGGGGCAGAAGTGGGACGCGGCGGTGTTAGGAACCCATGTGCTGTGCCAGCCCCTGCCCCGCGAGTGCGTGATCTAATTAAGACAGACAACAGATGGCTACGACAAACAGATGTGGGTGAGCACCAGGTAACAAGGAGATGATTGCAATTAGTGTAATAAGCGGCACATCAGTTATCTTGTGTCTGTTGTGTTTTAGCTGAGGCGGGTTTGAAAGAGAGCTTGGGAAAATAACAGAGTGGCATTGTGGATTTCCAGAGGTCTCCTCAGGCATCAAATATTGATTTCCCACAGCTGGATTATTCATTTTTGTAGTGCTGAGGCAGAGCCCTTTCCCACATTTTCCCATTCATTTGTAAAGCAAATTGGCTGCTGGAATTATCCCTAGGCTAAGGGGGAATGACTGCTGTGGGTCTGCGAGTTGCAAATACAATATAGATGATTGGTGTATTAAAATTCACCATTTCTCTAAGCCCTTTGGACCGTTGTCTCTGTATGGATCGTGCTTAGTCCGCAAGGACTTCGATTTATATACATCTTGCCCTTTTTTTGTGCTTTCTGGGTGTCAGACAATGTCACGAGCGAGCACTTGTTGAACTGCAGTTGGAGGTGACGTTCGGCTGGCTTGCGCTTTCCTCCTCGAGAAATTCACTTTGTTTATATGTTCACATTCCTGTTTGTTTCCATAGACAGAATTACCTTCCGCCACATACGTTCAATTTTATCGATTGTATGGCCCGTGGTTGGTTTCCAAAGCAAAACATTTCTTGTGGGTGAAAGAACAAGCGATGGAGGAGCCTGAATTTGGAGGGCAAAGCTCATTTTCTCCGTAGGGTGGTCACAGAGGAGTTTCTAGTGCTCGGAATTAAAATTAGGGGAAGAACCATGAAGGGAAGGTGGGGTCAGTCTCCTGTGTCTCACATTAGTATGCCCTTCATCCCCTCCTGCTCTGCAGAGGACACAGGTCTACCCGCTCTGTCAATGAAGGACTTCGGTCTCGCTGCCTCGGTGAGGATCCAGCAGGGGCTGACCCAGCCGGTGGGCTCTGATCTTGTTCCCTGACAGGAATTCTTCTTGTGGTCCTCTTACAGCAAGTGTGGTTAACATAACCACCATCTTCAGCACTGCCCCATCGCCTGCGTGGCTCCTGGGTGCTCAAAGCACTGGGACCCCAGCACAGAGAGACCTGGGCCCAGCAAGGAGAGCCCAGGCCGGGGTCCCCAGGGTGCTACCGGGCCCGGAGCCCCCGTGCTGTGAGGAGAGGCTGCGAGAGCTGGGGCTGCTCGGCCTGGAGCAGAGGAGGCTCCGGGGGAGCTCCCCCATGGCCGTCAGGACCCGCAGGGAGGTGCGGAGAGGCCGGAGCCGGGCTCTGCTCAGCGGTGCCCAGGGCCAGGCCCAGAGGCCCTGGGCCCAGCCTGGAGCCCCGGCAGCTCCCCCTGCCCCTCAGGCAGCACTGCTGGGCCAAGCGGGTGCCGGAGCCCTGGCACAGGCTGCCCTGAGAGGGGCCGGGGGCTGCTACTTGGAGGTCTCCCTGAGCCCAGGGACGTGGGGCTGGGCACCCTGCTGGGGCAGGGGGGGACAGGGGCACGCAGGGGTGCCTCCAGCCCTAGTCATCCCAAGGGTGCTCAGCGGGAGCAGGAGATGCAGAAAAGACCTGGGGCCATCCCACCAGTGCTGGTCCATTCTCCTTAAGGCAAACAGCTCTGGGAAACCTTCCTGGGAGGGCTTTGGCAGCGCGAGCCTGTCCTCCGTGTCCCCCTGCCCACGGGGCGAGGCAGCAGGTGGGTGCGGATGCGCTTGCACGCTTGCTGAGGGAATTGAGACCGTGGGCTTTCGCTCCACCGCATCCCCGAGCTGACAGCTTTTATTAGCCCGCTGCCTCGGTAGAGCCGGCGATAATTAAGATTTCTGCATGTCCCACTTATCTCGTAGGAAGGGAAGCAAACACCAGCCCTGCAGGCACCGGGGGCGCTGGATGCAGCCAGCGATGGGGACACTGTCTGTATGCGGGGACGTCAAAGCAAGCTGCTCTGCCCCCACGCCAAAAGGTGCCCAGCACTCTGTCGTGAGAGGCCTGTGAAAATAAATCTTCATCCATCAGCTCCCTCCTCTTGTGGCCCTAATGACCGCGGGGACACGGGGCCAACACAGCTTTCCTCGAGCCCTCCTGGTGACCTTGAGCTCCTCTCGGTTAGTCGTATCTCGAGGTACCGGAGCCTTTGAATTCTGCTCATGTCAGTCGGTCCCAGGTGATTTTCATTTCTCCTTGCCTGGATCCCTGCATGGAAACAGGTGCCACTGGGTCCCCTCCGTGGTCCCGCGCAGGAGAGCCAAGCTGGCATCCCTGGAGGCTCTGAGCACTGCACCAACATCATTGCTGTAATAATAATAATTATTGCAGTAATGATACAAGAACTGGAGAGGGTGATCACTTGATGTCAAGAGGGGATGTTCAGGCCAGGATGGGAAATGGGAATGAAGAGAAACCCCGTTGTTCGCATTTCCTGGGCTGTGTGATGTGCCCTGGGGTGGCAGGGCACCGTAAAGGTGAACTCACCACCAACACAAACAGACGGGATTCCTAGGGGAAGAAAACAACTTGGATCTTTTTTGCTGCTGGGTTTTATTTCCACCTTTCTTCCCTGCACCGCTTCGCGCATCTTCTGCCAAAAACCTGTGGTCTTTCTTATTCTTTCCAGGTAGGGCTCGATGTCCCAGAGCCAAAGGGTCCATCTGTCGGCATCTCGGTGGGGCTCGGGCGGAAGACTGAGGCTGACAGAGGGCTCGCAGGCTTGGGGAGAGACAGGAGGAGACAGGAGGGGAAATTGGGGTAAGGTACCAAGAAAAGAGGATTTTGTTTGAAGGCAGACGTGTCTGTTGGCCCGTGCTGGCATGGTGACATATGGATCCAGGGATTGTTTCCCCCCCCAAGGAGTGTTGCACAAAACAGATGTGACATTTGTTTTTGACAACTTCAGCAGCCGAAGGAGCGGGGCTGGAAGTCCCTCCTTTTTTATTTTATTTATTATTTTGTTGGAGATGAGGTCAGGAAAAGAAGTTTAAAAGAAAAAAAAAACAAAGTAACAACACATGCAGCGGGTTAGCGAGTGACTCCCTGGGTCTCACCCCTCGCTTCCCCGCCAGCCGCAGTACGGCTTCGTTGTTTCTCCTGTAATAAGTTTTTTTGTGCGTTTTTTTGTCTTTTAATTGAAGTTTTGTTCTGACCCCAGTGCTCGGATCAGCAGCTGGTGATGAACTTGTGAGGGCAACGATATAGATGTATCCTTATGACATTCCGAGTATGCTCTTAATTACCTCTAATTGAGGCTGCGTATGCACAGATGGGTCGTATTTTGCTGATAAATGGGTGTAATAGGAGGGATTTTTCCAATGCTGCAGTTCTCTGTAGAGCAGCCTACTGACGGTGCCTCTCTCCCGTAGATGTCAGCAGTATTTTGTAAGCAGTTTTTTGGGTCAAATTCATCCAAAATGTGGGAAATAAATTTTAGAAAAAGGAAGTCCTGTGAGAATGAAGTGTTCGGTGGTCAGCTCCGTCTTTTTTTGCTTTCAGTGGTCGCGGGCAAATCAAAATCACAGTTGGTGTTAGTCTGACAGCACGAGCACTAAGCCTCAGCAATTCACACGCTTTTTCTTTTTCTTTTGTTATTTTTTGTTAATATGGAAATTGCGTTCTTGTCAAGATCCCTGAGGTCGTGTTGAAATATTGATGTGGGCCGGGGCTCGAGCCTCTGTGTCCCGGGTGAGCAGGGCTCGTGTCGCTGCGAGGATGTTCATTAGCATCCAAAAAAGCAGCAGCTTCTTCAGGTGGACGTGCGGGATCGATGAAGGAGGGGAGAGCAGAATGGTTAGAAATCAGGGGTGGATTCATTTACATGCCTGTGGGAGGTGACGTCAGCTCTCGTGCTTCTTACCCATTCCCCTCTTCAGCTTTTTTTTTTCCTTCCAATTAGTCTCTTTGAGAGAAACTGTCCCCTGCGAGCAGATGCAGTGGTGCAGCGGGGTGCTGGCAGCAGGAGGAACCAGTGCCTGGTGCTGTATCCGGCTCCATGGGGTAAGAACCACCGTTGAGAAGTTTCTGCTCCAGACCTTGCCTGCTGCTTGAGTTTAGCCCTGGTCTAGCTGGCAACAGGGAGCTGCAGTTTGTGTCAGAGGAGCTTTTTTTGCTGCTACACGCGGGGTAAGTTGCAGCGTTGCTCCTTTACACCGCCGCTGCAAAATCACTGACTTGCACATCCTAGGACCACGCATGAAGCTGCAAATTGCAGTGACTTTTTGAGAATGTCCATACTTACAGAAAACATACCCTCGACCTTCTGGGTTTTGCAACACGAAGCAGATTTGTGTCCGAGCGGTGGGCTGGGGACAGCTGCGATGTCTCCGCGATGAGGCTCCTTTTTTTGGAGAGCCAAAAACCGCGTCACGGGTTCATGAACAACCCCTGAGCATCCCCTGAGCGAAACAGCAGCGTTTGGTGCACCCCCTCGTTGCAGCTCTGGTGGCAAACCTTAGTGACAGCAAAGGAGCAGTTGTTTTATCAGACATGTTTGCATCAGGGACAACTCGTACAAAGCCTGGAAACCGCTGCCCCTGCTCCCCCCCCAGCCGAACTAATTAGCTTGTTTTCATTGCCGTCATGCTGCACTTCATCTGTTTCTGTTTGCTTTCCTAACCGAGCAGAATATTAACATTTTTACAAGAAGTTGGTGTTTAGAAATCAGGTTTCCTGTGAAAATGCCCCGGCGTGGTCTCACCGGGAGCGCAATCCTTGTCCTTGTCCACCAGGGCTCATCGGGCTCAGCTGCCTATTTTTAGACCAGATTACATTTTTGGCCTGTCCGTCCTGGCAAGTTTTGCTGTAAAATAAACTACTTTTACAATAAAAAGAAACGTTGACTGTATTACATCAAGGGCTTAACGCAAGCCAAGGATTTCAGCTAAGGCTGCAATTTTGTCCTTAATTCACCTCTCTGGGGCATCTGGTGGCTCTTGCCAAGGTCACACATCCCAGTGGGACGGTTGCCCCTACCTGCCACGTCCCTGGTCCTAAAGAACCTTTTTTTTTTTGTTTTGATTTGGCTGCTGATAACATGGGATCAGGGGCCTGGAGGAGCAAAGTTATCAGGCCTCAGTGTTTTAGTGGGGGCAAGTTAAACTTTTAATGTCAATATTGATGGTTTTTTTTGACCTGTGCACGAGGCAGATGTTGACTGCAAGCCATGGAAGGCACCAGGCTGTCTTTTGCTCTGTCTGTTGTGGAAGGAAGGGGTTTGAAAACCCAGAAAACTTGTCTGAAAGCCCAGAAACCCCTTCTCACCCCAAGCAGGTGATGCATCTTTTCTAGTTTTCCAATCACCAATTTTTTAAAGAGTTTACCTTTTCCCCCCTCCTATCTGTTTGCTTTGGCATCGCTCCTCATTTCAAACACGCCGAATAGCGGGGAATGAACTCGGCCCCGTGGTCACGGCCACCTTGCTGGCATCTGCTCAGGGTTCCTGGCTGTCGACGAGCTGTGGAGCTCACCCTGCTCCACACAGGAGGCGGCGTCGAGCGGCGGCGCTGGTATCGCCGAAATGACTTCGGGAGCCGTTCTCGCCTTGGTAATGGCGACACAGGCATTAGCAGGAATGGCTGTGTGCTGCAGAAAGAGTTTGCTTTCCTTTCCTGCCTCTCTGGAAGCACAAATATTCCCCTTATTTCAGGGGAGATGGTTTAAACACTGAGCGCAGAGATGGGTTGTTGGGTCGGTCCAGAGCATCCCTGTCAGAGGAGGCATCCAGCCGCGCTTTCAGGCTGGCTGCATAAAATGCTTTGGTAATCTGGGCTGTGGAAGCTGTGAAAGAGTCTTGTAGGGTTTGTTTTACAGCACTTCGTCAACGCTTTAGTGCTCGTTAAAATTCCAGCTTTTGGAAAGCAATGTAAGAAATGAAGGGAACCAAGTTTAATAACTTGGTCCCTTTGCTCCCTACCCACACAACGAAATTCCTGTGTGGGGTCCCATTACTTTATTCCTCAGGCATTGTATCTTCTCATAATGCTAAACACTTGTAAAAATTAGAAAATAAATGAAGAATTTGGAGGGTGGCAATATCCAGAATTGAATTATTGCTGTCACTGGAAAAAAAATCACAGAACAGATTCAGGAAAGCAAGTGAGGCAACGTGCATGGCTGATTCCTTTCTGGAGCAGCGCTGTCCCTTGGTTTGATGTCTTGGAGGGGTTTCAGACCTGTAGGAGATGGGTTTGTTCCCATCTGGGCATTGCAAGCAGTGTGACTGGACTTGGCTGGCTTCTTGGGTCTTTGGCCAAACCCCTTCAATGCAGCTCAGAGGTGAAGGATCCAGAGAAAAGCCTTAACATGCCTCCTTGCCCTTACTGGCCTTACACAGTGCTTCATTCCTTGCCCAGCTTTCCTTCAGGCTCCCTTTAGGTTCTTTATCCAACATGTCTTGAAGCTACGCCCTGGAAATACCAGTAGGCCGTCCGGGCGCTGAGGAGAGCAGGCCGGGAGGTGCCTCATGGAGGGAGAGGCTGAGGGAGACTCTGGGCCCCTCCAGTGGGTGGGAGGGTGCCATGTCCTTCTGTAGATGGGTCATTTGGCAGCTCTAATTAAATCCCAGGCCCTGTGCTGAGGGAGAAAGTGGTGTGGGGTGAGCCAGGACGTGGACACAAGGTGGGTGGCAAGGCCTCGAGAGGCCCTGAGGCAAAGGGACCTGGAGGAGATGGCACCAGGGCTGAGGATGTGTCAAAGCTAAAAGGCAACACTTGTAGGAGAAGTAAAGAAAACAAAAGGGATGAAATGTGTGCGTGTAAACAAAGCCCTTGTAAGGGCCAGGAAGCCCAAATCCACAGGGAAGAGCTCAGGCTGTGATACGGCGGTGCTGGTGCTGATGGTGAGGGCTCGCTTGGCCAAATGGTGACTGAGGGACACCAAAAGGGGGGTAACATGACCGGTTGTCTTCTCTTCACGCCTTTTCCCTCACAAAGTGCCGAAACGAGGCGTAAATTCAATCGGGACAGCTTGTGTTGGGTTGATTACCTCTTCAGAGGTGGCTTCTGAAGAGGTGGCACCTCTTCAGAGGTGTTTTCTGGTGCTGCCACGTCGGGACCAACCCTGTGGCTGCAGAAGCCTTGTCCTCACCCCTTCTCTCTTTATTTCCAGGTGCAAAGTAGGTCAACATGAGCGGCCTTGGGGACAGTTCAACGGACCCTGCCAACCCCGACTCTCGGAAGAGGAAAGGCTCGCCCTGCGATACGGCCCAGAGGTACGTGTGCCGCTCCGGATCCGTCCCCTGCCCCGGCTACTTTGTCATTCTGACGGCGTCGTTTGGTCCCGTCTGCTCGAGCAGATGGAGCCGGGTTTCAGCCACTCGTAAACGTTCACACTTCCCACCAGAACTTCGCTTTGCTTTTATCAGTGGCTGCGGTGGAAGATGGAGCATGATGGAAATGCAGCTCCCCATCTGCTCTGCTTGTTGTTAGGTGGCAAATGATGATTAGAGGCTTGTTATCAAAGTTAATGTATTGATTTTATAAATGGAGAGCACTCGATCGAGTGGAGGAGCATCAAGAAAGCTTTCTCAGGGTAAATTTTGGGCAGATACTTCTGTAACGGGCAGTAGTGAGGACTGCAGATCATCCCAAGCCTTCTGCCTCTTCATGCCAGATTCCCAAGAAATACCTATTGTGTAATATTCAGAAACTTCGGTGGAGACCCTTGTGCTCATGGTGCAATTAGGAAACAGCTTCCGTGTGAAATATTTTCATTTGTCTGCTGATGCAGACCGCTTCAAAACTCAGCTCACTGCGGAAACGCACCCTTTGCTAATGACTGAGCCTTCACATCCCAGCTACGTTGCCAGCTGAGTTAACATTAACAAGTCCTAGATCCACACGAGTGAGAGCCAGGCTTTTGCTGGCTCTGTGAATCCCGTGCATCTTTTTTCCATTGCAATATCGTCTATTAGTAAAGATGAATTTACAGCACTGCTGCCGACTGTGCCTCTACAGCCTGTTTGCTCATCGTCACAGAATATTGATGTACTGAGCAAACTCTGGGTGTATTTTCTGTCAGTTATAGCTCTACACGGTATGGTAGACAATAAGTGCAAAGGCTACAGGGTTCCAGTAGAATAAGGGAGAGATATTAAGTGGTTGTCTGAGGATTTCTGTTTATTGCAGTTTTTGGTCGTCACATCCCTCCTCGGTAGGGTTTGCACACCTCACAAAGCCTCTGTAGCTCATGGCTTAGCTGTGCCGTTAAAATAAGAAGTAATTGCAGAACACGTTTTGATAGCCCTTGAGGTATCTGCCTTATTCCTAACAAATGCTGTAGAGATCACGTGAGCTATTTCCCATTTCTGGCTGAGTCACTTGAGTCGGTGCCTGTTTGAGTCAGAGCTTTGCAGCCCTCGCTGCTAGCTCCAGGCTGCTCTCGGGGCTGGTCCCCACCCTGCGACAAAGCCCCCATGCCTCGAGTCCCCACAGCTCTGCCGTGGGGAGCAAGGTGGGCTCACATCCCCGTTGTGGAGGACCTGCTCTAAATACACAGGCACACACGCCCAGCCTTGCTTCTTCTGGTCTGCCTTGGGGAAATTAGTCTCTTGTATTTGGTTTTCACACCACTAAGTACCCCGAGAACAGACATCAGAAAGTTTCCAGATGATCATAGAGAAGCAGAGACTTTGGGATGAAGGATTCTCCTTCCTTGTCCAAGCACAATTCTTTACACGCATGAAGCACCTGAAAGTCTTTGTAGAAGCTCAAAGCCATCAAGCAGCAAACAGTAGAGCTTGAGCAAGACCAAGAAGTCCTCTCCAGTGCTGCCTTTTGCTTTCTTCAGGAAGGGAGATCTCCCAAGTTCACTGGGCATGGACTTCATCCTCCCGAAGTCCCGCAGACTGCCCAGAGTCCCTTCGTAACGCGGTCTGGAGCAAAGCAAACTTCAAACCTCCCTTGTTAAAACCGGGAAGGTTTAACTGTTGCTTTTGATGATAATTCAGAGTCATAAAGAACAGCCCACTGCTGTAATATTCTCATGATGCCTTTATGTAAGGAAAATTGGCCAATTCTCCCTCCTACAATTCGAAAGTTGCCACAGCAACAGCGACATTAAGGGTTTTCATGAAATGAGCTCACCCACAACAGAGGGATTTTTTTTTTTTTAATTTTTTTTTCCCTGCTATTTCTTTTCGGTTCGCGAGGCGAGCTAGGAATTAATTTGACCTTAACTAAAACACTCATTCAGCTCCTGCGAGGAGCATTTGCCTGCCCGTGGCTGGGTAGATCCTGAGCACTCGGCGGCGTGACTCAGCGCCGGCACGCTCGCATCCGTCCCGCGTCCGCGCCGCCGGCTCGGCACGCCATTTCGCTCGGGCTTTGCGATCGGTTCCCTCACTTTTCCTTCGCTTCTGCCGCTCCTCTTAGGGATTCTTCTTCTGTTGGCACCTCGCCTCGCTTCTCTTTTTGGTAATACCCCCGAAAAAAGAAAGCAAAAGCGCTGCTGGTCTCTTTAGAGCACGTTCTTGGGAGCTGGGTGGCAATGGGAGCAGCGCGTTCGGTAGGAGCGAGGAGGGGGCAAGGTGACACTTTTCGGGTAGACCCATCCCTTCCACATACATCCCAGTCCCTGCCAAGCGTGTTAGGTCCCTTGAGGACGTGTGGCTGGGTACGGCTTGGTGCTTTCCGTGGTGTAAATGGGTCGCTTTGGAAAGCTCGCCTTGCTCTGCAGTGCTGCCTGCGCTGACGCCCACGTACGAGAGGCTGAGGTCGTGGTGGGGACCCATTGCTTGTGCACCGGGTGGGAATGCAGCCTGCCCCGTGGCCCTGGAGCTGGCCAGGCTGCCTGCGAGCCCTTGGACCCTGCAGGATTGGGAAGAAAGAGCTCCTGAGGTCACTGCAGGGGAGCTTCCAGGTGTTCCCCCATGGAAAGTCTTCACCATGGGCTCCACAAGGCCGGTGACCTGAGCAGAAATGCAGCTCGTGTTCTCCTCACCCTGCAGCTGGCTTTGCCTTGTGGATGATATTTCTTTTATTTTATGGTTCTGCTCTGCTGAGTGCCTTGAGAGCAAAGCATTTCTCTTGCCCTCCTTGGCAGTGGGGCCACGTGGAGGGCCAGGGGGAGGAGGAGGTCAAGGCGATGTAGGAGGTGATGGGAGGCTCGCCGTGGCCTGCGGCCTTCAGATATTTTCACCTGAGAACAACTTCAAGCAACAGCAAAATACCCGAGTGGCAGAGCCTGCCTGGTAGGCCTGGATGTTGAGCTAACAAAATGGTTGGAATTAAGGAAGAATAAGGAAACTACCACGTAGGCTACCCAAGGAGCTCCTTGGAGGGGAGGGCCGGTGTTGTAACCCAGAGTTATCAGGGGATGTTCAAGGTCCTGATGCCTTGCCACGCGCCCCTGTTGGCAGTTAAAACAAAGCAGACCTCTTTGCAAAGCCTCCAGCTGCTAGCAGAGCTCATTTCATCCCATAGCACACGTCAGAGCCCATCCGTGATGGGATCCAAATTCCCTCTGGAACCGGGCTTTTGATTCGCTTTGGGTAAGTAGCGTTTCCTGGCAATGCTCCACGTCCCCCTCATGAGGTAAAGGGGCTTTGGAGGACCTGCCTTGTCTTCTGGAAACTCTGCTCTAGCAGAACCATCCCATCGCACCCTGAGTACCTCACTTGGTACGTCTTGTCGGCGTAATTTTCAGGCAGTAATTTGTAAGATAGCATCTTTCAGCTAGCGTGTCCTGCGGAGCTTACAAGAAAGATGAGGTGGCTTATTGAAAA
This sequence comes from Nettapus auritus, assembly GCA_011076525.1. Lineage (NCBI taxonomy): Eukaryota > Metazoa > Chordata > Aves > Anseriformes > Anatidae > Nettapus > Nettapus auritus. The sequence goes on from CM021767.1 coordinate 117,400,366, forward strand.
AAATAATCAGATAAAAGGCGTTGGTAGGTGGTATGGAGCTGGGGCTGGCGTTTGGAGCTGTCCTCATTTCATCCCGTAGCTGATACGGAGGAGGATTCACTAGGGGAAATATCTCACTTTGTCTTTCCCATATTCAGTTTGTTTTGGTGACCATGCTGCGTTTAAACTCTGTGGCAAAGGGATATGTGACAGTGTCCAGGGTGGATTTAATGCTGGCCACGTTCTATCACGTGAATAATTTGTCCTCAATTCTCAGAATGTAGAAATGGTTGATGGGAGAGTGCTGGGGCTTCTGCATTGACTTTGGGCTAAAAAAATAATGATAATTAAAAAAAAAAGCTGTTTTCAGTGGGCACAAAGTTGACCTCATGAATAATTTTTCATCTCGCCCTTATCGCTGTGACGTCATCGCTGGGATTTTCACTTCGGTGATCTCCAGTGGATGTTGTCAGCCTTGAGGTGCGAATTTAGGAGCTAACTTTGCGGCAGCTGGAGTAGTGGCTTTAGAAAAACAAGAGGCGTTGTGGGCTTGTAACTAATTTTGAGAGAAAGGCAGAGTCCTGGATGGTACAGGTCTGTTTGGCTGGGACATACGTGTCTTCCTTGGCCTTAATGTTGAATATTTTTCTACATATGAAACCAGACAAAGGCCTGACTGAACTCCCCAGTGTTTTGGAGACGTTTGGATTATGACAACACCATGACTGGGGCCAGCACTTGTATTTTTAGGTCCTTGTCTAGCACAGGTGTGGCTGGGCTGAGCAGTGGAGGGAGCTCATTACCATGGCGTTTAATTTGTTTATTTTCTGTAACAGCAATGAAAAGCGGCGTCGGGAGCAGGAGAACAAATATTTAGAGGAGCTGGCGGAGCTGCTGTCTGCAAACATCGGGGACATCGACACCCTGAGTGTCAAACCAGACAAATGCAAGATCCTGAAGAAGACGGTTGATCAGATCCAGCAGATGAAGAGGTTGGAGCAAGGTAAGGCGGCAGCCTCCTGCCATGGCTTGTCTGAAAGCTTGGGAGCCTTCTCCCGGTGCGTTGTGGACCCTAAATTGAGCAAATAATCGTGACTTAGAGGCCGTTCCATTTGCTAATTTTCCTTTTCCTGCTTTTACGAACGCATTAATAAGAAAAGTGCTTTTCGCCGCCGCCGCTGAGCTCGTTGGAAGAGCCACCTCTGTGTCCGATGGTGCTACTGACTGCAAGGTGGCACCTGGCTCAGGGTTTGTGGTTTGTCCTGGTCTTATTCCATAGATGACAATGAACAGAAATACTTGCTAAGCTTTCAGGATTGAGCCCATGAAGTATTTATCAGCAATGCTGCCGTTAGGGTGGGCAGCAAACCCATTTTCTAGCTGGGTAGGATGAAGGACAGCTAGGTCTGCCGCACGCTGCCTACGATTTCGTGAAGATGTTTCGTGTCAGATGTGTTTTCCTGCCAACAAAACAGATTAGAGGGGCGTGAATCCACCTAGCGCCGGCGAACGCGGGCACCGCGAACGGTGAACAGAGAAGAGATGCTTGAGAAGCCGTGTAAAGGTTAAAATTCACCCCGAGCGTCAACTCGCAGATTGAAAAACGCAGGTCCAAAGGGCTCAAGAGACGCCCAGGAAAAGAGGTGAGGTGCGTTAAGGTGTGTGCGTGTCAGGGAGCAGGATTCATCCTGGTCCTCGCAGCCTCAGCATCCCTCCCTGAGCCCATCTCCAGCCCTGTGGGAGCGGGCACGCGGAGGCGATGTCCTTTTTGCACAAGGTGAACGCCGCTCGTCTCGCCTTTGCGCTCGGAGAGCATCATCAGTCAAACGGGGCCTTTGCCAAAGCTCCTGCTGCACGCCCCGAGCGTGAGACCAGATGCTAAAGTTTTCCTAAACCCTGCAGCCGGGACCTGGGTGTGCCCGTCGAGGCACTCACACACAATTTACGCGTCGGTGTAAGGTCCTCCCGGTTCGCTCTTAATTTAGGCACCGAGTTGCACTCCTACGAGGAGGAAGAGACGCTTTGCAACGCGTTGGGCTCGCGTTGCTCGGGCTTCCCGAGGATGAATCCTTGGAGATTTCATTCACGTCGTGGCTGAGCTCCGAGAGGAGTTTGGTAGTGGGTGAATACGCCGAGCTCCTTGCTCGCTGCCACTTCACCGTTCATTAGTTTTCTTGACATTGCACAGCGGGGCTGAACATTAACTAGGACAAGCACTACTTAAAAACATCGTTCCTTGAGCTTTGCTCCGTACTGCAGGCTTATCTAGCGCTGCACCAAATCACCCAAGAAGAGAAACTTCACCTATATTTGTTCTTCGCAATTTATTGCAGGAATGCTTTTCATGAAGAGGTAGGAGAAACACGGCTAAATGTCAGGATATTTGGCCCACGGTCAAAGGCGGTTTTGTGTCCTCGTAGCTCTACCATCTGTTGGACGTGGAGTTTCCTGCCCGTGCCCTTCCTCTTCCTCCTCTCTGTTCCACAACTAATCAATATTTGCCAGCTCTCCAGGTTGAGTTTTTCTTGTCAACGACCAAGTGTCCTGCAGCATGCGGCGGTGCCGTGTTAGGAAACCTGTGGGATTTATTTCACACCCAGGAAAGGAGCCCGGGGGTTTGGGGTCGCGATGACGTGACGCGGCACTCTGCAGACATCCCAGCACCTGATGAAGCAGCCAACAACCAGCAAAACCCACCGGCACCGGCGAGAATTGCACCCAACCTCGTAGCAGAGCAGCAGAGGGGCTTTCAATTAAAAAAAAAAATTGGAGACGTCGTGTCATTAATTTCATTTGGAAAAGGTCTCTGGGAGACGAGGAGCCGGCCGGGCACCCCGTGAGCAGGGAGGTGGCAGCGGTGTGGGGACGGGGACGGCGGCTCGGCCAGCAGCAGCTCGCACGCGTGCGCCGAGCCCGTGCTCCCATCCCCCTGCCTGCCGGGCTGCTATTTAAAGTATGAAGCAAATGCTTTTAGAAAAAGATTCCTCGGTTTGGCCCCCTTCCAATGTTAGTAATGTACAGTTGGCAGAACAAGCAGTTTGCGGCTGTGGCAGCAACCTGAAATTCTTCTGCCAAGACGGCAATAAACGCAGCGGAGGAAGGGGCCAGGCAGTTAATTTTTCAGCGTTCATCTGTCCTGCTGAAGTTTCTCGGGGTAGAGGATTTTTTTTTGGGGGGGGCGAGGAGAAGTCACCCCGGTAGCGTGGGGCTTAGCGAAGAGAACGTGGCAGCGAGCTTTCGACGCCGGGCCGGATGGGGCTGGGGGCAGCCTGGGCAGGGGGCAGGGGTCGTGCCCATGGCAGGGGGTGGCACTGGGGGGCTCTGAGCTCCCGGCCAGTCCAAATTGCTCCAGGATTTGGGGATCTTGGGATCCTGTGGGGTGGCAGAGCCTTGGTGGGGCACGGCACCGTGTCGCCGCTTCGCGTCCGGATTTGCAGGGTGCCGAGCACGTGGGTGCCAAGGTTATTTTCCTCCAGAGCAAGGTGCTGCTTCAAACCCTGCTGGGCAGAGACCAAATCCCTCAATTTCCTCTTTCCTTCACAAATTAAAACCCTTCCCGTATTTCTGGGCATCTTGTTGGCTGAAGAAGTGAGCAGGGGCACTGGAAATGCCGCTCCGGTGCGCGGGCTGCCACCTCTTTGGTTTCTTTTCTGTAAAATGGCAAAATTTGTGCTGCCTACATACAAGCACCGTAGAGTTTGGGGTCTAGGCAGGGGTTTGGAAGTGTGCAGTACGCCAGCTCTGGGAAGGTTTCTCCTGATTCCCCGGAAGAATTGCTGATGAAATGCCCAGTTTTGGCAGCCTACAACCTTCGGGTTACGGAAGGGGTGTCTGGCATGCGGAGGTGTGATGGAGACGGGGCATGCGAGCCCCGTGCACCGTCAGAGGGGTGACGCCTCCTCCCTCGCAGCCCCACCAACCTTGGCAGCCTCCTTTTTAACACTAAGCCACCACGTCTTTTCCCCAGAGCCCTCGGCATCGATGAGGTCCTTCATTTCCTTCCGAAGCGGGCTCTGTCACTGCAGCGCCATACCAGGATAAATCAACCTGGCACCGAGCTTTTCATTACGCTGCCTCCGGAACCTGACGAGCTGCCGAGGGCTGCCCTTGAAACACCTCGGCGTGCTCCCAGCTCGGTCCCCGCGGGTGTCCCAGGGCCTCCTTCCCGCGTCCTTCCTGTGCTTGACCCCCACCACCGGGCCGCAGGATGTTCGCTCGCTGCCCAAAGCCCTGCGCGGAGCCGCCGGCGACCTGGCCGAGGAGCAGCTCCCGTCCCCGCCAGGACGCCAGGGGGGGGGGCTGCGTATGACTTGCTGGACCTGCGAGGTCCAAAAAGCCCAGCAGGTTTGTTCTGCTCTTGCCAGAAGAATGGATTTGTTCCCGGGATTCGTACAGCTCGGTCTGACGGAGGCGCCCGGCGTTTCTGCGCGGTGAAGAGCTGCTTGTGGCGGCGAGGGAGCCGCAGGAGTGACCCCTGACCCGTGGAGAGGCTAAATTTGTATCTGTCGGGGCACAGGGGGGAAAAATCACATCTCTAATTGCTGCGGTCTCGTTCCCTAACAACGTTACAGAGTATTGACCTGATTTCAGGACGTTTTGAAAGGGCAGAGGGTTAAGAAGGAGCTTCCTCTTCTGCGCGTCGCTGCGTTAGCCTGCCAAGGTGACCCTCAATTTGTAAGTCAAATTACTTCGGGCAAGGAGGGGCAGAAGGCTATTTCTTGAGCCTTTGATTCAATGATTTTCAGGGGTTCAGGGCAACAACGTTTCTCTCTCTTCTCAGCCTACTCAAACCCACCAGGATTTGTTCTTCCGTTCCGTTTAAGCGTCCCCATCCAGGCCGTGGTGGAGGTGAGTCCTCCTAACGGCTTCTGAGTAGCTTTTCCCCAGCCTGTGGCCGTATCCAAAGACACTAAGAAACACCAAACCCCCAAAGAAGATGATCCTTAATTTATGGACACCCCCCCTTCGTAAGGCAACCGACTCGGGGAAGTAATTTTCCTTTTGGGTAAATACACTGGCTTAATTAAGCGAAGTATATGGAATAATTATTGACTTTGGCTGCTCCGTTGCATACGATCATTGGGCTGTCAGTGGCTTGCCTTTAATTAAGTTTCCCTGCTGTCTTGTCATATGCTGAGATTCTGAGTCGTTGGCCCTGGATTTATTTTATTATATACACGTACAGCTTCTGGCACGGAGAGGTCCTGTGTCCTCAGGCGAACATATAGGAGCCTCTGCAGTATGAATCCCCAGTTTCTTTCGGGCTTTGGAAATGCCACCATATGGCGAGCTCTGAAAAGCAAACCAAAAAGCTTTGCTTTTGTATTTAGCGGTCAGGAAAGGATGGACTGGCGGCCTGCGAAGAGGCTTCTCCCCCAGCCCGTGATGGCGACGGGGGGTTTTGTGGGGCGGAGAGGACGAGAGCCCGTCCTCGGGCTCTGAATCGAGAGCTTCTTCTTGTCCTGGCAGCGCCGCCGGCAGCCGAGTGATGTGGTGGGGTATTAAAGATCGTAATGTTGCTCCCATAAAACCACAAAGCAAGGAATTTTGTGCTGCCTGTGGAAGCAAGTCGCAGAGCTTCTGAGCTTTACCCCCGAGCAGAGGAACCCGGCGCGGAGCACTTCAAGGCTTCCTGCTGGGTTTTCTGCCCTGATCCGGGCTCCCCTCAACTTCTGTGTCCGTGATCCCGGGGTTGTGCTCTACCTGGACTCATTTTTGATGGCTCTGAGGAAATATCCACCCGAGTCCATGTTACTGAGCCTGCGAGCGGGGCTGGACGTCCCCAGTGCAGGAGCAGAAGGTGCCTTGGGGACCTTCCCCCTCCCTCGCTCCCCAGGCACTTCCCTGCTTTGTTTTGCCGGGACAAGGAATTACAAATCTGAATGCGTTTTTTCTGTTTAGGATCCTCCTAAATTGTCTGCATACCCTTCTGTCGCCGGCTCCAATTTGAATTCATCTTTCTCTCCATGATTTGGACGGGAGGCAGCACTTCCAGCTTCCGATCGAGCTGCTCAGGTCCTTGGGGCACAGGCACTGCTCCGTGCCGAGAAAAAGCCCCTCGTGCATTACGTGCTCTGTGCCTTTTCTTAGGGCTTTTAACCCAGCAGTAGGACACGCTCATCCTGGGCCAGGGACGTGTCTGATTTCCTCCAGTTTTGCTCCCTGCTCTTTGTTCTTGCTAATCCCTACTGTTGAGTTCCCGGTTTTCAGCAGAGCTTTGTTATTTCTCTCTAAACGTGTGTTTTAGCATGTTACATCTTTGATTTCTCTCTCATTTTGGTTCTTCCCTTTCCCAGTGCTGTAACCCCGCGTCCTCTTGGAGAAGTCTAACATTTTGTCTGGGCCCTGGCAGTCTGTATTTCAGCCTGGAAGCATCTCCTCCTCCATGAAGCTTATTTCCATCTCATTTGGTGTCTTACAAGATCACGACGCCGATAATGTTATTTGACAAATGGGCAGGACACCGATAAAATCCGGGGGAGGGCAGGGTCCGGTGCTTCTCACTCAAGCTTTTCATGGTTTCCATTTGGTTTAGGAAGGTTAAAGAATTCCTGCTGGGTTATTAACTCGGTGGCTGGGGCTGTCAGCCCGTTGCTGGCCACGTGCGTTTCTGGGCACTGAGGCCAGAGCCGCAGCAGGATTTGGGCTGGAAGGGACCCCGGGAGGTCTCTGGCCCAACCTCTGAGTCGTGTTCTGGAAGCCCCCGAGGATGGAGAGCGTGCAATGGCTCTGGGCAGCCTTCTCCAACACTCAGCTGGGAAAGTTTTCCTCCTGTCCCATGTGAATGCTTCACTCGTACCCCTTGCTTCTCCTCACCGCTGAAGAGCCTGGCTCCATCCTCTCCGTGCCATTGCAGGACACACATCTCCACCCACCTGATGAAGACGTGATGTCAAAGCTGGTCGTGGTGCCCAGGGTGGCCACGTGGAAGGAGCAGGGTGAAGACAGGAGCTGGAGCTGCTCTACCGAGTGCGGGTTGCCATCAAGAGGGACTCTTCATGTACCAAAGGCCAAGAGGAGACGTTAAAAAGTGAAGTTGAAGGGCAAGGTGGTCCTGCCTGCAGAAGAGACTAATGGTATGAGGCTGGGAGGAGGTGGAGTGTGGCAGAAACCAGTGCAAGAAGATAGGAGTCAGCCAAATCGGAGGTTTTTAGGTGCTGACTTGACCCAAAGGTCCTTCAGTAGACCCAAAAAGGTCTTCCATGCAGTGGAAGAGCGATTTTTGAATAGATAGGAGATGGAAACCCTGCTACTTGGAAAATAATGAAACTGAAGGCTGGGGAAACAGCCCGAGCTGAAAGCACGGCAGCTCTAAGGCCGGCGGTCTGTCGTGCACAGAAGTTCTGCTCTCACCTTCGAGGTTTTACCGAAGAACAAAAGTCAGCAGCGGACTGGCGTCTGAGGAGGAAACGTCGTCTGGAAACGGGGTGAAGGAAAACCGCCCTAAGGGCTTTGCGTTAATTAAAGGCTTTTTAATGAATTAATTAATTGAAACCACATTAAGGTTCGTGTCAGATCTAAAATGAGGTTGCAGTCTCTGCAGGCTACAGCTGCCAGCCTGGTTCCGTGGGCTCCGCTCTGAACGCATCGACTTTATCGGCGTTCCCCCGGTTCTGTTTGCGTTAAAGGAGGTCAGGAAGCGGGAGCTTCGCCTTTGTCTTCGAGCGGTGTTTGGCAGACCTTGGCTTCCTCCAGCTTCGTCCCCAGGGTCAGAGATTTGCTCCTCGGCCGGCGGTGCTGACTCTGGGTGCTTGCAGGTGCTGGGGAGAAAACCTTCCTCGTTCCCAACTGCGGTGGTTGCGTTAGCCCCGCAGGAGCTGCTTCTTCCCACGCCACTCCAGGAGACTCGTGCTACCAAGAGCATCTCTCACCACTTCCATCCCATCTCAGAGGCCAAGTTTTCACCATAGGTTAGAGAAGGAGAACCAAGCAAGCCCTGGAGGCCAGATCAGACCCTGGCGGGGAGGAGGAATTCCTCCTTGGCTTCGGTAGGTGCCCACTGAAAGCCCGGACGGGTGAGGCTGATCCAAAGCAAACAAAGTGCAAACACATCCGGTCCTTTTAACCGTTAAATTTCATCCTTGAGGGAATTCTTTTGTGCTAATGAAGAGGATCCCACTGCTAATTGGTGGGAGTGGCGGGGGGGGTGTTGTGTTCCTGGTGCTCTCTGTCCAATTTGAGCATCGCCACCGAGCTTCCCTCCGTGCGTGATTAGAAACCACCTGCTCGTTTTCAGTGGAAATGAGTTTCTGATCATTTCTCTGCCCGCGTTGCCCTTTAATTTAGCTTGTTCTTCCTTCTGTTGGGTAATTACCACTCTTCCCTAATGTATTTGCAAGAAGTTGTCGCACTTGTTCTCTACCTTCGCTCAACTAGTCCAAACAAACCAAGCTCTCCTGGGCTCTTTGTGTCACATAGTTTATGCCTCGCCTTTAATCAGCCTGGGAAGTCTTTTCTGTACTTCTTCCAATTTAGCTTCATTTATCTTGATTTAATTAGACCAGATGTCACAGTTCCTATTAGCAGATCTTACCAATCGCGTGAGGGTGCTGCTGGTACCACCCCGTGACCATTGTCATCTCCTGTCACCTCCACTGAGCCATCCCCAACCTTTCGCCCGGGCTCCTGCTCTTCGTCGCTGAGTGCGCGACCTTCAAGTAGCAGAACGTGGATGAAATCAGCACAATTTGGCAGAGCAGTCTCGTGGTCTTTCTACAATTTGTCCCACTTTCATGGTGATGGGTCAACCCACCGTTGAGTTGGTGGCTGCATGTTTTCTCCCTGCACGACTGACAAACCTCGGGTGCCAGAGGAACGCCGCTGTCGACCTCTCCTTGTACTTGAGGAAACCCTTTGTTCTCAAAATTGAGGCTTGTGGAGTTTCTGCCACACCTGGATGCTACCCGATGTCTTTGCGGACGTGGAAGGAGGCGCAACGTCATTGCACATCCACGGGAGTAACTACTGGAGTGTCAGGTGGATGGTGCCCGGGGGATGGGGCTATTCGAGGAGACCTGGACATCCCGGGAGCGAAGATGTGAACCCCTGACGAGATGAAAAGTGACGTGGGCATCTCGGGGGTGACGTGACATGGGTGACATTACGGTGGTGGGACCCCACTGGAGCTCAGGCCCGGTGTCCACGCCGGGAAAAGGGGATTGTGAAGTCCGAAGAAGACAGGGAGGAGAGCCACGAGAACGACTCGGGGCCAGAGACAATGTCTCGCAGCTTGGAAGGTTGAAGAGCTCTGCGGAGTGTATCCGGAGGAGCGGGGGCAGGCTGATGACACGGCGCGAGCGCTGTCAGGAACGGAAAATGCTGGCTACCCGAGAGGTTTTTAAATCCAGCATAACAAAGAATGACTCAAAGCCGAAGCCAGACAAAAACAAATTAGGAACAGGGCCCAGATTTATAGCTCGGAGGGTGATTGCTTCGGGAAGGAGCTGCCAAGGGAAGCGGTGGATTGGGCAGCTCTTGAGGCGGGTCTAAGCCAAACAGAAGTTGAGGGCTCGTTGTGGTAGAAGTGGGTGAACTCCGATGGCTCCGCAGCGCTCAGGAAGTCAGGTTGGCCAATCTAGTCATCTCTCCTGGCCTTAAACGCCATAAATCTCCAAATTTTGAGGGCTCGTTTCCCGTGTCCTCTGAGCTGTAAACACGCGCCGTGCAATTCGCCGCTCAGGCTGCGAGTTTGCTTTTACAGGCAGAAGCGAGGAGCAGAAGTGATGTAATGCAGGAACCGTCGCGTGGCTCTCGATGCTGCTTTATTTTTTTTTTTCTTCCCAGGGAAATGGATGTTCTTTCGTTGCTCCCCTCGTCAGGGCAGGACAGGCCTGCTCTTTTCGATGCAGAATGACTCAGGGGTGAATAAAACGGGGGTGTTTTTACGGGAGCAGCTAATTGCGCCTCGCGCACCGCACGCCAAGGGTTCCTCGGAGCCGGATCGGGGAATTTCGCGCCCTCCCCTTCCCGGCGGTTTGTTTCGGTGTGAAATGTGAAATGGGTTGCATCTCTGCCTACGCTCTCCACAGACGCTTGTGAAGTCTGTCTCTCCGTATCCTCTGGAATCTGTTTTATATCAGGAATTGATCTCAGATACGAACTCCCCCAGGTCAGCACTATAAAAATCGCTGCCTGTGCGGTAACGCCAGGGAGCATCCTCTGTATATGTTTATTTTATGGAGCCGTACCACCTACAAAGCATGTCAATAAAATTCTCATCCCTCTTCTGACAGTTTTAATCTAGCTGGCAGCTTAAATATAGAACGAGGGGAAGGGGAGGCTGCTAAGAATCGCGCAGCCCTCTCCAAACATTGCCTTTTTTTTTAACAAGTGAACATTTGGTTATTACATCCTCAAGCTTTTAAACATCTCACACTGTCAAGAACTAATAAATCCTTTAGCACCTAGCTGCAAGAAGAGGCTCTGATAGGATGTAACAGGCGTGTGGATCATGCAGAGAGTCATAAACCACCTGTAGAAATCACTCCTCCTCTTGCCTTCTGCTGTGCTGGATTAGCTTTTTCTTTTCCCTTTTTTTTTTTTTCTCTCTTCAATTCTGTCTCGTTTTTAAGAGAGGCAGAAAATGAAGAGGAAGAAAAATCCCTTCGGTTCGAGTCCTTTATCCTGGACCATGGCATCCTTCCTAGATGACAAAACCCCTCGGATGATCCTTCTGCCCTCTAAGGCAACGGCAATGCCGTGCTGGCCACGGCACGGTGCCCGGCGTGGATTTTGAGTCCTCTGAGGTTGGTGTCACCCCGTTTTGGACCCCATTTCATTGGGTTGGTGATCAGCAGGAGGTTCGGCCACCCCGTGAGCTTGGCACTGTCGGCCTCCTTCTCACGGGGGAAAAAAGTCATTGGGCTGAGTGTGGGGAGTTGGCCGTGGGATTCCTTCCACTTTCGTTTCATTTCTTCCCCCGAACAAACCTTTGTAGGGTTTAATACTCTCAATGCTCTTGTGAACAAAGGAAATAAAACAAGATTTGTAAAGGGAGGTAATGGATTTATTAGGCTAAGAAAGATGGTTGGGCAAAGCAAAACTCATAAGAATATGACTGTGCCTTCACGTAAGAGCCATGCGTAAGAAAGGTTGCGTGCCTCAGCATAACGGGGAGAAATGATTCCCCAGTGCTCATCGAGAAGCTGCCGAGCTCCTTGTCCAGCTTTTGGGCTTCCTTTGAGCTGCACAGTTTCATTTTGGGGTGTTTTGTGGCATTTGGAGACTAACCAGAGCCTGGGGGAAGAGCCGGTGGCCCGGAGCCTGGCCAAGTGAACGATGCCACGGGGAAGGTTTTAAATAATATTTGACACCTTTCACTCTGCCCTGGCTATTTAGGAAGGCAGCTTCCCTCCCTCGTTCCGAGAAGTGTTTTCATCAGTTAATTAAGCTGCCAGCCTCAGCTAACTACCTTTGAATCGTGAAGTCAGTATTACGGGGACGGGGGCTGGTGAGGGCTGGAGCAGCAGATGGGGTTCCCCAGGCTGATATTTGCACCAGCTTTGGGGCAGATGCTGCACCAAGATGGCATTTTGTGCATGGACTGCTCCACACGGGAGCAGGGAACGGCTTGGGCCATCCCAAATCTTTGAAATGATGGGTACAGGCTCTTTAAAAACCTGGTTGGAGGTGGCTGCAGGAGCAGGGAATGGCTTGGGCCATCCCAAATCTTTGGGGTGATGGACACAGGGTTCTTAAAAACGTGGTTGGAGGTGGCTGCAGGGTGCAGATCCCCATCGCATCGGTCTCTGCGGTGTTTTTTGGAGGACGTGCAGCAAAATGTAGGGTGGGTATGGGGTGTGCAGCCTTATTCCCCAGTCTCCTGGGCACTCTTGTGTTCTCGGACGGGCAGCACCCGAGCTCAGTGCCTCAGAGCACCCCTGCGAATATCCAGCGTCCAGCACCGCACCCGCAGCTCTGCGTGTGGTGGAGTTCAAGTTCATTTCATGAGCAGGTGAGCAAGAAAGCAGCTTTCACCCATGCGCCTTTCTTCACCTCCGTGTGGCTTCCCACACCACGCTGCTCCCCTCTGTGCTCGTGTCCTCCCTTCCCCGAAAACTGGAGCAACAAGGCTTCCGAGGAGCGGCTGAGGGAGCTGGGACTGTTCAGCCTGGAGAAGAGGAGGCTCAGGGGCGACCTTATGGCACTCTGCAGGTCCCTGAAAGGAGGCTGGAGCCAGGTGGGGTTGCTCTGTTCTCCCACGTGCCTGGTGACAGGACGAGGGGGAACGGGCTCAAGTTGCGCCAGGGGAGGTTGAGGTTGGATCTTAGGAAGAACTTCTTTACCCAAAGGGTTGGGAGGCACTGGGATGGGCTGCCCAGGGAAGTGGTGGAGTCCCCATCCCTGGAGGGCTTTAAAAGCCGTTTAGATGGAGAGCTCAGGGATATGGGTTAGGGGAGGACTTGGTGCTGTTAGGTCAGAGGTTGGGCTCGGTGATCTTGGAGGGCTCTTCCAACCTAGACATTCTGTGATTCTGTGAACTCTTGAACCTACTGACTACACGCACGCCCTACAGCCGCCCCTGGACGTGCTCACACCACGCCACCAAGCCTTTTCCTCCACCAGATCCCCTCAGCAGAGCGAGTCGATCCCCTGACGGCTGCGGATTGACAGCTCTCCCTCGGCGCCGCGGGAGAGACAGATGGGAGTCGCGAGAGCGGAGCCGGAGGAGGAGCGGAGCCGGGCTGGGGAGCGCTGCTTTGTGAGCAGCATGGGAAGTGTCAGCTCGCCCAGCTCGGCTTTTACATTGTCTGCACGCTTTGGCAGACGTCTCTTTGCCTGTGCAGTTAACATATTTGACGTGCTTGTGCAACTTGAGCATGGAGCGGGTTTAGCAGTTGACACGAGCGAGTTTTTGAATATTAACTTCGCCCGGACTCGAGCGCGCGCGCGGTGCCAGGGCGTCGAGATACTGCATATGGGGACGGTGGCGGAGGAGAGGCAGTCGGTCTCATCCTTTGCAAAATTAATTAAATCGGGTCATTAAAAGCACGTCGCAATGTGTTTTATGCCTGCAGGAGGGGAATAAAGGCTACGCCGGGGCTGAATTAAAGCTGGGGGCGAGCTGCGCGTGTTCCTTTCTCGTCTTCGCAGATTTGGCCGGGCATAGTTGACACAGTTTTTGAATGAATTAAGTTCTTCGGATTGAGATAGAAGGGTGGTTTTTTTTCGCCCTCTCTTCCTCCCCCCGGTAAGACGGAGATGTTCTACCTGCTTGATCTCGGAGCTGACTGTAAAAAGTCTCAGCTCCTTGTGCCTGTTAGCTCCTGTCAGCATTCAGCGCTCATTAATTTTGCATTCACTCAGCACCGTATAATTTTTCCTGGCATTGTTCAGACAACCAGCCTTTTTTTTTTTTTTTTTTTTACTTAAGACATCTCTACACCATTAATGTTTAACTCTAAAAGGTGTGAAGCCAGAAAGAAATCTCCATCTCCTTCTGCTTCAGTGGCAGCGTGCTTTGCTCTGCTCTTTTCGCCGTTCATCAAGGATTTTACCAAAAGCGGATAAATCGACTTCTCCACGTAAACTTGGCCAAAGGAAGTGATGTTTGTTGGTCGGAACAGGAACCAGTGTCGTGGTTCTTAAGCTGAATTCCTGGTGAGTTAATGGTGGGCGATGCCTTGGTGCATGGTCACAGGTGCTCTTGTGGGCCCACCTGGAGTCCTACACCCGGAACCCCCTACCAGAAGGACATGGAGGTGCTCGAGCGAGTCCAGAGAAGGGCTCCGAAGCTGGTGAGGGGTCTGGAGAACAAGGCTTCCGAGGAGCGGCTGAGGGAGCTGGGACTGTTCAGCCTGGAGAAGAGGAGGCTCAGGGGCGACCTTATGGCACTCTGCAGGTCCCTGAAAGGAGGCTGGAGCCAGGTGGGGTTGCTCTGTTCTCCCACGTGCCTGGTGACAGGACGAGGGGGAACGGGCTCAAGTTGCGCCAGGGGAGGTTGAGGTTGGATCTTAGGAAGAACTTCTTTACCCAAAGGGTTGGGAGGCACTGGGATGGGCTGCCCAGTGGTGGAGTCCCCATCCCTGGAGGGCTTTAAAAGCCGTTTAGATGTAGAGCTCAGGGATATGGGTTAGGGGATGGTTTGTTAGTGTTAGGTCAGAGGCTGGACTCAGCGACCTTGTAGGTCTCTTCCAACCTAGACATTCTGTGATTCTGTGATTCTGTAACCCTAAACCAGGCATGGCTTCGTGCTGGAAAGGGCTACGAGCGTTCGTGCGGCGTGTTGGGGCATCTCGGCTCAGAGGATGTCAACGAGCCTTTTAATCCGCTCCGGCGGGAGCTGCAGGAGCGTGTCTGGCTCTGCCTCGGGCTTCTCAGGCTGCACGATGGCAGTGTTAATGGGGATTAGCGCTGTAGGCTCGTTAAAAGCAAACGTGAACGTTGTCCAGCCTCCCTGAGGTCTTCACGTGGAGGGATGTCATGGCTTGCCATGAAGCCGAGTGCATGCAGGTCGATCGGGATGCCTGCAACACCGAGAGACCATTTATTCCTCGTTATTCCCAGTACAGCAGCACTGGAGCGTGTCCGCCCAGCCAGGCCAGGAGGAAAGGAGCTCAGGTGAGACGTGGGAGTGCTGTGAGACATCCCCGGTGTCCTACCCAACACCCATCTGTCTCCACCATCAGATCTTCTGGTGGCAACCTGCCCTTGGTAGAGCAGCCACCAGCCTCAGCCCTCAATCCTCACCACCCACCATGGCTCTAGAGCCGGCTTTTCTCTGCCCAGAGGGTTTAATTTCCTTGCTCGGCTGCTTGGCTGGTGAGGCACGTCCTCCTGGCACGTGTTTATGGGGGAATAAGGGTTTGTGATGTGTTTGAGGCACCACTTGGGGCCGTGCGGGTGAGGATGCTCTCCAGGAGTGTGTAGGTGCACGGGTTGGTTTTTTTGGGGCCAGGATTAGGGTTAGGTGATGAAATCAGAATTTCGGTTCTCGGTGCAAATAAAAGGAAAAGAGAGAGAGCAAAACCTTCTCGTCCCTCCTTGACCTTTCGCTGATTTCCGTACGGGGTTTTGTAGGAATTTGGTCTTGGGGGAGGTGAAGAAGGGAGGGCTCGGGGCTGGGTTTTCGGCGCCTGCCTCCGTGCGAACGTGCTGACGTGCCTCAGGTGGGTGTTGGGCAATTCCCAGCTTCGATTCTGGTCTGTGGTACCTCCAAAGAAGCCACCCTTGCTGTTTTCTGAGCGCGTTGGCCCTGTGGACGAGGCAGGACAGCCGTCCTGGGCAGGGAGCTCCATCTCCCTCTTGAGGTCGGTGGGAGCCGTCGCGCAGTGGCTGCCCTCAGGAGCGTGGTGGGGCCCTGGGATCGAGCTACAAATGAAGGAAAACCCAAATTACCTTGTAGAGCAGGGGGGATGCCACTGGAAAAGCCTTCAAAGGGGGGACAAAGGGGTTTCGTGTCCCTGCCTTGCCCAGGGCAGCACAAATTGGCCCCGTCCGTGCATGGACATAGCAGCTCCTTCCAATGGGTGAATCAGTAGGGTCACTGATGCTGTTTCACGTGGCCCAAATTCTTTACCACGACGTTCCCCACCATGTTAACCCCCAAACCTGGCCTCCACATGGCCGCGTGCCCACACCACGAGCTCCTGACCTCAGTTCGGCCAAGCCACCGCCGCCACCAGCAGCCAGCGATGCTCGGAGGCTTCCCCCAGCATCCATCCCTAACCCTACACAGAGCCCTAAACACACTTTCATCTCCAGGCGCTGTTAAAACCACCGAAAACTCCCCTTTTCTAGTCTGGATCCCCTCTCATGCTGCTTTCCTCTATTAATGCCATTGTCTTTTTCTCCTCTTGTGGCTCTTTTACACCCTTTATTTTCTGGAAGGTGCACGCAGCGCGCTCAGAAAACCTGCCAAGTGCTTGATTTTTATGGCACTTTTTGTTTTTTTTTCCTGTCGGGTTTGCTGGCCCGATGAGTCCCGTAGTAGGCACTAATTAATGGCACAGCTTTCCGTCACGCTCTCCATCCGTGGGTGCACCGAGCCTGCTCCGTCTGATTTTAATTAACTAAAAATCAAAGCTCCTCGTCGGGGAAATTGCAGATGTGGGTTCGCTCGCCTCGCTCCTCTTTGCACCAAGCAGTCGGAGCAGGTCTAGGGCTGGGAGCTGCCCGGGGTCGTGCCTGGAGCTTTTTGGGGTTTTCCAGGCCTCACATCAGCTCCCCAGCATCTTCCCATCCTCGTCCCGAGCTCCCAGGCTCGGCTGCGGGGCCCCTGCCCCATTGTCCTCGGTGCCCACCGGGTGCCCGACCACCCCGACAGGCTCCAAGTCCTCTCACCTCGGACGTTTGGTCTCCGATCTATTCAGCTTTCCGGAACAAACTCCAAAACCCCCAGAATTTTTGATCATCCGTCATAACAAACGGATAGAGGACGTTCCCATGGAAATTTGGGGTTAAAAAAAGAGCCCTTGGATGGGGCAGGACGGCGCTGGGTGCCGGCGATGCCCGCGGCGCTCCGCGGGGGCTCCCTGGGGAGTGCGGCGAGCTCCTCTCGCGTCACTGCGGGATGACACATATGAAAAGCCTCCGCGCTGGGAACGGGGAAACTATTGTTCTGATTTTCTGGGTGCGTTTTGTTTTTTTGAGAGCGCGGCTCTTCTGAACAAAAACCCTGTTTCATAGGATCAGAGAATATCCTGAGCTGGAAGGGACCCACGAGGATCAGAAGACCCACATTCAATACACGATTTGGTCGTCCTCTTTGCCGTGAAACTCCATATTGTCCTGGGGAGAGAAGGAAAAAAAGAGTTTCAGCTGAAAAATCATAAGGGAAGAGCAGAATCAGGCAGTCGTGTAGTATTTTATTCTAAAAGGGCAGCTCCGGGAGGTGTCCCCAAAGCCACCTGTGGTCCTGCTGCCACACTGGTGGCATGTCCTCACTCCTCCGGCCCCTTGGAGCACAATCACTCTTCTCACCACCAGGTTTTGTCACGTTTTGGGTAAAATGGGGTGGGTTAATGCTTTTTGGAGACTTTGCTGTCGTGCCTTCAAGTGCCACAGCAGTGGCTCCCACCCTGCTTCTACATAATGCGTCTTCTCCTTTTGTGCCAAGGCACGTGGCTGTGAGTACGGGGGTCATGAAGCAGATGGACTGTAGGATCCTGGGCATCCCGTGTCCCCAAAATCGTGGTAGAGAGAGAAACGGACCTGGCGAAGGGATGGAAAGAAGGAGAAAGGCCAAAATAGCAGTGACCCTGCTGCTGCTGCCTGGCGTGAGAAAGGGTGCCCTGCTCCGAGCATGGTTAAAGACCGACAACTTGATTTTTTGGCTTGCAGGGGATCCACAGCTCCTACGGGCTGTCAGAAAATCAGGGCATCATCGTTTTAGGAATGCATTTCAAATTGCTCGTCTCCCTTTGTGCTGAGAGAAGAAGCTGCTTTAATCACGTTCGAGGCAATTACATTCTAATCAGGGCCGTTGGTGCGCCTGACTTTTATTGTGTGCGGGGGATTTACGATGCCGGCGGATGCCAAAGCCCCCGGGGGCTGAATCCCGACTGTCTCCAAGGGTAGGAGCAACAGCGGCTTTTGTAGCTCGTGCTGGTTTGTTTTCCTGTCGATCTGTCCATCCAGCCTCAGATTTGTAATTAAATTACAAGCTCCGGGGCCGCGGGGACCGTGACTTTGGCCGTATCGTCACGCCGGGACGCCTGGCCCGCCGCGGATGCTCCCCGGCGCTACCGCAGCTCAAGCCATCGACCAGAGCATCAAGCGAAACGTATTAAAAATGGGGAAAAAAAAAGGAAAAATGAGAGTAACGGGTTAAGGAGCCGCACGGCGCTTCGGGGTAATGCATTCCTCGCGGCTCTCCCGAGGTATGGCTGCTCCAGACGATGCTGAAGAGCTGCGTTTAAGCGCATTAAGTGAAGTGCTTCGCCGGGACGCGCCGACACTTGGGCTGAAGGAGCTGTGCGGTGCCCCACGGAGGTGAGCGGGGCTGCTGCTGGTGTTTCTGCTCCGAGAACCCGGCGAGCGGCTGGGCTGCAGGCGAGGGAAAAGGAGAGACGGCGACGGCTCCGCGCTCTGCCAGCTAATCCTCCCCGGCTTGGAGATGGCATATGAAACCGGTTTGCTAAAGGAGGAGGAGGATCCCGCAGCCCAATTAAGGGATTAGGTCTGAAAGCCAGTACATTGCCTCCAAGCACACGAATTTATAAAAGAGCAGGGAAAAATAAAGCCCTTTCTCACGCCGTTTGGTGTGAAGTGATGGGTTCTGCTCGGGGCGCTGCCTCGCCGATGCCAGGGGTGGATTCCTGCCCCGGTGCCGCGCGGAGCAGGATGCTGCCCGCGGCTTCAGTTCCATGGGGAACCCTGCAAGGCCTGCGAGGTTCTTGGGTGCCTTCCCCGTGAGACCAGGCATGGGGCTGGCTCCTCCTCATTGATCCCGTGCCATCCTAAACAGCGTATTTTAGGATTTCTTTGCTTTCAGGTGGCACTAGGTGCTCGTCGCGTCGCTCCCTCCCGTGCTGGAGCCTGCTGTCATCGGGACCGTGCAAGCAGGGAAGACGCGGCACTTCTCCGTTGATTTATTTGCTAACAGCCTCCGGGGGAGAGCGAAAGCAGAGGCAGAGATCACCTGATAAATCATCGGGGGAAGCTCGTGGCACGGCTCCGTCCTGCCTGAAAAGCAAACGCTTTTTGAAGCCTGCTCCCCTTAGAGCCCTTCTATGTGCCGTGCGCGGGCTGAAGAGCAAAGTCGGGGAGGAGTGAGTGAGCCTGGAGAGGGGGAAAGTCCTGGGAGGATGCGGGGGATGAAGTGTGTCAAGTGACACATCTGGAAGGCTTGTGAACGTGATTTGATGCTGAGTAATAAAACTTGCCACTCGTTAATGGGATTAGACCTCTGCGCAAATGAATCACAGCACGAATCTGCTGCTTGCAGTAAATATTACGGCGAATTAGACACTTTGCTGGTGACTCCGACGTGCTGCAAAACACTAAATGCAATTTGGCTCTCACTGAAGGACTCAGAAACGACGGTGGGGACGGAGGGCAGTGAGAGGTACGGGGAGCAGAGCGCTGGGTGGCCGTGGCAGCAGCCTGGGGACATGTGGTGGCACTTGTCCCAGCCGTAGAAACCCCATGGCTTGCACCTTCGGTGTGCCCACTGCTGCTCCACGGGCTTTATTCCCAAGAAACATCCCCTGCCCTATGGGAACAGACAGAGATAGGCTGTTCTTCCACCTGGTGTACTGATTTATGATATTTGGTTGATGGGGAAATGTGCCTGTTGACACACACACACGTATTTCCAGGTCCTACACGAGGCGAAGCTTCTCTTTTTGCCAACAGGTCGTAGCTGTCTAGAATGGGCACGGCTTCGTTTTCAGCTTGCAAGGTTGAATTGGCACAAGTGAAAACCCAGGAAAAGCTTGGGAATGATGCAAAGATAAAAGAGGAGTTACCGGGGAGACATCCCAAGCTTTCTCAGCTAGCCACAAAGAGTTTGTCTAATTTTTAGTCATCTAATTTTTAATCATCAGCTGCATTGAAGCCTTGCACATGAGCTTGGACCAAGGATGCTTCGGGACTGCTGGGCTTGCTTCCTGCGTGGCCGATCCTTCCCTTTGCCAGTTCCAACCAGCACCGAAGTGCAGCGTGTCATACCCTGGATCTTGCATTTTCACCCGTGGATACCCCCGGGGCCGGGTTTGCTGAGGCTGGAGACAGAGGCACGAGTGCGTAGCAGAGCACAAGAAGCAGCCCCAAAGCTCCAGCAGCGCCGTGGCTTGTGCTCACAGGCTTAACACATCCCACTTGGCACCCGCCTCTCGCTGCTGGATGTAGCCCACCTTCCTCGGAGTGGCGGCGCGCAGCGGCTAGCACCTTCGGGGGAGTGTGAGATAAACACTGGCGTTGATCTCCGACGTTTTGGGTTGGTTTTTACCCAACTTATTGGGTTCTTACCCAACATTCCTGGCCAGTTCTTACCCGACTTTTTGGGTTGGTCCTTACCCAACATTTCGGGTTCTTACCTAACTTCTTGGGTCGGTTCTTACCCAAATTTTCGGGTTCTTACCCCGTGTTCCAGGTCAGTTCTTACCCAACTTTTCAGATTCTTACCTGACATTTTGGGTCAGTTCTTACCTGAAGTTTTGGGTCGGTTCTTACCTGACTTTTTGGGTTGGTTCTTACCCGACATTTTGGGTTCTTACCCAAGGTTTCAGGTCGGTTCTTACCCAAATTTTTGGGTTCTTACGCCATGTTTCAGGTTGGTCCTTACCCAGCTTTTTGGGTTGGTTCTTACCCAATGTTTTTTGGGTTCTTACCCAACGTTTCGGGTCGGTTCTTACCCAACTTTTCGGCTTCTTATCCGACATTTCAGGTTGCTTCTTACCTGCGTGGTCAGCAGCCCTGCACCTTGGGCCGTGCCAAGTTTGTTTTGGCACAGCCTGCCCCTTGGGAACCCTCCCTGACAGTGATTTATTAACGCGTTGTCCAAAAAGTTCCAGCTCAAACACTGTAGCCCGTGGTAAACTGGATATCCCGTTTCCTTTTCAAAATGTTGATGTTGGATTTCTCTTTCTCCAGTCTTCTCCTAAAGATGACTTTTTTCTTGCTACCAGTGGAGGATTGTGATCTAATTAGTGCCGTTATTTTACTAGGGTTAGAAGTGACATGATATCTTCCTTCCTTCAAATTTTTCCCCTTCACAGGGCCGAGGGATGGCGTGGAAATGCCGAAGTCTTTCAATGCACATCTGGCATTGTCTGGGTGGCAGGACACGTGAAGTCCAGCCGTTGATGTTTTGTTTATTATTGATAATACTGAAGTAGTAAAATTATGGTTCTTTTGGCTGAAAACATCCCTTTTCCTTTGCTACAGAGAAAGCAGCCGATGATGAAGTCCAGAAGTCCGACATCTCCTCCAGCAGCCAGGGAGTGATTGAGAAGGAGTCGCTGGGACCTCTCCTGCTGGAGGTAGGTGCTGAAACTGTGCTGCCCACACTGCCGGCCTCCCACTGCTGCTGAGCAAGGCGGCACACACACCAGGTAAAATTCAGAGCAGGAAGGCAGAGTGCATGCGGCGGGGATCACAGAATCACTGAATCACAGAACTGTAGGGGTTGGAAGGGACCTTGAAAGATCATCGGGTCCAACCCCCTGCCAAAGCAGGTTCCTCAGAGCAGGCTGCCCAGGTAGGCGTCCAGACGGGCCTTGAATATCTCCAGAGAAGGAGACCCCACAACCTCCCTGGACAGCCTGTCCCAGTGCTCCGTCACCCTCACCAGGAAGAAGTTCTTTCGCATGTTGGTGCGGAACTGCCTGGGCTCCATTTTGTGGCCACTGCCCCTTGTCCTGTCCCCACAGACCACTGAGAAGAGGTTGGCTACATCCTTCTGTGTCCCACCCCTCAGGTATTTGTACACATTGATGAGATCCCCTCTCAGTCTTCTCTTCTCCAGGCTGACCAGCCCCAGGTCTCTCAACCTTTCCTCACGGGGAAGATGCTCCAGGCAACTCATTTCAGTCCTCAGCTTCAGCAAGCCGTTCAGAAAGGGAGTGGAAACCAAGCTTGGCAGAGCACATTCAAAGAGCTGAAGTGTGTATATGAAGCTCTTGGCGTAAAGTTGAAGCAATTCAGGATAGCGTCTTAATATCAGTGTTAAAATCCTGAGTTTTCTTTAAGCGTGGATGAAATTGAGCCCCTGACCTCATCCAGAAGTTCATAT
The DNA here is from genome assembly GCA_011076525.1 of Nettapus auritus. NCBI lineage: Eukaryota > Metazoa > Chordata > Aves > Anseriformes > Anatidae > Nettapus > Nettapus auritus. Next base: position 117,422,021 of record CM021767.1, read on the forward strand.
AGGTGGGTCATATGGGTCATATAGACGGATGGCTTCCGACAGCTTTGCATCCTGCCGTCATCTGAAAAGCAGGGAGAATTTACTCCAAGTTTCTGTTGGTTTTAGAAGACAGGGAACAGCCTGCTCATGGCAGGAAGCCCCCAGCGGGACCTGGGGTGGGCAATACGTGAACGTGCAGAGGAGGCCTTATTCCCCCCGTGATGGGTAGGCATGCTCCAGCTGAGTGTATGACTTGGATATCATGTTGATCATAGGTCCCAGAGACAAACTTTGAGTCCTAAAGCGTTCAGCTGATCATTTCCCAGGGGGTTAGATGGGGTGGGACTGCCTGGGAATGGCCAGGCATGGCAGGACCTTCCTGCAGCCACCTTGTTTCGCTGCAAATGGCTCCTAGAATCACAGATCCAAAGACCAAAAGGAAACGACATCATCATCTGATTCATTTAGTGCCTGCAGTAGCGTAATTCCTGGCGTGTTCTGTTGGAAGTGAGTTCTGTTGGGAGCCACGTGAATGACTGGCGGGTGAAACACGGCATGATGTTGGAGAAAGCAAGCCAGGCTGGGAGTCAGGATACCTGCATGAGCACATTATCAAACCAATCTGGATCCCGAATGAGGCACCAGGGAGGGAGGCATCCCCCATGTTTTTGGCCTCAGGGGCCGTGGGATGCTCTTTACATTGCCCTGCATGGAGCCAGCACGAGAGCAACGTGAGCGGTAGGTGCAGAAGCACACGTGGAGGAGCACGTCCCTGCCTCCAGGAGCAGAAAATCGGTGCTGTGTGTAGCATCCCCGCCCCAGGGATGCTCTGAAACGACGTGACAGTCGAGGTGGCACATTTGGGATGTTCTGGCAGGGGGGAGCAAGGCTATCCGAGTGGTGATGAAGGTTGGGATTTGCCTGCAGTGCACAGGAGATTTGGAAGAGCTTTCCCAGACCTGCTTAATCTCTGCCCGTACCACGCTGCTCTTCTTTGAACCCTGGAGTGAAGCTGTCCAAATGAATAAAACTGCAGGAGGTGACACTGCGGCGGAGGAGCTAGCAGCTTGCCGTTCGGCTGGCACACCTCTCATCCTTCATCCACCCCTCAAATCCTGCGATGTTTTCCAGCCTCTCCAGATTCCTGTTGGGGTTCTGGTATGGGTAAGGTGTCTGTTTTGGCACTCTTGCAAACCAAAAGCACCCAAGCCATTGCAGAGATCGCCTTGGTGTCACCCTGGATGTGAGAAAACTTCACCTTTCACAGAATCACAGAATCACAGAAAAGTCTAGGTTGGAAGAGCCCTCCAAGATCACCGAGCCCAACCTCTGACCTAATGCTAAGTCCTCCCCTAAGCCATATCCCTGAGCTCTCCATCTAAACGGCTTTTAAAGCCCTCCAGGGATGGGGACTCCACCACTTCCCTGGGCAGCCCATCCCAGTGCCTCCCAAGCCTTTGGGTAAAGAATTTCTTCCTAAGATCCAACCTCAACCTCCCCTGGCGCAACTTGAGCCCGTTCCCCCTCGTCCTGTCACCAGGCACGTGGGAGAACAGAGCAACCCCACCTGGCTCCAGCCTCCTTTCAGGGACCTGCAGAGTGCCATAAGGTCGCCCCTGAGCCTCCTCTTCTCCAGGCTGAACAGTCCCAGCTCCCTCAGCCGCTCCTCGGAAGCCTTGTTCTCCAGACCCCTCACCAGCTTCGGAGCCCTTCTCTGGACTCGCTCGAGCACCTCCATGTCCTTCTGGTAGTGAGGGGCCCAGAACTGAACCCAGCACTCGAGGTGCGGCCTCACCAGAGCTGAGTCTTCCAAGTGCTTTCCAAGTGCTTCAATTACCCGCACGGGCGAGGAGTGATTTCCTTCTTGGCCTCCTGTGGGAGCACGAGAAGCTTTGCGGGACGTGGAAGCTGCGTTCCCGTGCTATCCTACATCAAATCCCTTGGGTTTTCCTTTCCAGAGCCATCATGTCCAGCGTTTGGCTGCAACCTTGGCTCAGGAGGGGCTGGGATGGGTGCTTGGCTGCAGGCACTGTGGCTCTGATTTTGGGAACAGCCGGTTTCTTGGCCTCAGGGACACAGGCAACATGTGCCCATGAAGCATTTTGTGTTGGGAAGCCCTTGCCCCGTGTCAGAGGAGGCTGTTTTTGATGGTGGCCATCCCCGCAGGTGATCTCGCAGCTGTGGGAGCCTCCTCGCCCCAGGAATTTGCTTTCTGCCCGGACTGACCACAAGCAGCAATTTGTGGTTTCGCTGGTCCCCAAGCAGCAACTCAGCCTCTGCTGCCGAAAAACATTCCCGAAATGACTTCCAGCTCCTGGACGCCCTTGGCTGAGGCGGGGTTTGAAATCCCTGGGGGTGAGAGCGCCGCCAGATTCGGGGCTGGGGCTCAGAGCTGCCACCCCGGGCGTGATGCTGGGGACACGAGGAGCGTGGTGGGGACATCGGGGCGCAGGGCTGCACGCTGCCACCTCCAAACCCTCTGGGACCCCACGGGATGTCACCTCGGAGCCCCTGCCACCTGGACAACCCCCCAAAACCAGTGGCTGCTGGGGAGAGGGGTCCGTGGGGCTTTGCCATCCAGCCTGGGTCTTTTTTTTGGGCGCCCGAAGTGCAAAGGCTGGTTGTCTTGGCAACAGGAACAGCTGGGAATAAGGAAAATTGCAGCCGATCTGCCAGAACCGTTTTGACAAAAGATTTCTTTCTTCTTTACGTCTTTTTTTTTCCCTTAAATACTTCCCCTTTCTTGCACTTGTTGTCTCTGCACAGCAAAACCTGCGATCGGAAGGTGCCCGGAGCGCAGCCCAGCGGCTCTCCAGCAGAGCAGCTCCCTCCTGGCCAGGCAGGATGCCGAGAGGGGGCTCGCAGGGGATGGTGAGGACTTGGGGACATGGCACATGACAAGTTTCCCATGTCCCTGAGCAGTCTGTGACATCCTGGAGGGCTCCTCCTGCTCTGGGATGTGGCCAGGTCCGGCTGCAGGATGGTGCGGGGCCAGAGCTGGCCAGTGATGGTAGGCGAGGTAAATGTTAAACTCAAAAAAATGCGAAAATCAAATCCTGCTCATGTGAATTCATCATTTCGGCTGATCTAACGTGCCTTAAAAAGCGTAAATCAGCGCTCAGCCTTCTCGAGGGCTCCTCGCAGAAACTCCGAGCTTATTGAGGAGCACCAGAAAGCAGGGAGCTGAAAACCTTCCTCGTGTCCTCCTTACAGAAGAGCTCCCGTGCTGCGTGACTGGGGCTGGCTCACGCTTGTCCTCATCCGCTCGATTGCAGGAGTTTGCCACTTGCATCCTAAATGCACAACAACAAAAAAAAAGAAGTTATTCTGCAAGGCGCTAGGGCTCTGCACTTCTTGGGCTGCAATTAAATAAACGGGGCATATGCTTAACTTCAACGTCTTGCCAAATCAGAGTCTTCCGGACAGCTCCGGCCCTCGGAAAAGGTTTGTTTATGGGCTGCTGGCACACGACGTGGAAGCGGAGACGTCCTCGGCGCAGCCTGCAGACCTCGGTAGATGTTTAAGCCAACGTGCTGTTATTTGATCTCCGGTTACGAACGAGCTCGTTGCCATTAGTGCCCCTCGGCTAACCACGACACAGCTCCTCGCGTTCGCTCCTCCGCACCGCCGGCTGGCCGCGCGAGGTCATTGTGCTTTGAGGTCAGCCCTGCTGATGGGTCCGGGGGCCGCTTGCCCCTGTCCAGGAGCTTTGTGCGCGTCTAAAAACGGGTGTAAAACAATCACTAATGGGGTAGGATAGGGAAAAAGCAGTAAAAAAAGTGTTCCTTGTGCCAGATGCCGTGAAGCCAGCTTCGATGAGAATACAGGGAGAGGATGGAGTGATGCTGAGAGGCAGAGGGAGGTCGCCCATGGTCACAGAGTGACTCCACGGCACAGGACGTTGATGTCCAGTCCCTTTCTCACTCTAGGGACCCGCTGACCCCCTTTGCTCCCGTTGCAGGCGTTGGACGGCTTCTTCTTCGTCGTGAACCGTGAGGGGAGGATCGTCTTCGTCTCTGAGAACGTCACCAGCTACCTGGGCTACAACCAGGAGGAGCTCATGAACACCAGCGTCTACAGCATCCTGCACGTGGGGGATCACGCTGAGTTCGTCAAGAACTTGTTGCCCAAGTCCTTAGGTAAGAAAGCCTTTGAGTTGGGTTTTTCCTCCCTTCTTCCCCAGGTTTGTTCCATTTTTGGCTTTCAGTTCTCCAGCAGTGGCTGGTGTTTGGTCATGGTTTGACCTGGAAGGTGCTGAGCTCGGGCTGTTCCTCAAGTTATTATTGCTGGGTTATCAGCTTGTGCTCGGGGAACGCTGCTGAAGATGCTCCTGTGCCTCCGGAGGAGCTGGCCTGGTGGTGACCAGCACTGGTAAATTGGTTTTGGGGCACTGAAATTCAGGGCTATGCCCTACCCAGGTCATGAGCCATAAACCTTTACCTGCTGAAATACATCCTGCCACTGAAGTATCCTATTTATGAACAAACAGCAGTGCTGGTGGATGGCAGTCTGAAAGAAGTCTTCTCTTTGCCTTTCGCTGCTAACAAAACCCGTGCGTTCGGTGCCGCAGCTCGGCGGTGAGGCTCCACAAAGCCACTCGGGTTGGAGCAGGGGAAGGACTGGGCTTTGTTTAGGAGCTGGTGTAAAGAGCCCAGCCTGATCCCATCGACCGCGGAGTCGCTTGCCAAAACGCACATCGCTTAATCGGCGTTTAAGCTCGTTCTTAAAATAATGTGCTTACTCAACGGCACCGAAACTCAACTCCCAGCACGAGCCTCTCCCCCGCCAGAGCCCTCGGTGGCCTTCATGAAACACTCAGCTGCAAAAGCTTTGACTTTAACGGGGCACTGCTAAGGCTGGTAGGGCCAAAACCCAAACGAGGGGCTCGCTTCTCCCAGTTCATGTAGGGTTTTTGCCCTTTGGGAAGGCTTTGCTGGACCTACGTGGTGCATAGCCTCGGCGTTTCTCTGCCTTCCGTCCTCCACACCGGGACACCGACAGCTGGAAGCGTCACCCCATGAAGGCACACACACAGAGTTAGAGGTAATGGAAGGAGAAGCTTTTATTCCTTGACTTGATGCAGGCATCCTTCATCGGACTCTCAGAGGATGCTGTCGTGAAGCAGAGGAAGGAGCTGCAGAGTTGGCGTGCGCTCGGACGGACGGGAATGCAGTTCTGCAAGCAATGCTGACCTGAAATCTCCAAGAAGCAGCCTGAGCTCAAAGCATCCTTCACATGGATTCGAGGCTGGTGCTGACCAACAAAATACAGGGGGTGTTTTGCCTACGGAAAGGGGCTTTTCTCTGCCATCCTCCTCCTCCCCACAGCAGATGGATAAGGCAGGGGAGGCACGCTGAGCCGCGACACCTCCCCCAGCGACACCTTCGAAGAGATAACCATGATTGTCAAAATGAAGAGGAGCCTTTTCCAAATAGCTCGACTTAAAAATAGGGCTTTTTCTTTTTTTTCTTGAAATTCACACTTGTCTTCCTCCGGGGTAAATGCAGTGATGGTTTTAAGCACCTGTAGATACGGCCGTGCGTCAGTTTGAGCCCGTGGAGCTTCAGGCTTCGTCTCTTCCCGGCGGTTACCCAGCTGAAGGCTGGGAACAGCTGTGTGTTTTCTTTCACTCGGATGTTACAAGCCCCTTGGCTCTTCTTGCAAGATCAGCTTGTACGAGAGCTTCAGAATCTGCTGGTGGCTTAGATTGAAGATGGATATTGGCGGAGATGTCGGAGGGGGTTAGCGACGCGAGCCTTCCAACAGGTGTCTGTTTTATGGAAAAAAACAGGTTATGGGAAAGAATCGAAGCCAATTCAGCAGCTTTACCAAAAACCAGTGGTTTAAATTCCAGATGTCTGTCCTTCCAAAACAGCCAGGTAAAGTTAGCAGGATGTTTTGGTGATGTTCTTCCCACCGGTACTGAGGCACGAGAGCCCATCCCAGCTCCAAAAGTGACTTTTTACAGCCGAATTATCCTCCAAAAGCACCGCTTGATAACAGAAACGTTGACCTGAGTGTAACCGCATGGTCAGGAAAGCTGGGATGTGCCACGGTGGTTAAAGCACTTCCGAGGAAAGCCAGGGGAAGTTTTAATTGCTGTGTGCTGCGCCGCCGTGAAATCATGGAGAAGCTCCTCGTGGGCTGGAGGCGGCAGCAGCCACTTGGACCAGCACCAGAGGGTTTTGTGGTGAGAGCAGCGGGGTGACTTGCCTTTCCTTCAGCCCCAGCAATGAGAAGGAAGAGGAAATCCATCTCTGGGGGGATGCCCAGCTGGAAGCTGGCTTGCTGCAGACGTCCCGGGAGCATCATCTCAGCAGGATTTCAAGCACAACGGCAGAAGTCAGGAGTCCTGCCAGGCTCTGGAAGTGTCTCAGCCACCCGGTGCCTCAGTTTCCCTGTGTATGGGATGGAGGTGACACTGGCTATCAGCAATGGATGTGTACGGAGTGATTTGTTAATAACAGTGCGATGGCTCTCACGATGATGTTCTGACCTCAGCGTGGGTTCTAGGTGCTCTCATTGCCTGTCCGGGATCACGGACCTGTTCCTTGGGTCTTTGGCAGGCTCACCAGCCATCCCATAACTGGGTATCCCAGGCTGTGGCACTGCTTCTCCTCCGGAACTGAATTCAGCAGAGCTTTTTCCTTCTCACCTGGAGATTTCATCTGCAGAAAGAAGCAGATGTCAGGAAACCCGGCTGTGGTTAGGCAACACTCGCCGACATCGCTCTCTGCTAATTCTGGTTCCCGGTGGGAATGGGGACCACTGCTGCCGTGCCGAGGTTTGTTGAGCAGGGAGATGCCATTCGGCCCTGCCTCAGGATCGTGATGATTTAATATCCCCCAGGAATCTGGGGCAATGTGGGCACAGCCTGGGCTGTAAGGATCAGAGCTCTGATCCGCGGCGCCTCGTCTCTGCAACATGCGAGTACAGATGTGACTGGTAACCCCCCTCTTCTCCTCCTTTTCTCCCTCTCCGCCCCAGTAAACGGAGTTCCTTGGCCTCAAGAAGCGACGCGGCGCAACAGCCACACCTTCAGCTGCAGGATGCTGATCCGGCCGCCCGACGAGCCGGGCGCGGAGAACCAGGAGGCTCGCCAACGCTACGAGGTGATGCAGTGCTTCACCGTGTCCCAGCCCAAGTCGTTCAAGGAGGAAGGAGAAGGTAGGGCACAGCATCCTTAACTTCCGGCCCTGGGAAAGGGACAGGGGCGAGCTGCCCCTCCAGAATTTTACTCGCTCACCAAAAAATGGGCAGGCTGGTTTTGAAGGGGCTTTGCTGAGGGATGCAGGGTTGCACACTGTGGGGACTGATGATTTGCGGGCTGCTTGCAGCTCCCTTTCCCTCTGAGCGGATCCTGTCCAGCCAGCAAGGCTTCCCTGGCTCTCCAGAAGCAGCCTCTGGTCTTGCTTAAGGAAGGAGAAATGCCATTTTATTACCAAGCCAAACTCCCTGGCTGCACAACCCTTACCTGCTGAGCTTTTTCTCAGCGAGCCGGCAAGGGGGAGGTTGTGGGGTGAGCCCGAGGTGTCGTCGCACCCTAATTCATAGCGAGTGGAGTAGGAGCCCAAACACAGCATCCAGAGCATTCCCAGCCCCGGGAGCTGCCGAGCACCGTGCTGTCGGCCTGGTTTCAGCCAAAATTTCAGGTTTCAGGTCCCCGCGGGGACTTGGGACAGGCAGGGTCACCCCAGCAGCAGCAGCGGGGCTGCTTCCTTCCCACTGCTGGGGCTCGGAGCAGGAGAGCAGGGGAGCTTCCCCGCCAATGCCATAACTCTCATTTCTGTGTACCAGCTATTATTTTCCAGCACATTAGCTGAATTAATCCACTGCGGTTTACACAGGAGATCATGACTGGAAGGAATAAATTATGGTATTTTATGACCGAATACTTTGCCTGAAGCCGACAGTTGCTGGCTTTTAGCGCTGACTTTTATTGTACGATACTGCCAGATCCAAAAAGCCTTTACAATTAATTTCTCCAAACACTGGGAGCCTCTCTCTTCCAGCAAACTTTACAGAGTTCAGAGAGAGCCTCCGTGCTTTGAAGGGCTGGAGGACTGCTCGGGGTAAACACTTTGAGGGCAGGACGTGGCCGTCGAGCACCGCAGCGCTATTTTAATTAAAATTTGGACTCGTAAGGTCTGATTTCCACGTTCCTAGTCCCTTCTCCTTCTTCTGCTTTGGCAGATTTCCAGTCATGCCTGATCTGCATCGCGAGAAGATTACCTCGGCCGGCAGCCGTCACCCCTTCCGAATCCTTCGTGACCAAGCAAGACACCACAGGTAATGCCCGAGCGGTGCCGAGGGGGCCGTCGGAGCTCCTCCTGCCTGGCAGCGTCTTTCCCGAGCTGTCCCTGCTGCTGTCCCCACGTTGTGTCCCAAAGGATGCTCCACTGCATCCCACCTCCTTCACCGCAACGCGCCCTGGCGCTCCCCCGAGGCTTCGGGGAGGGTGCTGAAGTCTGGGCGCTGCTGGGAAGCGCTGGGTTTGGTGCTTTCCTCAGCCTGCCAAAGGAAACCTGGACTTGTGTCCCTCGGAGGATGTCCCTGGGTGCAGGATGTAGTCCCTGAGTGATGTGATTTGCATCCCTAGGGGCTTGGAGCAAGAGCGAGCTACGTACAGCTCCACCCAGCTGGCTGCTGGGGAGCGTTGTGAGTGGCACTGGGACCTGGAGACGTCCTTCTCCCCTCCTCACCTGGGTTTTTGTAGCACCTCCTGGGTTTTTTTTGGCACCTCCTGGGGTTTTTTTGGCACCTCAGCCGATGGGATGTGTCGTACCCATTCCCCACACGCAGCCGCTCTCCGCTCTTCGATACGGGGGTGCATCGAGGCTGCTGATGGATAGGAGTGAAACAGTTATCACCGTTCAGATTTCAGTTTGCCTTCCCCCGGAGGTCTTGCGGATGAGGGTGAGGCACTGGAATTCTCCTTCCCAGGGCCACGCTCCTGGCTCTGGTCCCCAGTGTAGCTCCTGCTCAGCACCGGGGGCTCAGCCCCGAGGTCAGCTCCTCCAGCACAATTCTCCACCCGTTTTCACAGCTTGTGTGCAGGAGCCGAGGGACGTATTCTGCAGCACCGCCGTGCTCGAGTAACGTGCCTTTCCTCTCTCCACCCAGGTAAAATCATCTCCATCGACACCAGCTCCCTGAGAGCTGCCGGCAGGACGGGCTGGGAGGATTTAGTGCGGAAATGCATCTACGCTTTCTTCCAGCCCCAGGGCAGAGAGCCATCTTACGCCAAGCAGCTATTTCAAGAAGGTAACAGGCTCCTCTCCCCCGGCTCTCTCCCTCTCGTGCCGAGCGGCGGTAGCTGCAGCGCGAGGCTGATGCGTGGCCCTCGTTGCTGGATAAGTGCTGGCTGGAAAAACAAACGCCGCAATAACAAGCGCCGGGTGCCGGAGGGAGAGGTGAGATGGCTGAGCAGCTCTGGAGGAGCTCTTCCAGCCGCAGAGGAGCAGAGCTGGCCCAGCAGGAGGTTCCCTCGCACCCTTCAGGAGATTACGGAACGGAGACAAGTTTCCACGGGCCAGATTTGGGCGTTAGGTTGGGCTAAACGTGATTTTATTTTCCTGTGCCATATGCAAACGCCCTCCCCAGTGTCTCAGTGGAAGAAGTTTACACTTCTTCACGCTCCGTCGGCAAGGATGCTCGCAAAAAAGGATGTCAGGACGGCGGGAGGTAGCACGGGCAGGTTGCCTGAGCTTCTGGAGAGGTTTCATCCAGGCAGGGCTGCGGTGGAAGCATCCCGCTGCGGCTCCTGGTGCCTGGCTGGAGTTCATCCACGTGTCCGTACTGCCCGCTGGACACGCAGCGAGGGCCCCTCTTAAGCCCTGAACACTCGAGGATGGTGCTCGATGGGTTCAGGCGGGTGGGAAATGGTGAAAAAAGAGCTGGGAGAATAAGTGAAGCACCACGGCCTGGCCTCGGGGTTATTCTGGCCTCTTTTATTCCCTTGGAAGCAGCTGGGTCTAAGGGGTTAGCAAAAATGCAGCGTATGGTTTTGGGTTGCTGTGAAGCTGCTCTTGTCCCCGTGTTGCCCCAGGCTTCGTCTTCTTCCCCCATCCTCCTCCTGATGCTTTGAGCAGTTCTGCTCGTGTTCCTAAAGGCCTTTTTGTCTTTTGGGCTGTCTCCCTCAGTGATGACCCGTGGCACGGCCTTCAGCCCGTCGTACCGATTCACCCTGAGCGACGGCACGGTGCTCAGCGCCCACACCAAGTGCAAGCTCTGCTACCCCTCCAGTCCCGAAATGCAGCCCTTCATCATGGGCATCCACGTCATCGACAGGTACGTTGCCGGTTCCGCCGCTGCCGAGCCGCGCTCGGGCTCCGTACCAACGCCTCGGGGTGATCCAGGAATCGAAGCATCCGTCCCCCGCAGCGGCAGGAGGATCCACTCGTGGTGTTCACGGTGTTGGTTTGGAGACGTGAACCCCGCGGGGGATCCAAGCCCAAACGGCAGCGCAGCAGCAGCTCCGTTGGGTTTGGTTGATGATGGCCATTTTGCACAAAGGCAGCGCCGGGCGTTCAGGTAGAGGTTTACGGACATGCCTGAGATTTCTGCCTTGCCCTGGAGAACTTAGACGAAATATTTCGGGAGGGAGAGGCTCGGAAGAACTGGCTGAGCAGGGTGAGGTGAGGCTGAGGACCTGGGCTGCGCAGGAGGAATGGGAGGAGGTTGGGGTGGAGGGGAAGGGTAGTGGAGCACGGAGCGTAGGACCCGGAGGAGGTGATGCCTGCAGGACTGAGCCGGGAGCGGCCGTGCTCCGGCATTGTCTCACCTTGCTGGGAGGTGGTGAAGCTGCTGCCCTCCTCCCACGCTGTTGACATGGATCCAGGGCTTGCAAGCTGCTGCTCTCCAGGCTTCAGACCTCTGCGGAACAACAATAAAAAGACACAGGGTGGCGGGAACTGAGCGATACCAAAGGTTTGGGCAAAGCCTCTTGTGACTCTTCCTTTCCTCTCCCCTTTTGTCTCCGGCAGGGATCACGGCATGCTGTCTCCCCAGGAGAACACTAACTCGGCGATGGCTCTTCCCCGGGTCAGCCCCTCGCTGAACCCCAGCATCTCCCCGGGGCAAGGCATGGCCCTGCCGCCCTCCATCCCTCCCTCCAACGGCAGCATGCTGACCACCGCCGGCAACCAGCAGCAGCCCGGCGCCGGCCTCCACAGCAGCAACTCCAACACCAGCCAAACGAGCTTTGGGTGTTCGCCTGGGAACCAGATAGGAGCCAACGTTGCCTTAAGCCAGGGACAAGCCGGTCCCCAGAACAGTAACCACACTTTAAACCTCAATAGCTCCCCCATGAACAGCCCGGGGATTACCCCGCCGCAGTTCATGTCTCCTAGGCACCGGGTCAGCCCGGGATTGGTACCCCGGCCCCGGGGGCCCAGCAATCCCTTTTCTCCCCCCATGCCCACCATGCACTCCCCCGTGGGCATGGCAAACAGCGGCTGCGGCGGGGGCGGCGGCGGCGGCTCCAGGTCCTTTCCCAGCGCCCCCATAAACTCCATGCAGGGGCTCAACGAGGGAGCCAGCACGCCGGTGGGCTACTCCACGCCGCCCCCCGTGCTGCGACAGCTCAGCTCCCAGAGCTCTCCCGGCCGGCTCGGCATGCAGCCCATGAAAACGGAGTCGAAGGACAGCAAGGAGATCGCCTCCATCCTGAGCGAGATGATCCAGTCCGACGGCGGCGCGGGCGACGGCAAGCCGCTGGACTCGGGCATGCTGCACGGCGGCGAGAGGCTCACCGAGGGGGAGAGCAAGTGCTCGCAAGCCACCAGCCATAAGCTGGTCCAGCTGCTGGCCACCACGGCGGAGCAGCAGCTTCGGCACGCGGACGCCGACACGAGCTGCAAAGATTCGCTAGCCTGCGCCGGCGCCCCCGGCACTTTGGCTGCCGGCAACCCTCCGAGCAGCACTTGTCCCTCCTCCCATAGCTCGCTGACCGAGCGGCACAAGATTTTGCATAGACTCCTTCAGGAGGGCAGCCCTTCGGACATTACCACCCTGGCCATGGAGCACGAGAAAAAGGACAACGTCCCCAACCCCGCCACCACCCCCACGGCTCAGAGCCAGCTCCCGGGCAACCCGGAAATCAAGCTGGAGCCGGACGCGCTGAAGAAGAAGGACGTCAAGGATCACCAGCTCCTGCGCTATCTGCTCGACAAGGACGAGAAGGAGCTCGCTGCCGCCCCGGCCCTCAGCCTGGACGACGTGAAGGTGAAGGTGGAGAAGACGGAGCAGATGGAGCCCTGCAACACCGCCCCGGTGCCGTTGGCCAAGCCTCCGGCCGCGGAGGAGGTCAAGCTGGAGTCCCAGGGCCAGGTGAGTCCGTGCTGGTGAGATAGATGCTGGCCGTGAGCATCCTCACAGCTTTTGGGGTCAGCACCGCCAAAAAGTCAGGTTTTGGGGTGTTTTTCCCCGTTGCACCCCCGGTGGGAAGGCGTGGGTGAGATGTCGCCTTCTCCAGCACCAGTGCCACCTTCTCCAGCACCGGTGCCGTGCCCTGCGGTCTGGGCGCTTCACATTTTGGCAACCCAGACCTTCAAGGCAGTGCCGAGAGAGAAGGGAAGAGGCTGCAGCGAGGTGTTTGAAAAGGAGAAAGGAACGGTGCTCCTTGCTGCAGGTGGTGGGCCTGAATGGAGAGGAGGCCATGTGCGCCTTGCCAAGTGAAAGGCTTCTTAATTCTGCATCTCTGGGCACATTCAGGGCTGGCGTCCCTGGGAATTTTCAATCTGTTGCCCTCTTGTTGGCTGAGATTAGCAATTATACGGGCCTTTTAGTTATCCTAAAAGTATTATTAAATTGAATAATCCAGTGACAGATCTCTGCAATAGAGATTTGAGCGTATAAATATTCATTACGCGCGGCTCTGAATAGAAGAGATTTCTTATTTTTGAAAGCCGGGGGGAGATGGTAACGTGGATAAGGCTGCTTAATCCTTTTTAAGCGACGAGAACAGAGAGGCTGATAGCCTGCTCACCGGCTGTGTCAAATAAGGCTGCCGAGCCCGGGAGATACGGCGCGAAGAACGGAGCACGCCGCGAGCCTCGAACGGCGACCACGCAGCGAGGCTCTTGAGAAGGTCAAGGGCTCGCTTCGCCGAGGAGCTGCGGTCAGCGGTCCTCAAGGAAAGTGGGGATCTCCCCCGTTATCTCTTCCTCTAACGTGCTCTCCCAAATCGAGATGCATTATCCAGCCTCTTCTGGGACGCTGCCGTAGGGTTGGGCACAGCACGGGGTTGCACCGTGCCTGCTGCGGGGCTGCAGGAAGCAGAAAAGGGCTTGGGCTCGGAGGACTTGGAGCCTGGCCGTGTTTCTAAGCCCCTCTTCTCCGCTTTTGGAAGCGAGCTCGCCTTTTTGGACCCGTTGGTGGCTTTTCCTTTCCAAGTATCTCTCCCCAGACAGCTGGAGAATGTCAGGGCTCATACGTCGGACCCTAACGAGCGCTTCCAAGGAGTTAATAAAAGAGGCTGGAGAGGGTTTGTGGAGTCTTCAGCCGCGTGTTCGAAGGAGCGAACAACCCTCAGCCGCTCAGCAGCTGAGCGCAGAGCTCAGCCTCCACATGGTTTCCGTTAGTGAGATGGCTTCAGCGAGGCGTGGGGAGGGGGAGCTGCCATTCCCGATAAAATCTAGCACTTGCCTGGGATTTTGGTTTTCATGTTTGCGTTGAAATAGCAATTAGGAGCGACATAACGGGGGGGGCACGCTCCTCAGCTTGCCGCCGACATCCCGGCAATCATTTCTTTTCCGGATTTATCCTGTAGGAACGCCGCGAGTTAGCTCGGAGCCACCTGTTCTTGGAGCCAGAGCAAGAAACGGTTGAGCAGGAAAAGACGTAGTCGTTGCTAGGAGGAATTTCAAGAGTTAAAAAAAATACAGAAGAAAAGACAAGGTTTTAGAAAGTCTCTTAGTCCTTTTGCTCGAAGGCATGAGCCGAGCTCCAGGTAGGTTTAGAGATTTTCCTGCAGGTCGGCTTGCCTTCCACCTGCCCTGTGCACCGTGCCTGGGAGCACTCAGCTCCTCCACCCCACGTGCACCGAGCTGGGGCTGACCTTAGAAATAATCCCAAAGCAAAGCTTTGTCTTCCTCACTTGCTTTTTGGTTGCTGAATCTTGACATTTCTCCAAAAGGAAAAAAAAAAAAAGAGGCACGATAACCATCAGAGATCCTCACGGAAACTCCTGGATCCTCCTGGAACCAGGGCTTTGCAGAACGTTCCAATTAGCTGAAGCTCGCGATAAAATCGGGGGGTTGGAAATGAGGATCCTGACCTTGACGAATTTCTGATCGGATCCCGCCTCGTAACCATTTCTGAGCAGACGACCTCGCTCCTTGTGCTGTGAGGCACCCCGTGCTCCTCCAGGATCGCTTCCCGGGCTCACAGGGATGAGGATGCTCAGGGATGCTCAGTTCTGTTTGCTCCATAGCAGGTCTCCCAGCCGGCCAGCACGCTGCTTGATGCCTTTTTCCCCTCCGTGTGCCTCTTTCCCCAGCCTTTTGCTCACCCAGCTTGCTGGAGGAATCACCTCGTGCCCAGCCTGATGCCTCACCGAGCTGCAAACTTGAGGGACTCCGCCTGAAAATGGGGTTTGTCATCAAAACCCCGTTGCAAACCCAAGCACAGCTCTGCAAACAATCTTCCAACTGCACTGATGGCTTGCGTAGGAGACTAATTCTTTCAGAGACAGGGAAAAAAATGTGCTCACAGTCAAGGAAGAAATCTGGGACATTGCTGGGGGTGTCAGAAGGGTCTTTGGGGTCCCGGCCCCCCAGGGTCGTGGTTTTGGGGCACATCTTGGGTTCGGGAGGGATGGAGCCACAGGGCGCAGCGTCACCTGGAGCTGCTCTTGGCAAAACGAGGCAGAAGAAGGTTATTCACTCGATTTTCCTTCACGGAAAACATGCAGGCGTGTTTTAATTCGTTTCTCTGGTGGGTTTCTACCTGAGAACACTTCGGTGTTACCCCTCGGTTAGGTGCTTGATATTTTTGTGTGTGTGTCCTTCCTCAGAAAGGGGAGGGGAAGCAAGAGCTAATGCAGGCAGACAGAGCTGCCTTCCGCAGTTTTTCCTCGCTGCGCTCGAATAAATCTGGAGAGGAGCCTTCGGAGCTGGACCCGTGGAGAGCGATAACCTTGAACCCGCGCCGGGAGACGCGGCAGAGCTTCGGCACCGCCTGCCCGCGGAGGATCCGCCTGGCTTTTGTTTTCCATCCTTTTTTTTTTTTTTTTTTTGCAGCTCCAATTGCGGTTGGAACTGTTTTATGGCTGGGTTATAAAACACGACCGAGTAGGATTTGGGAAGAAAGCTCCCGTCGGTCACGTTTCGCTCGAGGACCTTGGAAAACGGCTCCGTGAGCCGGGGAAGGCATCGCGGGGCCGGATCCTGAGCTCGCCACTGGGAAGCTCGCAGGTGTTTTGCACCCCTCAGCCTTTAGGAAATGTCTGCTCTGTGTCGTGGGCACGGGCTGTCGGCCTCAACCTCCCATCTCAGCGGACACGGGGCCATAGCCTGGCCCCTGCCGAATTTCTTCTCCCCACGGGAGCCTCAGGTCCTGTTTCAAATGCAAAGGTTTCTCCAGGGCTTTCCAGGTGCCTGTTCATTACAACATGTTAATGGCCAACCTTTCTGAAGGGTGGCTCATCAGGAAGCGGTCTGTGCCCTTAGATTTTCAAATATTTGACTACCCTTGAGCCATTTTTCCTTTCAGCTCATTGATCTCGGCCCCTTTAATCCCAACCTGCTGCATAACGGCACCGCCGGTGCAGATCCCTTCCCCTTTCCCATTTATTCGAGTCCCCGGGCTAAACATCCACTCGGCCACTCTCAGGGCTGAAGAAATAAGGAAAAACCGTGTGATATTTCCATATTTCACCAACCCGCTGACGGTAATTGCCTGCCCGAGGCGGGTGCAGAAGTGCGGCTTCGGGCAATGGTTCCGGAAAGTCACTTCTGCGTCTTGGGCCATTTTTTATTCTTACCATTTCAGCATAACCGTACGTGTGTTAACAAAGCAAATGAGCTCCCGTTTGAAATTGCTGCTGGTTATGTACGGCCCTCTCAACACCGCGCTGCTGGAGCCGTGAATAATTGTGCTAATTGCGCCCTGCGCTCCTCTGCAAGCTGCAGCCGTGGATGAGGCTTGGTGGTGGGGCACGAGGGGGATGGTCCTTGTCCCCGGGGTCCGTGTCCTGTTAGTTGTCTTTGGGAGGATGTGGATTCACCCGGGGTTATCAGGACAACCCGACGCCGGTCCCTGCTTTTGCTTTTTGCCGTTCCGGCCCGGTTCCACCATCCCCTTGGGTATGGTTTTGATTCGAAAGCTTGGTGACGCCCCGTCCGTGTCATCTGGGGGCGAGTTTTTGTATTCTTGGAGGTCGCAAGCTAAACCTGGGTGACAGCAGGGCAGCAAATCCAACGCAGAAATAATCCCAGCCGTGAGCTTTGTACCACACCGGGACCACGAGCAAACCCTGGAGAGCTCGCCAAGCAATACTGGGACATCCGAGGCTCTTGATGCTCGTCGTTTCTGCAAGCAAAGGGCTGGGGGAGCAGCGTTTTGGAGCTGTGCATGTGCAAAAGCAGAGCTCGGTCTTGCTAATGGATCATGGCAGGCTCGCTCACCGACCTGTGCTCTTCTTTCCTCAGTTTGCTGCCGAGCTGGAGCAGCTGGACCAGCTCCTGCCGTCGCTGGAGAAGGCAGCCCAGCTGCCGGGCTTGTGCGGGCAGGAGAGGAGCGAGAGCGGCGTGGCCGTCAAACCCGAAATGCTGGCGGCCCCCCTGCCGCCCAACGCCGCCGCCAGAGCCCCCGCGGGACTCAACCGTAGGTGTCCACGGGGTAAACCCACAGCTCGGCCCTGAGCCAGGTCCCTGGGGTGGGAGCACAGGAGAGCTGCAGGCACCCAGGGGTGTCGCCGGCCCGTATCTGGTATCAGGGGGATCAGGGTTTGCCCCCAAAGAGCCTTGATGCGGGATAAAGCAGAGGTGTGCCTGGTCGCACGGGCTGAACGCACCCAGGTGTAGCATCAGGGCCAGCACAGAGGGGTTAAAATAAAACAGAAATCCCTGATTTTTCCCCAAAGTGAGCAGTTTGAGCCCCAGAAACGAGCATTTGTCTCCTGAAGGAGCCCACAAGCAAGTCAGAAAATCGGGGTGTCCTGTAGGAGAGACACACGTGGAGCCCGTGGCTGTGGCTCCTTGCTGTCCCCATGCCCACTGCGGGGCTGTAGCAGGCACAGCCTCCTCCAGCAACTGGGAAAAGCAACATTTTACCAGCAAGAGCACAAATTTACCTGTAAAACTGCACCCAGCAGCTTCACAACCATCACGGTGCTTGTCCATGCGGGGCGGGTCAGAACTCCAGCCCTGTCCCCACCTTTCACCCATCTGGTTTATAATTATTATTTTTTTTTAATGCCCAGACGATTATTGCTATTTTTTATGCCCAGTTGCTTATTTCTCACTGGAGCTGCTGCGACTGCTGCATTTTTTAGCTGGTTTTCGGATCCCAGCCCAGCTCCCCCTTCCCGATGGGACTCCGAATCCCTCGAGCGCTGCGCCCAGCCCTTGGGTTGAGCTGTCTGGTTAATTTGGCTTATTAATTTCCTTGCTTATTTATTTTTCCTGCTTCTCCAGCTCTGAGCAGCGGGCAGGGCGTGCAGCCTGCTCGGGCCCCCTTCGAGTTCTGCGACCCTCTGGAGCCGGCTCAGCTCAGACCCGTGGCTTTCCCCGCGACCAACGGCAGCAGCCCGCGGCCCCGCGCGCCGGCCGAGCAGGGCAGGGGCACGGTGACGGGACCAAACCCCTTCCCTCCCGACACAGGTACGTGCTGGAGACTTGCAGAGTGGGCTTAAAAACGCCTCTGACGTGGCGAGGTGCTGTCATTCCGTCTGCTTTTTCTTCTTGAAATGTCCAAAAATGCCGTGGGATGGAGCACGGGCTTTCCCGGCACATGCCAGCGCCTCCATCCCTGGTGTCCCAAGGTTACAAACCCAAACCATCCACCTCGATACAGCCGCTTCAAGCAAGTCAGGGCTCGAGTGTCCCTGTTCACTGACAGCTTTCATGAGCAGAGAGCTTTTGAGCTCTGCTTATTCTTTTCTCCCTCTCTGCATCGTTGTCTCAGACGGAGGAATGACCTTGCTTTCCATCCCGGGCCCGCAGAGGCAGGCAGAGGGAACGGCTTTTCTTACCACAGCCTCTTGGCCAGGGTCGGGGTTGATTTCCTTGAACCCTGGAGCTCCCTCACTGCTTTTGGGGACACGGAGGAAGGTGACGGGGTCCTGCTCCTGCCCAGCAGCTCAGCCGAGCAGGTACGAGGACCTCGCCGTGCTGAAACCTCCATGTCAGCACCCACGGCAAAATGCCACCCACCTCCCTGTGCCCCCTTCCTGCAGCCCTGCGGGGTTTTGGGTGCTGCTCGATGCATCAAGCGGTGCTAAATGCGACCTGGAAGAGGGACCTCGCAGGATCCCAGTGTCCCAGCTCTTCTTTTTCCACGATTGTCCAAGCCACAGCGCGTGCAAGAGCTCACCAGCCCCGAATCCTTACTTTGCTCCGTTCCAATGCCCCATTTTTTTTTACATCCAAATTTTCCTCCCCCAACAAATCCCCTCCAGGAGAGGCAGGAGCCAGAGCTGTGCTCAGCGGCTGCAGCTTGCAGTTATTTAATATTATTTCACATCGGAGGAAGCTTGCCCTTCCCTTTTTCTTTTTCCTCCTCTCAAACCCCGTTCCTTCCCACTTTTTTGACGCCGTCCCTTTCTTTCCTCGATGCCCCCAGCCTGCTGAGTTGCTCAGCCCTACAGTTTTCCTCCCCGTCCGGCACAGTGCCCAGCACCAACCCCGCACGGGTCCCATCCGCGACCTGGCTTTGCCTTCCCCATGCTCGAGGCCGATGTGCAGCACCCAAACGTCGGGACCACGTGCGATCGGCCGGGGCCTGACGTTCTGCTTGGGAAAAAAACTGCAGTTTTCAGCAAAAAAAAAAATCCAAAACTGTTGTCAGGCGAGCGGGGAAGGGTTGGAGCACCGCGGCTGCGCCGAGCCGGCCCCGCTGGAGCTGCTGCCACTGCTTTTATCCGCCTGTTGCCAAGCAACCTTAAGGCTTTTTTTAAGACATTTCGAGAAGTGAAGGAGCGCCGCCGTGCCCGATGGAGCTCTCCACGTTTCCATCCCAGAGAGGGAGCTCAGGGCTCTTGGTTTTGGAAATAAAGCCCCCGGCCCCGGCTCAGCCTGGTCGCTGTCATCGCCTCGAGCTGGGGACTCGTGACGACGGCATCAGGCATTGGTGGTAGGAATCAGCATGGCTCAGCTGTGTCGAAAGAAGGAAGGTTTTCAACTTTGGTAACCACCTTTTAAGCATCTTCCCTACACACTCGGGGCCTTTGGCATAGGGTTGGCCACCTGTGGCATGTCCCAGAACTGGATTTATTCCCCCGCTTCCATCTGCCTGGAGCTCCGTGGCCAGCTGAGCCAAGGCGCCGTTTGATCTTCAGTCCCAATTCCTCTTTCGAATGGGATGATGTCAAGTCTCCAGCTGCATAAATCTCCCCATCCCGGGCTGGGGCTCCAAGTTCTGCTGAATTTCATCTAATTGCGTTGGCTCCTTGCCCCGCACCAGTTAACTTTCCTCCAAAATTGAGTCAGAAGATGCCGGTGGGTGTAGGCTCCTTCACCTAAAATCCCCGATGGTAACCACCGGATGAACCTTTTGACCTTCCCCATCCCTCCCCAGCCCCCTAACCCCTCTCTTCCCCTTTTTCTCCCCCCAGGAATGTCTGAGCTGGAGATGGGGGTGCCGGATCACCAGTTCGGACAGCCGGGCATGGGGGAGCAGCTCCCGTGGACGGATAGCAGCATGGCACCCATGAATCGAGGCGCGCTGAGTAAACCCGATGAGTAAGTACCGCGCCTCGGGCGGCTTCCTGAGCTCTTGTAGGACATCAGGATGCTCTGAGATAGCTGGGATAAATAAAAGGGATGTGCCCCAGCTTCACTAAGGGTCTGGAAACCCGACAGGCACAGGCTGGGAGGTGCTGGGGCTGCTGTTTCTTTAGGGATACCCGTGCCAGCAGGCACGGACGGTGAGATATCCTCGCTGTCTGGACCCGTGTAATCCCAAATATCCATGCTGCACATCCCCACTGGCCAATCTTGGGGTTAGCATTCTCCAGCATCCTTCCTTGCTGGGGTCACCGGTGGCACCTGGAGAGCCACGGGGGGGGTTTTGTGGTTTCACCTGGCCGCAGCTCGTTGCATTCCCCCGTGCTTGGCTTCAGCTGAAATAATCACAGGGGTCCAACAACCCCCCGCGGACCTCGGACCACCTTTTGGGGTCATCACCTGCCTAATGTACAGCCTCGCTCCTTGGTAGAAATGGATGGCAGGAGACTGCAGGTCGGTTATTTGGGGACGGGAGGCCAGGAGGGTGGGGAGCCCCGCTGATGGAGCCCCGTGCTTGCTGCCCTGCCATGCAGGAGGCACCTCGAGGTGCTCTCCAAGCCGTCAGCACCGGCGGCAGCAGCATTGATGGTGGTGCCGTGAAGAGGATGTGTGCAAGAGCCGTGCTTGAGCAAGGCAGGAGCCAAAGGTCTTCTTCTAGGGGTTAAATTGGGATTAATTTCTCAAACCTCGTCGTTCAGCCCAAGGAGGGAGTCGCCTAAGTGGGCTCTGCTGCTGCACCCGGCGTTCTGCTCGACCAACTCAGCTTCTCGTGGCTGGAATGAGACGGGAGATCAAACAAATCCCCGTTCACCTGAGGAGCAGCGTTTCCATCAGCCCGAGCCCCATGCTGCGAGGAAGGAACTCCCCTTTTAAACCCAGGGGCTGCCATCACGTCGTCGCTGGCGCAGGATCCGTGGGGCAGATCTGCTCAGCGAGGAAAATCAATCTTGCTTTTCAGCTAGGAACGCTCCCTAAAACTCGCTTTATCGGGGGAAAAATGCCCTTCCCTTACTCAGCAGCCTCGCTCTCCAAGCACTGAGTCAGGCGGCCGTGCTGGAGTCATTTTTTTCCTCCCCAGCCAGCACAGCTGCGAGGAAGGGAGCTGGATTTTCTCCTGGCTCAAGCAGCAGCAGGATTTCAGAGTCAAAGAGCAGGGCCCGGGCTGGTGCGAAAGGCTCGGGACGTGCGCGGTAAGGTCACACCTCTGGCAAGGTGGCGAACCTTGCACAGTCCCTGGGCGTGCGGAGTGGTTTGAATGACGCCAAAAAGCACAGCCTGGCTAGTTTTGCAACTCAGTATTTGCTTTTCTCGGCCTTGAAGGGGTCAAAAGCAAGCAAAGAGTTGCTTGCAGGGCTGGCCGATGCCCGGTGGGGCTTTCTATGGGTCCATCAGCTCTGTGCTGAGAAGCCCCCAGCAGCAAAGCCAGGCTCCCCGCGTGATGGGAGCCACCAGTAAAGCCAGGACGCAAACTGGGACCCCGAGCTGACAGCAGGGCGAGAGGTAGAGAGGGCTGGTCGTGGTGCTGAGCCTCCGTCCCTCCCCAAATTACATCTCCAGGGGACTTGGCTGCGACCTGCACGCTTCCATCTAGCGGCGTAAACTGCAAAAACCCAGCTCGGGCTCAGAGCAGAGGCGCTTGCCAAGGAAAAGCCTCCCGGCTTGGGTTTTGCACTAACGGGCAGTGTGGCACTAATAAATATTCGCTAACGAACTTCACTTGGGCTCCAGCCGGGAGGTGCCCGCGGTCCAAGCAGCTGCTGGGCCCCTGGAGGAGACCCCGGCCGGAGCGAGGAGATCTTGCAGGGCTGGGGAATGAGTTTAAGCTACGACAAAGCCGCCACACGTGTGTGGTGTCCCCGAGGCCTCCTCGTTTTCTCGACGAGTGGCCCCGTTAGGGAGCAAGTGGTGAAAATTGCCTCCCGTAGAGGTTTCACCTTGGCTTGTGGAGCTTTTCCAGATTCCACGTCCATCTCAGCTGGAGGCCTTGTTCAGCAAGCGGCCGGTGCCCGAATCTCCTGCCTGGCCGCGGGGAGCCTCCTCTCCAAGCTCTCCCGTTCCCCAAATCCTCCGGATCTTCGCTTCTCGATCAGGCAGGACAACGACCTCCCCTCTTCTGTGCTCGTGTCGCCGATGGAAGCGGGGCAGTTGCACCATGGAGCGTGTCCAAGGAGTCTTGAATCACATCCAGGCTGCTCTCACGCACTCCTCTAATCCCTCCGAGGTCAAGGATGCCGCCCGGGGCACGAGGCGGTGGCCTCGCCGCTGCCGTCCCGTGCCAGCTGAGATGCCCGAGGTGGCCGGGGCATGTGAGGCAGGCGGGAGACCTTTTGGAGCAGCGTTCGTGCCGGGGAGGTGGTTTTTTTTTTTCCTGGGACCTCAGCGTTTGCTGAGCAGCCGAATTCCTCCCACCCAGTCTGAGCTGAGTTGGGCGCCCCACATACACAGAATCAGAGTTTTCACCGCGAAAAAAGGTTGCGGTGGGTACAAAAACGTTGAAACACGAAACAAATAGGACTTTGGGCACCTGCCTGGGGCTCTCCTGAAGCCCACCGAGCCTGGTGCTGGAGGAGAAGAGGGCACTGCCATGGTTTGGGCTGCACAGCAGGACCCATCGGAGGTTTATTCGCTCCCTACAGGTTGTGTCGTCCCGGCATCTCTCCATAAACCACCTGCCATCCGCGTGGAGCTCCGGCGAGACGTTGCCGACCTGAATTTATCCCCTCGCTGCCTGTTAACCTGGAGGATAACTTTGTCCTCCCCTTTCTCTGCCAGAGCGATGCGTTTGGGCGCCGAGCTCCCTTCCTTGGCCTTGGGGCTTCGGGTCTGGGTTTGCCACGGAGCAGCAACCAGCGGGGACCTCGGCTGCAGGGCAAGAAACCCCGATTTTCACCTCGTCCTCCCTGCTTCCCTCTCTGCCCCGGCTCTGCCATCGCAGCCATCCCAGCGCCGAGTGTTTTCTTTCCCCGGCTTCGACTGCGTGTGTTGGCTGCGGCGTTCCCGCTCGCGTTGGCTCCGGTTCCTTACTGTACATCTGGTCCTCATCTGGAGCTAAAAGGATCAACATGTCTGCTGCTTGGGAACCGCTGGCACGTTGGAGCTCTCGCCTTTGTGCCTCTCTGCGAGCGTGATGGGCCACGGCTCCCCTCGTTGTGGCAGAGCCGGCAAATCCCATCGACTCCAATTAGTCACGTCGCTGGAATGTCTCTCCTTACATATCCATCTTATTCCCAAGGAATATCGAGCAGAGCTTGTCAGAAATGTCGTTTATTTTTTGTTTTATTTATTTTTTTTTGCAGCTGAAAGGTTCCCTTTGCCTTCAGCTGCTTCGCTTCCAGCTGTCCCAGCCTCCCCGCTTTCGTGCCTGCACAAGTTTTGCCCTGCCCAAAAGCTCCCGCGGAGCAAAAGCGCAAAGTTTTCGCTCCCGAACCCAAGCGAAGCCCTCTCCTGGCTTCGTTCCTCGGAGGATTTGGTGGTGGTGGGAAGCCGCCGGCGCCCGGCGGAGCGAACCCCGCGCCTCGGGGGGCTCAGCGCCGCTCGGCTTCGGCAGGGCTCGACCCCCGTCGCCTCGTGGCAA
The DNA here is from genome assembly GCA_011076525.1 of Nettapus auritus. NCBI lineage: Eukaryota > Metazoa > Chordata > Aves > Anseriformes > Anatidae > Nettapus > Nettapus auritus. Next base: position 117,445,523 of record CM021767.1, read on the forward strand.
ACGTTCACGTGTCCCCTTCGGCTTCTTGTCCCCGCAGCCCCTGCATCACCTCGCAGCTGGACGAGCTCCTGTGTCCTCCCACCACGCCGGAGGGCCGCAACGACGAGAAAGCCCTGCTCGAGCAGCTCGTGTCCTTCCTGAGCGGCAAAGACGAGACGGAGCTGGCCGAGCTGGACCGAGCCCTCGGCATCGACAAATTGGTGCAGGTAGAGAGGGAGAAGGGCTCGGGGTTGGGCGGAGGGGGCGGACGGGGCCGGATGCCGAGGGCTGACACGAGGGCGAAGGAGGATTTCCAGCATCTGCCAACGGGAGGCCAGATGTGAGCGGGAACATCAGATTCGGATACCCGAGACGGTGCCGTTCGGCTGGAAACGTTGGCAAGCAGCCCCGTGAAATCCAATAGCCCGCTCTCTGGGCTTTTTTTATTTATTTTTTTAAAAAATTCAGCCCTGCCCCGTGAGAAAAACCAGCCTGAACGTTGCCGGCCCCGCACGGCTCATGTGTCGGGGCATGGGGAAGAGCCGCCGGGGCCGTCCCACTTCCCCGCCGCGCTCGGGGTTGGGTTGGGGGGATTAAGAACGCCGAGGAGCCTTCCAGCTGGAATCCCACGGGCAGAGATTCCTCGAGCCTTAATTGCGCTGCCTAATAATACATCTAATGGCCTGGCTGGTATGATCGCTGCCGAGATTGGCTTACACTTGCAGCTGCCCCTCTGCCAGCGTTGCTGCGGCGTCGCCGGGTTCGGACGGTGCCGTGTGCGGAGGCACGCGAAGGAGCTGGGTTTTTGTGAACCCAGGGGGGAATCCCGCCGGGAGGAAGAACAGCAAGGGGAGGAGGAAGATGAGATGGATGGCTCGGGGTTTTGCGGCCAGCGGGTTCTTTTTCCCCGCCCCGTTCGTTGGCCAGAACAACGAACCCAACCCGGCCGTAAAGGCAGTGCCCTAAAAAAGAAACCTCGGCCAGCAGATCCCTCCTGGTGCCCTGGGCCTCATCCTCCTGAAGGCCAGGGACATCCCAGGAGGTGGCACGTCCCCTTCTCATGAAGGACCTGGGGACCCACCGATGATTCCCGAGCCAAGCATTCTTCCAAAACCAGGTCTCTTCTCACACCGTGCATCCAAAATCAACAACTGCCTTTTTTTCCCCAAAAAGTGCTCTCAGGGGTGGGGAGTTCGGCCCCTCTGGTCCTACCAGAGCTCTTGCCAAAGCTGGGGGTTTGCTCGAGGACTTTGCAGGCGCTGGATTTGAGATGTCCCCAAATATCTCCCGGCCCAGGAGCACCTGGCCGGGAGGATTGTCTCATGGTTGGAACCGGCCCCGGCTTTGCTCCCCGTCCAGGGATCGTTTCATTAACGCGAACCTTGGGCTTTTTTCCACGGCTTCGGATGAACCTCCGAAATATTTTAAATAGCTCCGGGAAATCTTTGCTTACGGTACATGCGGCGGCGTCAGCGCGCGGGGAGAAAGCGTGCTGCTAGCTCCCCTCCAGGAGATGTTGTTGGCAGGTAGGAGTTCAAATCCCCATGGGGACAGCTCTGGGGTTTTGCTCCGGCTTCAAATTTTTGCTTTTTAGGCCCAAATATTTCAGGCCCCCGCCAGCGCTGCCTCTGAGGGCCTCGAGCCGCGGGCTGGGCTCCAGCTGAGCGGTGCTGGCACCCGCAGGTGGCCTCGGGGGCACTTGGAGCCCTTCCCAAAAAGCCTTTTCTGGGGTCTCTGCTCCAATTTAAGACAAATAAAATCCTTCCCATCCCTCTGGGGCTTGCAGAGCCCAGGGGAGCGGGCGTTTAGCCCCGTGGGGGTAGCGCAGCCTTCCTTGGCAGAGCAGCATCTTTTAGGGCGCTTGGCTGGGGCCGTCCCCCGCACCCAGCCGAGGGATGGGGTTGCAACACCCAACACCACGTCAACTTCTTTCAAATGAAGCAATTTACCGAGACAAAGCCGCGAGTGCAGAGCTTCGAGGGGCTCTGCAGAGCATCGGGCGGCACGTCGAGCGTCCGTCCCCCCGCCACCGTTCCGGGCTCGAACTCCTCCGAGCTCCACCGTAAAAGGTTTTTTTTTATCCTCCCTCTTTTTCCTCCCCCCAGGGCGGCGGGCTGGAAGCCCTGACGGAACGTTTCCAACCCCAGCAAGCCACCCCGCAGCTCCTGATGGAACAGAAGGCCGGCATGTACCCCCAGCCTTACTCCTCCGCCTCGCCCACCGCCAACCTCCCCGCCGCCTTCCCCGGCATGGTCCGCCAGAAGCCGTCCTTCGGCCCCATGCCCGTGCAGGTGCCGCCTCCGCGCGGCGCCTTCCCCACCACCATGGCCATGCAGCCCCGGCAGACGCTCAGCCGGCCCCCCACGGCCCCCAACCAGCTGCGGCTTCAGCTGCAGCAGCGGCTGCAGGGACAGCAGCAGGTAAAAACCTCCCCGGGTGGCATGGGGATGATTTAGGGAGCCGCAAGGCTGGGCCGAGGGAAGACGTTGCTGCGACATGCACGTTTTTCAGCAGATCTTCCTGAGCCGTTTTTTTTTTTCTCCTGGTTCTTCCCCTTCCAGCTGATCCACCAGAACCGGCAGGCCATCCTCAACCAGTTCGCGGCCAGCTCGCCGGTGGGCATCAACATGCGGGCGGGCATGCAGCAGCAGATGACGCCCCAGGTAACGGGGACACGAGGGACGCGGCGCGGCGACACGGTCCCCGTTAGCACAGGGTGACCCGATCCCCTCACTATCTGCAGACAGAAAAATTACCCAGCGTACCGAGAGGTGGCTGCCGCTGAGCCGCCGTGCTTTATTTTTTCTTTATTCCAACCCCCCCTCCACCTGGGTGAGGTATAAAAACCTCGTTAGCGCGCAGAGACGCGCGTGCCAACGCCGTTAATTGAGAAGGAGCTCGGGGAAATGGGCGGCGTCCTTTCAACGCCAGGATCTCCAGTGAATCTTCTGAATGATCCCGCCAATCCCCGGGCCCTAAAGGATTTGGGGAGCAGCCGAGAGATGGAGGTCGGAGATCCTGAGCGTGGGCACGCCAGCGGCCCTCGCCGGGAGCCCAAGAAGAGGTTTTTAGGCACAAGATTTTTTGCTGCATCCCTCGAATAGAAGGAACCAAATGATAACGGGGCGATCGTGCGAGCTTTCAGGCCGGGGACACGGCCTGGGTGGTGTCTGGGCCTTTTTATCCCCACTCTGCACGCCCCGGCAGATTTACAGCGCTTCCCCTGCGCCCTTCGGGGCTGCTTTGTTTTTTTTACCGGCTTCTCCCTCGCAAAATGAGGGGGAAAGGGGAGGGCCGGGGGTTTGTGGCGAGCCGTTTGGGGGGGCTAATTCGGGCGTCTTCTTCCATCCCCTCAGCCTCCCCTCAACGCCCAGATGCTGGCCCAGCGCCAGCGCGAGCTCTACAGCCAGCAGCACCGGCAGCGGCAGCTGATGCAGCAGCGAGCCCTCCTGATGAGACAGCAGAGCTTCGGCAACAACCTCCCTCCCTCGGCCGGCCTCCCGGTGCAAATGGGGACTGCCCGGCTTCCCCAAGCCCCCCCGCAGCAATTCCCTTATCCCCCCAACTACGGTACGAGCCCCGGGAACCCCCCCACGTCCACCAGCCCCTTCTCGCAGCTGGCTTCCAGCCCCGAGGCCGCCTTGGCGAACCGCGGCGCCATGGTCAACAGGGGGATGATGGGCAACGTCAGCGGGCAGTTCGGCGCCGGGATGACGCCGCAGATGCAGCAGAACATCTTTCAGTATTCGGGATCGGGTAGGTGAGGCCGGAGGGGGTGGAGAACCCCTCTCGGCGCCGGCGTCTCGGGTGGTGAGGGCGAGGGGGGACGCGGCGCGCTGGATGCGTGCCCCTAGGGACAGGGAAGACACAGAGATGCTGCCAGAAAATGAGGGTGTAGCCAAAGATCGCAAGGAGCGGGGTTTGCTTGCGGTTGTGCCCTTGGTTTTGTCTGCTCTCCTCGGAAAGCGGCGCGGGGGGAGAGGCAGAGGGCACAGCTGTGACCTCGGAGGACGCCGCAGCACCGCGGGCTTCGCCGCCGCCGTCTCCCACCGGGTCTTGCTGCACACCTCTAATAAACCTTTTCTGGTTGGATCTCAAAAAAAAAAAACCCACATGATTTGGCCAAACAATTCATTTTTTTGTTCGTTTTCACTCTTCCCACCAAACTCAAACGGCAAAGCACTGCCCTGGATGGTGCTTCCCTCAACGCTTCTGCGCGGGATCAGACCAAATCCTTGCCAAGACGTCCGAAAGGAGCTGCCCACAGCTCCCGCGTCTCTCGTGGGCACAAAGCTCTTGTGAAATCCGTGAATTCGGGCAGGAGGGTGCGCTAGGTCGGGTGCTTGAAGGTCTTCACGTCCCATTTGGGGTCTCAGCGAGGAGGAGGCGATTCTTCCTCCTCGCTACCACCATCTGCAGGGATAGGAGGCGGAAGGGGGGTACCGACAGCATCCCGCACCCCCCCGGCTGATGCCCTCTGCCCTTCCTTCCCCCAGGCATGGGGCAGCAAAGCGAGCCCGCCTTCGCCCCCTCGCTCAGCCCCAGCAGCCCCCTGATGTCGCCGCAGCTCCCCCCGTCGCAGAGCCCCATGCTGCAGCCGGCGCCGCCGACCCCGGGCTATCAGTCGCCCGACATGAAGACCTGGCAGCAAGGAGCCATGGGCAGCAGCAAGTAAGGTCACGGGGATCCTCGGGAGGATCGGGTCGGGATCTGTAGGTTTTCTGCTTCCCGTCCCGATGATTCAGGGTATTCAGGCAGGCTCGGGGTGGCCAGAAGCCCGCGGAGCTTGGGTTTAAATCGGCGAGCGCGTGTTGGGCAAGGCACGGTTTGGGCTTTTGGTTGGGGCTTAATTATGGGCTGTGAAAGCAGGGGGATTTAGGAAATGTGGCAATAAAGGGAGCCCTGTCCGGCAGACCCAGCGTGGCCCGTGCTGGTGCCTCTATAAACAAATGTATCCGGCTCGGACTTGGGGAAATCAGCAGTTTTTCTGCCTTTTATGTGCGAGTCAGGTTTGAGCTTCAGATCGCCAGAAATAGAAAAAAAAAAATAGGAAAAAAAAATGTTTCCACCATGCTCCCCAACCTTCCAGGGCATCCTTGGTCCCTCTAATGCCACCCTGCCCCTCCGTCCGCCCCCAGGTCCCTGCTTTGTGCAGGGAGGAAAGCGGGGAGGCCGCAGGAGAGAAATTTTCCCCCTCTCCATCCATCCCACGCCACCCCCAGCTTCATGGACGGCCAGCGCTGGCTCGGGGAGCTCGATCCCACCCAGAGCAGGCAGAGAACATCCTCCCAACGCCCGGCTAACCCCTTTTCCCCTGCTCTCCACCAGCGTTTTCAGCCAAGCCGGGCAGACGCAGCCGGCCCCGGCTCAGCAGGGGATGTACAACAACATGAGCATCACCGTCTCCATGGCGGGAGGAAACACCAACGTCCAGAACATGAACCCCATGGCGGGCCAGATGCAGATGAACTCGCTGCAGATGCCCGGGATGAACTCCATGTGCTCGGAGCAGGTCAGTGCCCCCTCTCCCTTTTCCCCAGGTGATTTCCTCGCCCCCAGGTCCCCCCCGGAGCCGTTTTTGGTTAACGTGGTTTGTAAAATCCCCCCCCCCGTTCACAAGCGCCGTGCGTCCCAACCTCCTGCTGCCCCCACGGGGAGCTGCCCCTGCCCTGGGTTTAGGGCCAGGGCTGGGCTTGCAACATTTGTCAGCATTTTTCGTCCCAAAAGAGGCGAGGGGAGAAGCAGAAAATGCCTCAGCCTCCACCGACACCGTGCCAGAGCCTGGCCAACGTGCCCTTAGCAGGGGCAGAGCATCCCCAGCAGCTTTGGCGAGATGTTCCGGTGTTTTTTAGCAAATTTCCCAGTGTCTGTACCCAAACTGAGAGGCTGGCTTGGAAACCTGCTGCTCCTGGGCTATTTAAGGCCAGGATGCTTCCGCCAGCAGCGTGGCTCATCAATGCTCCGTCCTTCCCGGCCAGCCCGAGATGTCTCCGGGTGTTTTAGCTGCTGGGCTTCGTCTCGGTGCCCCGAAGCTCCTTGGAGCTGCTCGTGGTTGGCGTGGGAGCGCTGCTGCCAGCCCTTGCAGCCTCCCCAGGGGCCGAGCCCGTGGCTTTTCCCCCTCTGGTCAACGCATTCGGTGACATTTCACGCTCCCTGGAGACGTTCCCGGAGCTGGCAGCAGCTCGAGGTGAAGGTGCGGGAGGTTGGGAGAGAGGCAAAGAGGTCCCAGACCCGCTCCCGGTGCCAGGAGGACACCGGCGCTGCCCCACCGATGGGCTCCCCCTCCCCAAATCCACCCAGGCTCGGCTCGAGAGGGTGGCGAGCGGCCCAGGGACCTCGGGGAGCCCTCGCTGAGCCTCGCTCTTTGCTTTCGGCAGGTCAATGACCCGGCGCTGAGACCCGCGGGCCTTTACTGCAACCAGCTTTCCTCCACTGACCTTTTGAAAACAGAAGCAGACGGGGCGCAGGTCAGTAAGAAACTGCTAAGCACATCTCAGGTACAGAGAGGAGTCGGCTGTGCTCCCAAAACCGAGCCGTGTCGTGGCTCCACGCTCGGCACCGGGCGTTATTTCAACCGGGGCCAGCTCTGGCTCACGGGGCTGGCTCTGTCCCTGCCCTTGCTGGCGCTTGGGGACCTCAGAAATCCCGCTCTGCTCGCCGAGAGCGCTTTAAAAGTCAAGGTTGGAAAGTAGCTGCTGGAGGCAGGAGGAGCCGAACCCCTGCCCGGCTCCCGGAGCAGCCCCAGGGCGAGGGCAGGCGGGGAGGATTTCTGTCCTAGGCTCACATTTGGGGTTGGAAGGAGCCGTCCCCGCTGCCCGGCGCCGCCGCAGCGCACCCCAAGGCTGGCCAGGGAGGCCGTGGTGCTGCCGCGCTGACACGGGGCAGAGCGAGAGGATGCGGAAGGGGAAAGGGACAAGGGACGGAGGGACCGAGGGAGGCCGCGGGACGGCGTCTGTCCATCCGTCCGTCCGTCCATCCGTTCCTCGCAGCGCTCCGAAAGAGAGCGCCGACGCTTGTGGGTTTTGGGATTTTTGCCTTTCACGCCGGGACCGACCGATTGATCGCCTTCTTCCCAAACCCTCCCTCAAAGCCTCGCCCGGTCGCTCTCCCTTCCCCGTAAGCGCTGGCGTTGGTTTGCAGAGCCCCTTAGGGAACACGTCGCCACCGCTCTGAATTCCGTAAAGCAGCCGCTCCGGACCACGCCGCTGCCTTCCCGTACCGCCAGCTCCCCGTGCCCAGGGGATGCCAGGCTGGCTGGTTTTTTTTTTTCTTAATTATTATTTTTGGTTATTTTTTTTTTTTGAACGAGCAACGTGAACCTCGCAGAGCCCTGATCCGAATGAGTGCAGCGGTTTTCTTTTTGTAGGACAAGAAGACAGAAGAGTTCTTCTCTGTGGTGGCTCCAGACTAGAGGAAGTCTCTAGTGAGTTTCCACTTCACGTAGTACCCAGTCCGTCGCCGCCGGCCCCTGCCCCATCCCCTCTAAAAACCCCCCTCTTGTCTTTTGTGTCCCAGCAGGTACAGCAGGTTCAGGTGTTTGCCGACGTGCAGTGTACAGTGAATCTGGTAGGAGACCCCTACCTGAACCCGCCGGCTCCCCTGGGCGCCCCGAAAACCGCCGCGGTGCCGCCGACCCCGCAGGGCCAGCAGAAGAGCCTCCTTCAGCAGCTACTGACTGAATGACCCCGCTTTTCGAGGAATGTGAAATTTAAATAATAGGACGTACAGAGATATATAAATATATATATATTATCTATTTTTCTGAGATTTTTGATATCTCAAAAACCGCAGCCATTCTTCAGCTCGTAGTGTTTGGAGCAAAAAAAAAAAAAGGGGGGTTTGGTTTGGTTTTGTTCCGGGGGGGTTATTTTTGTGGTTTTGTTTTTCCCCTTTTTATTTTTATTTTTTTTTTCCTTTTTTTTAAAAAAAAAAGCGTCGGATGTTGGCGAAGCGACGAGGCGGGACAGTCGGTTTCTCGAGCCAAAATTACAGATGATTCTTATTTTTGTAATCAGTTGCTGGCTTCTTAATCCGGACGAAGGTTTCTCGGGGAGGCGGGGAGGGGAGGAGAGGGAGAAGGCAGCCGGAGGACTGCGTGAGGAGGAGGAGGAGGAGGAAAAGGAGAAAGAAAAAGGCGGAGGAAGAGGAGGAGGAGGAAGAGCAAGCTCAGTTTCAGCTGGATCTGTCACTGATCACGTCTCAGCGTGGGGCACGGAAGGGGTCGACGCTGGACTTGTGCGAGAAAGGCCGTTTTTATTCATGCTTAAAAACACACAAAAAAAACCCCTTCTCTCCCCTCTGCCCGCTTGTGCGTACAATCAGCTTTTTCTAGCAATCGTGAGTTTGTCGGTTTTAAAGAAAAAAAAAAAAAAAGCAGAGTATTTTGACCCACAACCGTTTTTTTTCCATGTTTTATGCCGGTTGAAGGCCTCCTAGCGAACCGAGGCTACGACGTGTATATGGCAACAGGAAAAAGAAAAAAAAAGACAAAAGACAAAAAAAAAAAGACAAAAAAGAAACAGTTTGGGGAAAAAAAACCGCCATGGTCGGCAGGGGGAGGGGTCTGTCAATTATTGTAGATAAAATTTTCTGATTAAATATTAAAGAAAATTAAGCAGTCGGTTCTTTCTGCTTTGATTGTGTTTAACAGCTGAGGTAGCTTAAACTATTTAAAATGATAATAATAAAATAATAATAATAATTGAATTCTCTGTTGGGAGACAGCTTATTTTTATTATTTTTTTCCCCCCCTCAGGCCTGTCCCTGTAAATAGCTCTGAGCTCTGTACAAATTTTTGGTTTCTTCTCTTTTAGTTGGGGGTCGCTTTTA
>CM021767.1:117454430-117535457 GCA_011076525.1 Nettapus auritus
GTGGCTCGGGGGGGGGACGGGCACCGATGCTCGCGGCCGGCGGAGGAGCCGAAAAAAGCTCGGGGTTTTGGGGTGCCTGAGCGTTTTGGGGCCGCGGGAGGGGTTTTGGGTGCTGCTTCTGGGTGCTGGAGGCGGTGGGGGAGGAAGAGGTTCCAACGCCAACCCGGGGTTGGTTCCTCAGCGTTGGAAAACGGGGAGATTTTGGGGGCTGCGCGGGCAGGAACCGATGCGTTAACAGCGTGACCCAAGCAGGGAGCCGCGGGTCACGGGCACTTTTAGCCGGTTTATTTATTTTTAACAAGAGGGGGGAATTTCAAAAATGCGTACGAACGAGGCAGAAATGAGCAGGGTGAGGGCCGCAGCCACCCCAGCTCGCTGGCCGATGCTGCCGTCTGCTGTTTGCGCAGCTCCCAGCAGGTTTTTGTCAGGGTTCGGTGCAAAGAAACTCGGGGAATGGCTTCGGGAGCTGGGGAAAGCGCTGTCGGGGTGGGTGGACAGACAGGCAGACAACACGGCTGCATAAAGCACGAGGCACCCCAAGTCCGGGAGGAAGGCAGGGAACCCATCACAGCTCTACCTAACGCTGCCCCAGGTTAATCTGACCCCGAAGGGTGGCTGTGGGGTTTTTTTGTGGTTTTTCAGGCAGGTTTGGGTCACCTCCTCTCCCTGCAGCAGTGGGGAATAAATGACAGAGGCACCACCGGTGCTGCGAGGCAGCAAACGTGCAGCCCATCCTGCACAGACACCGGTGTCCAGGAGAGCTGCAGGAATGGCAGGAAGCTGGAAGCACGAAGCATTTGTGCAGCTGAGTGGGAAGAGGGAGAACGAAAGCAACCACAGAACTGAAAGGCAGGAGCAGCGGCACCGTACGTGCTGTATAAAGGGCAGAACAGGAGGGATCCGGTAGAATTCAAGCTGAATGTCAGGCAAAATATGATCTACTCATGGAAAAACGTCACCCCTAACACACACCAGGGGCATTTCCAGGTGTGGCAGACCCTAAAACGTTGCCTGCTGTGGCAGGGTGAAGATCTACAAGCACGCTGACTGCACGCAGACACAGCAGGCCCATATAACAGAGACACATTCTGCACAAATATTTAATCCCCTCCACTAAAGAGGCATTTTACACTTTTTAACCGCTATCCCACAAGACTGATGAGCGTTAGCAGCGCTCCCGAGACACGGAAGTTTTCCTCCTGGCGCCTGTCTGGGGGTGATTTAAGCTCTGACGCAGGAGAAGAGCTGCCCACGGCCACTCGCAGTTAGAGCAGAGGTCACTTCAGCAATTTGAACTTCTTCAGGTGCTGGTGCACTTGGTCCTTCGGGTAGGGCCTGAGCGCCAGGCAGGTGGGAATGTTCTCGGGCTGCTCAGTCCACACTTCGTGGTCAATGCTGTGCTGCTTCAGGGTCTCTGCCAGCACCGTCAGGGCGGCCTCGTCGGGAGCCTGGGGTTGGAAAAGACTGGAAAAGCCCTCCAAGATCATCTGGTCCAACATCCCCTACCACCAGTGTCACCACCGAACCACGTCCCCAGGCACCATGTCCAACCTCTCCTTTACGTTACCACCGTGACCACCACCAGCAGGGAGTTTGGAGCCCACACAAGCCCTAAACCCCCCAAAACACCCTATTTCCCCCCAAATCCTCATCGGGCTACCACAAACCTCTCCGCCCTCCCCCACGCCCACCCTCCCAGCACGAAGCCACCACGGGTCAGAGGAGCCTGGGGGGGTCCCGAGGACCGAGCTTGGGGGTCTGGGGGGGGTCCCTCGGGACCGGGACTGAGGGGTCCGGGGATCCCCCAGGCACCGCCTCAAAATGGCGGCCATGGCTCCCCTCAGCGCGGCGCCCCCTTCCCGGCATGCCCCGCGCACCTCCAGCACCACCGTACGCATGGCGCCGCCCAGCGCCAGGTAGGCGCCGGTGTCCGGGTGGCCGCAGTGCGCGTGCGCGGCCGCCAAGGCGGCGTGACAGGCCTGGGCCACCACCGCTCCCAACGGCCACGAGCGGGCCAGGTCGCCGCGCAGCACCACGTACTGCACCAGCGCCGCCGCCGCCGCCGCCGCTCCGGGCGCCGCCATGTTGCTGTACGGCACCGCGCAGCCTCACACGGAGGGGGGGAGGGGGGAGCGTGGCGGCGCGCGGTGCGTGCAGGGGGGGGCGGAGAGGAGAGGGCGCCGCCATTTTGTTGTACGGCAAAAAAGGGGGAAGGGGGGAGTGACGTACTTCCGGCGGGGTCGGAGCGCGGAGTTTGAGCGGGGTGAGAGGCGGGAAGGGCGGGTAGGGGGCACGGGGGGGGGGGGGCCCCGGGGCCCCTTTTACCCCCCCAAAATCGCCCCCAAACCCCTCGAGGGGGTGTCATTGGGTTCCCACTGACTCCCCCATCCCCCTCACTGGGGGTCCCCGGGCCGCCCCGTGTCCCCCTGACCTCCCCCAGACCTCTTGGGGGGCATCCCCTGCCCCCCCTCCCCCCCAAAATCCCCCTCAGGGGACGTCCCTGGGCTGCCCCGTGTCCCCCTGACCCCCCCCCAAACCACTCGGGCCCCCCTTTGTCCCCCTGCCCCCCCAAATCCCCCTTCGACGGGGGGTCTCCGGGCTGCCCCGTGTCCTTCTGACCCCCCCCCCCAAACCCTTTGGGGGTGTCCCCGGGTCGCCCCATGTCCCCCTGACCCCCACATCCCCATCAGTTGGGGTCCCCAGGCCACCCTGTGTCCCACTGACCCCCCTGTCCCCCTCTATGGGGCTCTCCAGGCCACCCCTGACCCCCCTGTCCCCCTTTATGGGGGTCCCTGGATTGCCCCGTGTCCCCCTGAACCCCCACACACCTTTCAGGGGGTGTCCCTTGGCCACCCTATGTCCCTCTGACCCCCCTATCCCTTTCAACGGGGGTCTCTGGGCTGCCCTCTGTCCCCTTGACCCCCCCCAAACCCCCTTCAGGGGGCATCCCTGAGCCACCCTATGTGTTCCTTCCCCCCACATCCCCATCACTGGGGGTCTCCGGGCTGCCCCATGTCCCCCCGACCCCCAAATTGCCCCCGTTCCCTCCCCAGCCCTTAGTCGTTTGGCCCTCCTTACGGGGTTGGTGAGCACGGTGGTTTGTAACGCGCCATTTCAGCCCTCAGGACATCCTCGTGCTCCAGTTCTGGAGCCCGACCAGCCCCCGGGCTTCTCAGAGCCCCCATCCAGCAGCGTGAGGAAGAAGAGGCCCCGTGAGGAAGAGCTCTCACCGCCAACCCCACGGCACGGAGGAGGGCTGACATCTGCGTTCTGACTCGTACCAGCGTCGTGGAGGAAGATGGAGGAAAGGAAAGCGTACTCACGGGATGGTGAGCTGCTGCTGGGGGCGTAGAACATGCTGTCCTCGAAGTACGCTCCCACAGGAGCACACCGTAAAGTGCTTGGGATGACGAGCGACACCCCGGCTCACCCAGCCACGTCGTGGTTTGGGGCAAATTTAGGGTACGGGGACATCAGCCAAAGCCACTCAGCTGCTGTGGGTTAGGAATAAAACAGGAGGTCGCAGATCTTTTAGGATTAGGACTGTTTGACAGCTTGCTCGGCTTCTCAAGACATCAGCTAACTCGTATGGGGACCCTCCTGGTATTTATTGCCTGCTGGCATTCAATCCTTCTATTTAGATTCCCAAAAGCCCCTTTAGGAGATGTTTCCCTGGCCCCTGCCCCTTTGAAAAGTTGTGAGTGGTTTCTTTAAGCATCGATATGGAGCCGTTTGGGTAACGTTTACAGGTAATTAATAATCACAGCTGGGTTTTTGAGCCTGTCCTGCTCTTCCTTGCAGGGGTGCTAGCTCACCTGGAGATGCTGGAGGCCCAGGCTCACGAGTTGGCCCTGAAGCAAGAAGAAAAGGAGCAGCAAGAGGAGAAGCTGGCTGGACTGAAAGGCAGGGTGCAGGAGCTGAGAGCCCAGAGGGACGAGCTGCGGGCGAAACTGGAGCTGCAGCAGAAGCGGGTGAGAGAGGGCTTGCTGCAGAGGGCTCTGTCGTGCTCCTGTAGCACGGAATTACTGAAATCATTGATTTAGAGCCTACTACTATTTCTTATTGTCCCTTTTAAAGCAACGTTCAGTCCTGCTGTTGCTTGTTTTCCGTACAGCCTAGTCCAGGACTGCTGGGTCTGCTTACTTGGAGACCGTGGGGCTATTTCTGAGCTCTTTTTCCCCCTCTTCCCCTCGAAACGCTGCCTCACTTTTCCCAGACCTGGGTTATTTCTCCGTAACCTGGCTGCGTTCCCTGCAGGCGACGAGTTCGGTGCCGCTGATTTCTTCCCTCTCTCATCTTCTGTTTTTTTTGTAGCTTCTGGAGAAAGGAAGTGTCGGGACGGATCCAGAGCAGCCCAGCGCTCAGGCTGTGTTGGAGTGGAAGATAAAAAGCCTGAAGGCCCTGCTGCAGCTCTTTTACCTCACAGGTAAAGCCTCCGGTTTTGCGCGGCCGTGCTTTTTGGGTGTAAGATCTGAAAGGTGAATTTGATGTCGTGCTTGAAGCCTTTATTCTGAAAGTCCAGCAGAAGCAGTGGTGTCGTACGTCCCTGCCTCTCGAAGGCCTCGGTGATGTTGCAGACACTGCTCTTTACCGAACTGCACCGTTTGGGCTGAGAGCAGGTTTTGGAAGGCGTGTGACTGCCTCAGGCCTAGCGAAGCCTTGGGGAGTTAGGGAGTTACACAGCCAGTTGGTTTGAGTCTCCCAGGCAAGCCTGGAAGGCCAGCACCTTATTTTCATCTGAACATTTTGTTGTTTGCAGTGCGAGTTACCTTCGCTCTGTGTTCCTGTCGTTAGAGGGACAGCGTGGGGATAGTTCCCTTGTTGTACAAGTGGCTTTAGCCCCTGAATTCCTGCCCCTCTTCCTGGGGCACTGAGATGCTGCTTTCCTCCCCTGGGAGCAGCCTCTCCTCCCTGTCATGTCAAAGCCAGGGCTGTTTTAGTACCAGCATAACCCAGTTACCGGGAATTTCAGCTACCTTTAGTCTCCTTGAGTTTATTCAGAATTAAAAAAATTGCTGCTTTTTACATCCCTGACCTCTTGCAAGTCCTTGCTCATCCCAGGGACCTCCCCAGGGACCCTCCACATCAAAAGTTCCTCGTGGTGACGAGTTTGGGTAGCACAGAGTAAAAAAAAATTCTCTCTCTGGACCCAAAAGGGATCAGCGGGAAGCTGACCAAGCGGGGCGTGTGCTTCTGCATCAGCACCGCTTACGAGGGCGCCTACCTGGAGTCCTACCACCTGGACGTCCTCACCAAGCCGGAGGTGCAGATCCAACGCCACTCCGTCCCCATCTTCATCCCCCTGGAGCAGATCGCCAGCAAGTACCTGCGGACGGACATCCGGCGCTTCCTCTCCGTGTTGTCCGACCACCTGAACGCTTACGTGGGACGCAGGTACCAGGCGGACCAGTTGCAGGTACCGGGGGCTGCAGCAGCGATGCTCGCTTGTCCTTTTGTCAGAGTCACAGAATCGTCTAGGTTGGAAGAGACCTACAAGGTCGCCGAGCCCAACCTCTGACCTAACAGCACCAAGTCCTCCCCTAAGCCATATCCCTGAGCTCTAAACGGCTTTTAAAGCCCTCCAGGGATGGGGACTCCACCACTTCCCTGGGCAGCCCATCCCAGTGCCTCCCAACCCTTTGGGTAAAGAAGTTCTTCCTAAGATCCAACCTCAACCTCCCCTGGCGCAACTTGAGCCCGTTCCCCCTCGTCCTGTCACCAGGCACGTGGGAGAACAGAGCAACCCCACCTGGCTCCAGCCTCCTTTCAGGGACCTGCAGAGTGCCATAAGGTCGCCCCTGAGCCTCCTCTTCTCCAGGCTGAACAGTCCCAGCTCCCTCAGCCGCTCCTCGGAAGCCTTGTTCTCCAGACCCCTCACCAGCTTCATAGCCCTTCTCTGGAGTCGCTCGAGCACTCCACTAGTTATACATCACGTGCTACGAGTGCGTACACCTCCGAAGTGCTGGGGGGAATCTAGGCAGGTTTTTTTTTATACAGAACACTCACAGCTCTGGTTTTCAGAGCTTAACGGGCGGCTGTGTGACGACAAACTGCCGCCTGTTTCGCTGGTATTCAGCTATTTCCGTGTCTTGTTGTGGCTCATCTAAAATTTGCTGTCAAAACCACGGGGGATCTGTGCTTGCTGAGCTCCCAGCCCTACACCGACGGGCTCCTGTCCTAGCTTCGCGTTCAGAATTTGTCTTTGTCCGCTCAGGAACGCTTCTCGGACCGCCTGGAGGGGACCTTGCAGAGGAACTCCTTGTGTAACCTGCTGGTCTTTAATTACGACGTGTCAAGCGACGGCCGGGGCTTTCCGCTCACCGCCAAGCTGCTTTACGGAGATCCCTGTCGCAGCCTCCCTACCGAAGCCATCGTCTCGTGCGCACGTAAGTGGAGGGCGCAGGGGTCTGGGGTAGCTCTGCGGGTGGATGGGATTCCTCCTCGTTCGGTCTGGGGGAGGAAGGAGCGAGCTGTCACGCTCCCGCGTGAGGGAGGAGCTTTCTGTGGGATGGGGGTTAGTTGTAGGGAGGTAAGACGGGATCTCTTCGGCATCAGGAGTTTCTCTCGGCGTAATTAATGATTAATGAGGGTTGTGTAGACACCGAGGCTTGCTGTTGGGATGTCCCGCGGTGTTCAGCCTGGCTGTAACTGCCCCCGTTGCGCCGTCGGGTGTGCTGGCACATCCTGAAGTCCAACGGCGCGGAGAGGGGCAGGAGTGAGACTTCGGACCCCTTTTAAGGTGTCGAAGTGCTGCTTACTCAGCCACAAAAGCTGTGCTGCCTCCTCCTGGGGTCGCAGCCGGTGGTGCTGAGCGTCCTCAGCAGCGTCGTGTCAGGGCTTAGTCCCGATCTGCGCTGTCTTCTGCTGGTGACCACAAACACCTGCCCCCGACGCGCGGCGTCCCGCTGGGCTGCGAGGTGTATGGAGCAGCGTGCAGCTAGATGGAGCTCCAAACGTTGCAGCTCGAGCTCGTCACCTCCTTCTGCCACCAGCCGTGGTCTGAAGCCTCCTGGTGTGAGCTGAAGCCAGCCGCGGGGTGGCCGAGGTGCTCCCTGCCTCTGGTCCTGCGCAGCTCTTCAAATCCCGCAGGACACGAAGGGTTAGGAAGGAGAGAGAAGGGTTACGAGAAGGAAAAGCGGCACGGGAGGGTTAAAAACTCGGTAGGGACAAGGGAAGAACGAGAAGCAAATAGTTCTGTGCTGGTCAATCTGTCCTTCCGCCCACCAGCCAACGCTCCCGCGGCGCTGGCAGCGATGGCAGCGGCTCACTCGGACGTGTTCCGCCGCGTGGCTCTGCACAAGGCCTTCAACTCGTTCCGCAAAGCTGAAGAAACCAAGCACCGGTAAGTCCCCCTGGCTCTCCCCACTAACTCTTCCCCCTTGCCTGCCGGGCGTGCTCTCAACAAGCAAACGCTTCCCGCGGGCCCGTTGCTGGGATCCCCCCCTGAGGAGCACTTGGCCCGCTTTGAATCTTGAGAGCAGGGGGCGTCTGTTGCAGGTAATCCTTCCTCGGCGCCGTCATTCTGCGTGGTTTCATTGCTGCTCGTGACGCATCGCTGCGGCTGGTGCCCTAAAACCCCACCCTAGCAGGAAATTGCTGTGATTCTAACGAGAAACTAATACCGAGACTTCAGCAGCTCGGTGCTTTTGGAACAGCGGCCCTACGGATCGCCCCCGCGCGTGAATCCAGGCCTCGGAAAGCAGGGGGCAAGCAGGGGAATCTCTGCCCTCCTTGCAACAGCCAGGAAAGGACTGAAGGTGGGAACTGGGAGGACTGGAGGACAGCTGGGAGGACCGGAGGACAGCTGTGGTTGTTACGGCAGCCGCCCCAGCACATTAACATCGAATTTTCCAGAAGATTTCACACCAGCAATGACTTTGGACATTTTCCTTCTCTTTGGGCACGGGACAGCTTTCACGGTGTCCTGTCTTTGTGCTTCCAGGTTTGGATCAGATCTTAAAAACCCGACGTTCTCATGGGAGCGTTTTTAGAACTTAGTAATTGCAGTGACTTAGAACTTTTGTGGTATTTCAAAAAACCTCTGTTGATTCTTCTAGCCTTATAACGCGGTTTGAGCAACAGGGTTTTCTTCTGCCCCGTTTTTGTGCCAGCCCCGCAGGTGGAAATAACTTTGTAATTTGTTTTTTAATTGTTTCTGTAGTGGTTCAAGCTCTTTGTCCAAACCAGACCTGCTTAAACGTAACCTCCCGTTTCCAAGGGTCAAAACTCCAGGTAGCGATTCCTGCCCGTGATGGTCAGAGCTCCTCAGGGAGGAAGGCTCACCAGGCTGAGGCTGCTTTAGAGGAGCTGACAGGTCATCAGGGTGCTTGCAGAAGGCCCGTCACCCCTCAGGGCTTACATCCCTGTGCAAACAGCCTCAGCGGCAGGGTGGGCGAGGGAACAGCACGGGCTGAGGATGGGGAATTTCTTTTTTTTTCTATTTTTTTTTTGAGGGATGGGGTAGGGATTAAACTCCTGTGTCATTCATACTGTGGTTCCCTGTGTTTCGGGTCTCTGCTGCCAGAGCCAGCTGAGCCCCAACAAGGGAAAGGAGCAAAAGCCACCAAAGGCATCCTTCTCCCCTTTGGCGACCCCTCCAGTATTCCCTCGGAGAGGCGGCCGAGCCCTTCTCACCGCACCCACAACCCCAGAACACAGCAGACGCAGAACCAAGCTTTGAAATTCAACTGCTTTCTATTCAAGAAACTAGCGGCGTAATTACACTCTGCGTGTGCCTCCTCTCCCCCTGGCCCCGGCAGCGTCGGGCTGAGCACCACAGTCCCTTCTTGGCTGTTCCTGGTCCTCTTCCATCAGCAGCATGACAGCAGCCGACCCCAGAGAGCTCTGCCACGGGGAGCGGACGGGCACAGTTAAAAATATAAATGTCAATCTGTACTCTTATATATATATATAATATATTTATATATCTTAAATACACAATATTGGTTTGTGTTGTTTGTTTTTTTCTCCTCGGAGCCGAAGGCAGTACTGCTCTCTCTCTCCCCGGTCTCCTAACTATGGTTGTTTGTGACGAGGATGGACTCGGTGTGGCCTAACGGCAAAGCCCGGGCGCTGCGGTGCGTGGCTGCCGCTCGCGGCACGCAGGAGAGACGTGATGTCTTCCCATCCGGCCCTGAGTTTGATTCTCCTCGTGCCGAGCGCGCGGCGGCATCCGGGGCCCGCGATGCTACTTGAATGCCATGCTGTCCCCCTGGGGAAGGCGGCCCCGTGCCCGCCGGGGGCCGTGAGCTTGTGTGCGCTTGCACGCGAGCGTGAGCGGCCGGAGGAACCCGCCGGGGCGGCCCCGTGTCTCCCTCCTGCTCGGCCACGGGCGCGATGGAGCAAAACCCCGCTGGAAACCTCCGGCGAGGGCTCGGGAAGGGTGGTGCGAAGGGGTTGGTTGCTCGAGTTTGGTTTCAGATCTGGACCTTGGTGGGAGAGACGTCCCCGGTGGCCGCGGTGGTGGGCGCCGGGCCCCCCCCCCCAAACTGCCCCGCTGGGCGCCGGGCTGGCGGTGGCTGTGCTGGCTGGTGGGCGCCAGGCCCTCACGAGCTGTCCACCACCTGATGGGGCAGGGTGACAGACGACCCGTTGACGAAGGAGCCTTGCTTTTCCCGGCCCTTGAGGAAGAAGGTGAGCAGCTCCCCTTTGCCCTTGACGTAGATGGCCCCGCGGCGCACGAAGCGGAAGCCGTACTCCTTCAGGATGAGGTGGGTCTCCTCCACCACCTGCGGGGACAAACGGACACAGCAGGAGGCTGGGGGGGCCCTGCCCAGGAAGCAGGGACCCCAAAGTGATGCCCAGGCAACAGATCAACCCACCGGCGAGGTTCCTGCCCCGTTGTCCTGCATTGTCCCCATTTTAGCACCCCCATGCTCCATTCCCAGCCTGGAGGAGCCCCTCAAGCAGCCCCAGCCCTGCCGCCGGTGCTTTCCCCTCCTACACACTGCACAGGGCTGTGACCATCCCTTGGCTTCCCCATTTGTCCCCCTCACCACCCCAGACAAGCTGCCCCACCTGTATGTTCCCCATCACGCCGGTGGACTCCATCCTGCTGGCCACGTTCACCGTGTTGCCCCAGATGTCGTAGTGCGGCTTGCGGGCGCCGATGACGCCCGCCAGCACGGCGCCCTTGTTCATGCCTGCACGAGAGCAGCGTGGCTTTCACCCCCGTGGCACGGGTGGGACACCAGGGTCAGCTCTGGGGACCCCCCAGCCCTGATTCCCCACGCTCCCGGACTTGCCTATGCGGAGCATGAAGTTGTTGAAGGACTGGTAGTTGATGTTCATCAACGTCACCTTCATGGCTAAGGCGAAGTCGGCCAGATCGGCCAAGTGCTGCCAGCGCTCCTTATCCGAGAGGGTCTCCTTCTGCAAGGGCAGCAGGGTCAGGCGTGTCCCCCCCTTGTCCGCCGCCCCCCGTGGCACAGGGACCCCTCACCTTGGTGCCGTAGCCGTTGGCGTTGGCGTCGGGGGTCACTCCAGACGCGGCCATGTAGGTGCTGCCGATGGTTTTGATTTTGGTGATGCAGCGGAACTGGGGCTCGTCCAGGAGCTGAGCCATGGAAAGAGAACTTCAAGCACCCGGCGGGGCCACACGTGCCCCCAAATCCCCCCGTGGCCATCTCCAGCCCGACTCACCGCGTCGAAGTCGGAGATGATCTCGTTGAGGAACCGCAGGCACTCGATGCCCCCGTTGTTGATGCTCTCCTCCGTGTAGAAGTCGGCGAAGTTGGGGAGGGAGGCGAACATGACGCCGATCTCATCGTAGGACTGGCTGTACAGCTCCTGGGGGTGGGGAAGGACGGGGGGGCGTGAGCTGGGGATGTGGGTGCACCTCCAGCAAACCCAAACCCTCCTGCAAAGCACAACCCGCCTCTGTTTTCCCTGGGCATGTGTGAAAAAAAAAAGGAGGGTGCTCTGCAGTCCCCATTTTGCACGGCCAAGAAATGATCTTGATCCAGCCAAAGATGCTCAACTGGAGCCTTTGGCAAATTTCTCTGGATTCAGAGGCCATGTGCAAAAATTTGGGGTGAATCACGAATCCTGCTCCACGGGACATGCTCGTGGAGCTGTGGCCCTGGATGTCCCTCACCTCATCCCGTTTCTTGGAGCCCAGGAAGTGCCGGGCCACGTGCTCGGGCAGCATGTTGGTGACCAGGGCCTCGTTCCAGCGCCGCATCTCGTAGACCCGCTCCTTCTGGTCGTGGACATCGATCTTCCAGAGGAAGAGGGTCCTGGCCAGCTTCTCCACCTGCAGGTGTGGGGAGATGGATGCAGTGGGGATCCTCCAGTGCCTGGAGCATCCTGGCTGCTGTGGGGCTGGTCCAGGCTTGGATAGCAGCTTTGGGGCAAGGTGAAGCCCTAATGGGAGATGTGGGATTTGCTCTGGGACCCTCACAGAGAAGGTGTGGGGCCTGGGGCCACCATGATGCTGCTTGCCCTAAATCACAGGGGCGAGATGGAGGTGCTGATGTGGTCCTGGGCTTCCATGGTGGGCTTCCTTGGACAAGAGGTGGAGATGATTCCATAACCAGGGACCATTTGTGCTTCCTCGAAGCGTGCAAAAATCAGGGTAGGGGCTTTGGGGGGGACAACACAAGAGGGGAGTGAAGCTAAATCACTCACGTGGCGAGAGAAGTAGTAGAAGCTGAGCATCACGATGAAGATCATGGCCGTCATCGAGTACTTGGAGGGGACCAGAGACGACCTGCTGGGAGACACAGCAAGGTGTAGGTCGGTGGTGGGCTCGGCCGTGCCCCTCGTAACATGCCCCCAACTGCCCCTTACGCGCTTTGCTGGCCCCGTCGGCGGTCGTACTGGTCGAAGATGTGCTCCCAGGCGTAGATGTTGACGGTGCCGGCCGCCCCGGTGATCAGCACCATGAGGGTCAGCTTGACCATGTGGCTGACCTGCACCAGCATGATGGTGGCCACCAGGGCCAGCAGGGCGATGTAGCTGTAGTACTTGGGCTGCTCCCCGCAGCCGCCCGGCCGCGGCGGCGCCGCTGTCCCGTTGCCCATCCCTCCATAGTCCTGCCAGCAGCTGAGCTGGGGGCACGAGGACAGGGTGAGGATGGGGGGCACGTGGGGTGATGATGTCCCCCCAGGGCTGCAAAGCCACCAAAGGGATGCGGTGCTTTGTAGGAAGGAGGAGGACATCCTAATTGCTGGGTGCCCGGCAAGCCCCGCTGCTAAAATCCACCTCCCCCGCTGCAGTGCAGCCTGAATTGATTTAACGATCGGCCGTGCACGGGGCCGTGCACAATTATGGGCTCCGGGGATGGG
The DNA here is from genome assembly GCA_011076525.1 of Nettapus auritus. Classification (NCBI taxonomy): domain Eukaryota; kingdom Metazoa; phylum Chordata; class Aves; order Anseriformes; family Anatidae; genus Nettapus; species Nettapus auritus. The sequence goes on from CM021767.1 coordinate 117,466,718, forward strand.
GAAGGTCAGAGCAGGCTCCTGCACTGCCCCCGTGGCTCACCATGTCCACGATGTCGGCCATGGTGACGATGATGATGGCAGCCATGGCCCAGGTGTTGCGTGCCCAGCGAGTCCTGTCAATCCAGGTGGAGAAGGCCACCAGCTTTTTGGGGAAGACCTGCAGGGAGAAGAACAGGGGGCTTCACCCGGGTGGGACACAGCAGGGGGACATCACAGTGGCTGTGAAGAACCCTAATTGGACAATGGGCTGGCACAAAACCCACCTGGGGAAGGTGTCGAGAGGCACAGAATCCCCAAACCTCATCCCGACCCATCCCTGGTGTGGTTATAGGGGGTGGTTACAGCTCATTCCACCCCATGGACCTTCCCCTTCCCCCTCTCACCCGGGGGAAGATGGCTGCCAGCGAGCAGAGGGTAAGGATGAGCAGCAGGATCTCCCCCACCACGAAGGTCACGTAGTTGGCCACCAACCTGCCCAAAAAGACCCAAGAGGAGACAGGCTTGAAGCCTCCTAGGACCAAAGATGGGCTGGGGCCACCCATCCCCAGTGTCCCCCCACCATACCAGGGGTCAATGAAGACCTCCACCAAGGCGGTGAAGAAGAGGACGACGCAGGAGCAGCTGAAGGCGGCCCCGCTCTGCTTCTCCTTCTCCACCGAGTAGCGCGTCTCCATCTCGGGGTCGATGAAGCGCATGGAGAGCCGGAAGGTGCTCTTCCCCTTCAACCTGCCAGCGACACAGCCATCAGCACCAACGGCACGGGGGCCATGCTGGGACGTGCCACCAGCTGGATAACTCACGCCTGGACGGACTCGCGCTCCAGCAGGGCCTCGTTGAGCAGCTTGTTGAGCTCCTGCTCGTTCTGCGACGCGTCGATCACCCGCTCGGCCAGGTCCCGCAGCCGCAGCCGGCGCCGCGGGTTGGGGAAGGAAGGGTTCACCGCCTGCACCGTGGAGCAAAGTGTCAGCAAGAACGTGCTGGCACCGGGGCTCTGGTCAACGTGGGAGCCCCCCAAAATGCAAGCGAGCTGCTGGAGGTGATGCTTCCCCTATGCCGTACCTCTCCATCCTCCTCTGTGCTTTCCAAGGTGCCCCTCGCCCTGGCGTCGGGCTCTTCGGACTCGTCGGGGCTGGCGCAGGCCACGCTGACGCTGCCGTTGCGCTCCTTGGTGTTGACGAGCAGCGGGGAGCCGCTGTGGGACGAGGTCAGGGACAGCTTCTGCAAGGAGAAAGTGGTGGATTGAGGCACGCCGAGGACACGCCGCGGCGGTGGGGCCGGTGCCGACGCCACCACTCACCACGCCGTTGATGCCGTTGCGCAGGGGCTGCTTGGGCACCACGATGAGGTAGGTGACGATGCCCTTCTCCTTCAGGTACTCGCAGCGAGAGCCCCCCTCGCCCGGCTCCACCTCAAACTCGCCCTTCAAGCAGTCCATGGTGCTCTGCGAGATGTGCACGCGCCTGCGGGGTGCGGGGTGTGTAAAGCACGGCCGCCCCACGGCTATGGCACGGGGCCACCGCGTCCTGTCCCCGGCACGAGGTGCTCACCCGGGGATGCCTCCCGCCTCCATCTTGTTGGCCACGGTGACGTCGGTGGACCACACGTCGTACTGCCAGCGCTTCTGGCCCAGCACGCCGCCCAGCACCGTCCCGCTGTGCACCCCCACGCGCATGTCCACCGCCGTCTTGGTCTTCTCCCGCACGTAGCTGGGGGGCAGAGGGGTGATACGGGAGTCAGCCACGGCCCGTTGTGCTTCCCCTTCGTTAATTATTAGCCTCTCCTTAATTGAATGCGCTTGGCACAGGAGGGGAGACCCAAATCTCCAAGGTTTTGTCCTGGCTTGGAGAAGCCCAACGGGGTCACCGCATGGTGGAGCACCAGGAGCACCAGCCCACACCAGCACCCACCACAGGGACCCCCCTGTTTCTGCCAGACACCCCAGGGACGATGACAAGGACATGCTGGGAGCGACGACGAGGACACCCTGGGGACAATGATGACGAGGAGCCCTTACGAAATGGCCTCCACCATGGCGAGCCCCATCATGATGGAGCAGACGGCGTGGTCCTCCCGGTAGTCGGGCAGCCCGCAGATGCAGTAGTAGCAGTCGCCCAGGATCTTGATGCGGAGCTGGTGGTATTTCTGGGGAGGGGGGACCACAGAATGAGCCCCCTCCCCATAGCTGGGCCCCTCCACCCACATCACCACCCCCATCCCTCTCCTGGGCAGGGCTTGCTCCATCCTTGACCCGTGCTGAGGTCTCCCGTGCCCATGAGGGACGCAAATAATCCGATTTTCCATTCCCTCCCCGCCTCCCTGGAGGCTTGGCGGGCCCCCACCCCTTCCCAGCTCTATTTTTGCAACGCACGACGCCGGGCAGGGCATGCCCAGCGTGTCCCCGGTCCCCTCGGAGCGGGGGCACTCACGGCCGCCAGCTTGTCGAAGCGGGCGAAGAGCTCGTTGAGGAGCTTCACCAGCTCCTGGGCGCTGCAGGACGAGGAGAGCTGCGTGAAGCCCACGATGTCCGCGAAGAGGATGCTGCGGGGAGCGTTAGAGAGAAGCTGTGCTTGGGGGTGATTTGCGGCGAAAGCTCCTCTTCCCGTCACGGAGACGGGCATTTCAGCTACGTCCCGAAAGGCTATTTTGGGACGTGGCTGAAAACGACGCTCCGCGAATCACGTCTGGAGCAAAACGCGGCCCCGAGGCGTTGCCTGGCTGGCAGCCAGCCCCCACCACCCTTCAGGCACAGCAAACCACCCCGATCTCCTTCTAGGGCTCTTCTGGTCAACGCAGGACCGCCAAATACAACAAATCGGGAGGTTTTTTTTTCCCCCAGCAGAGAGAGCACGGCGGGGAGGCGGCCCTACCTGACGTTCTCGTGGCGGTACATGTACATGGTGTTGAACTGCTGCATCTCCTTCTGGCTCGGGTCCTTCTTCATGTCCTTCAGCATCTCGTCCGCCACGTGCTTGGGCAGGATGGAGAGCATCAGCCGCTCCTGGGGGCACAGGGCAGCAAAGAGACATTGCCACGAGGTGAAGCCGAGCCTGTGCCGAGCATGGTGCAAATGCACGGCCTGAATCCACAGTGCTAAGTATTTTCCCTTCTTGCCCTCCAGATCCACCTTTTGCTGCCATTAGCGAGCCCATTTCCAAAATCAGGCCGATATTTGGTTGCTCCAAGCCCGGTGCCCAAAATCCAGGCAGTGTGAGCATCCCCGCAGCCATGGGAAGAAGCAATGCTGTTCCCATCCCCGCCACCCCATTTTCCAAGCTGTCATTGAGAGGTTTGCAAGTGGCTCGAGAATTAAAACACGCTGGGATTTCCAAGATTTTAGCATCCCCAAAACCCTCCCTGAGCCCCGACACGGGGACGGCTTCAGGGATCCTGCAGCGATGTCCCAGACAAGCTGCCCTGGGGGTGGGCAAAGGGAGGATTTATGGGTTTTAAAGCACTCTGGGTCCCCACACGAGGAGAAATCCCATGGGGACATCGTGCCCCTCGCTGTCCCCGCAGCCCCGGAGCTGGAGAAGGGACAAACCCCCAGCGTGGGGCTCTGTGCTCGGTGTAAGTAAGGCTGTTAATGAAGTGGGTTTTCCCCCGGGTCCCGGGGTTTCTTTGCACAGCGGAGCCGTTGCTGGAGGAACGGCTCCGCTTCTCCGCCCGGCGCCTTTCAGCGCCGCGAGCACGCAGACGGCATGCAACAGGCTGCCCGGCACGGCGAGGAAAGGGGCTGGGGGATGCCAGAAAAAGGGGCTGGGGGTCAGGGATTTCCCGAGCCAACCGTGGGGGCTTGATGCTGATTACCCTCAAATTCAACTAATTGCTCGGCGAACTTCAAAGCTGCTGATGGCCCCGCTGTATGGGGCATCCCTGGTGGGAAAGAGGCCACAAAACGCTCCCTGGGCTCAGAGCTGGGATGTGCCCCGGCAAAAAACACGGTGCTGGCCCCGACACGCATCTCTGTTGCCATTGGGAGCAAATTGCTGGCAGCGGCTCAAGCAGATAAGAGATGGGAGACAGGGAGAGAGGCCCCAGATAAGGTGCTAAAATTAGCCGGGCTCAGAACCGGACGGCGGATGGGGAACAACGAGGTTTGTAGGGCTGCCTGCTGTCAGCAGCGCCCTGACTGCTCCTCTCTCCAGGGCCTCTACGGGGAAGTGTCACCAGCCCAGCCCCACGGCAGGATCAGCCCCATGGGAATGAAATGACTGAGATCCCGATGGGGATGGGGACACGCTGCGTGGGGACCTGGGGAGCTGTTGTGCGGGCGTTGCTGGGGACAGGGAAATGTTACCTGAAAAAACGCCACGTGGCCGTGCACAGGAGCAGGGATCTGCCACGTGGCCCTGCGTGGGGACAGGGAACTGCCACGTGGATGTGTCTGAGGATGGGGATGTGCCTTGTGGTCATCCCCAGGGATGGGAACCTGCTGCAGGGACATGCCCAAGGACAGAGAGCTACCATGGGGCCATGTCCAAGGACGGGGACCTGCCACAGGGCCATGTCCAAGGACAGGGAGCTGCCATGGGGTCATGTCCAAGGACAGGGAGCTGCCATGGGGCCATGTCCAAATGTGGGGACCTACCACGGGGCCATGTCCAAGGACAGGGACCTGTCATGGGGTCATGTCCAAGGATGGGGACCTGCCATGGGGCCATGTCCAAGGACAGGGAGCTGCCATGGGGCCATGTCCAAGGATGGGGACCTGCCATGGGGTCATGTCCAAGGACAGAAATCTACCATGGGGCCATGTCCAAGGACAGGGACCTGCCATGGGGCCCTCTCTTGGGATGGGACCGTGCTGCGGGGCCATGCGTGGGGACCTGCTGCATGTCCCCACACAGGGATGGGGACAGCATGGGGACAGCTACGCCAAGAGCCACGAGGTCCTGCAGAAGGACAGTCACACGGAGAGGCCCCATACGTGGACAGGGTGCAAAACCACAACCACAATTCCCACCTGGGTCCTCCTGTCCCCACCGCCACCCACCCGTGTCCCACCCTGTTGTCCCCGGCCGTGGCTCCTACCTGCTGCTGGCTCTGCTCCTCCAGGTTGAGCTTGACCTCGAGGGACTGCCGCGCTTCGAGGAAGGCCTTGCGGTGCTTGCGGTCGGCCATGTAGTAGGACATGGTGCCCACCGTGATGGCGCACAGGTAGATGGCCACGTTGGACAGGAGCTGCGGGGGCACGGAGAGGGAGAGGGGGGTGAGAGGAGCCATGGGAGGGGGAGCCCGTGTGGCTCGGTGGCACTCGGTGGCACCGCGTGGCTCTGTTTGGGCGGCAGAACCTGGGCAGTAGGGGGTTGGAAAAACATTTATATTCTGGAGGAGGACGTGAACTCAACACTGGGGGTGAGCCACCGGAGCGTGGCCATGGTTAACCGCTGGGTGACTCGCTGGGGACCATCGCCAAGGGTTTGCTCTGCAGGAGGTGTCCATCTGGGGGCCACAGGAGAGCTCGTGGCCCCTGCGGGCTGACTCTGCTTCATTAAACCTTTGCAGAGGTGTTTTGGAAAGCAGCAGCAGGTCCGCAGGGGATGGGGGCAGCCCCGGGGAAGGCTGCGCGGAGGCTCCGGTGCCAGCCGTGCTGGGAAATGCGGGGATGCTGAAGTGGTTTGCGGCAGGGAAACGTTTTTATGGGGGGAGAAAAGAGTGTGAGGACAAAGGGCGAGCATCAGGGACCCGCAGACCCCTCACTGGGATGCACTCTGCCCCGTTCCCAGCCCGGCCCCACTGCCGCAGCTCGGGATTCCCGGGAAGCCCCAGCGCAGCAGCTGGCAAGCGAGAAGCGTCTGGAGGTGGGCACGGAGAAGAAACCCCCAAACAAGCCTCCGGTCGCTATTTTTAAGCAGGGTTGTCATGACAATGCACCGCTCTGCCGGGCTTGGCACGTGTAGGGCCGCTGGGAACCCCGCCGGGCCGGGGACCCCCTCCCCCAAAGGCCCCGCAGAGCACGGCCTGCTTGAGGATGGCACATCCTGCTCGAGGATGCTCAACCTTAAAAACATCAAGATGAGCTCCAGACACGTCCCGGCACCCCAAATGTCCCCGTGCCGAGGACGTGGCCCCCGGCTGGGTGAGGCTGTGCACCGCAGCGGAGCGATGCTGCCCCATCGGACCATGGGCATCTCCATCCATCCCCAGCGGTGTCCTGCGGTCCCCGCGTGGTGTGTGGGGCCATCCGAACTGAGGACAGCCCATCGGCTGAGCCCAGAGAGCAGCGATGAAGCCACAGACAGGAGATTGAGACCTCTCCCCATGCCCAAGCCTGGAAAAAGCTTTGCAGCTGCTTTGCGCACGCCTCCACCCTGCACATGGGGCTGATTCGGCATCGACCACCACCGAACCCGGACCCCCCGGTGCCGTTCAGCCTCGGGGTCCCTCCTCGACAGCCAGGACGGGGCCAGAAGCCGCCGGCATCTCTCGTTAACCCCCTGAGCCGCTCCGGTCCGAGCGGCACCCGCCGGTCCGTCCTATTAATAGAGGTGCCCTCAGGGAGCCGTACAAACGTCTATAATAATAAAGCGTACGATGTTTATTTCTGGACATAATGTTCCTCTTTTGCAGCAGGCAGAGGCTGAGGCATGCGGCGTTGCCAAGGTTTTGCTGGCCCCGGACTCGCCGTGCCACAGCAATGATTAACGCGGCCGCGGCGCATGCCTGCCGGGGGGATGCCCAAGCAGCCCCTCGGCTCCGGGCACGTTGGCACCGGGCATTTTCGTGGTGCTGGGGGAGAAAAGAGGAGGTGGAGACCCCGTTGCATCCATCAGCCTGCTCCTGGAAGCATCCTGGAAGCACCCCTGGGGCTGCGAGGGGTTTGCTTCGGTTTGGACCACGCGTGATGTTTGCGTCCCGTGTTGGGAGAGGAACCTGGGAAAGCGGCCGCCGCACGAGGATTTCGGCTCCTGGTGGGGTGTCTCCGGCCGGGCATCACGGCACCGTCCCACGTGCTCCAGGAATTGTCCCCAAAGTGCTTCTCCTTGCACTGTGTGACACCAGGACGTGTCCTGTGGAAGGGGTGCCCCCACACCCAAGGGGCAGGGAAAAGTCGGCATCTCTGGGGGTCTTCGGAGAGCAGGCTCCATTTCCAAGCTCCTGGCGTGATCGGGGACTCAGCACCCTCCAAACCCCCCCAAAAGCAGACAAATCCCCCCATTCCCCTCCTCCCTACATAGCTGTGAGCAGCAGGAGGTCTCCCAGGACCTGCCCCAGAGCATCCCAGCTTCCCGTAGCGTCCTCCCAGCGCTCGCGGTGAACGGGCAGAGCCGGGAGCTTCCAGCAGGATTTCCCCCCCCGTAAACAGCCACCGGCGCACGACTTCTCGGCAATGCCTTTTTTTTCCCACCCCTTGAACAAGGCCGTGCCACCAGGAAACACTGCCCATGCGAGATGGACGGGCCAGCACGTCCCCGTTGGGGACATCAGCGGGGACACAGGCGGGGGGAAGGGGCTCGGCATCACCCCTCCAGCTGCGAAACCCACAGATTTGGGGCGGTGAGCACAGCTCCCAGCTGCTCCGGGCGGGTATTTCCCAGGAAATATCGAGGCTGCTCGTGAGCCCGAGGAGCCAGGGCCCGTTCTGTCCCTGCGTTCCCATCCTTCGCCGCCCTGCGTGAAATGGCGGCCCATCCTTAGGGCTGCGTTTGGGACCGAGGAGGCTCTTTCTCCGCTTCTGGTTTTGTAGGAAATCATCCACAGGTGGCCCCGGGCTCTGCCCCGCACCGAGCGGCCCCACGGCGGGGGTGGTTGTGGGGCTGGTGCCTGGCGGGGCTGGCACCCGCGTGGGACTGGCTCCATCCTCCTGGGAACGCTCCGGAGGATGTTTGTGAACCTGGAGCAAGGCCCACGTTGGGCTCGTGCCACGTTTCGGCCAAAAAAAATGCCCATTTTTAGCCAGTTTTGCAATTCGAGGAGAAATCGGCACAAGCGAGGCCGCGGACAGGGACGCCCCCAGCCCACCGTGCCTCAGTTTCCCCAGCAGCCAAATCTGAGCCCACACATCCACGCACCCCGGGTGGCTCTTGGGGAGAAAATTGTGTTTTTTGAGGCCCCCCGTGCTGGGGCCTCACCCTGCTTCCAGCAACCACCGCGATCGGCTCTCGGTGCCCGGACCAAACCCAGCTTTAGGGTCAAGGCACGGGGATGGGAACGGACCCCAGGAACACGGAACGGCGACGATTTGCCCGGCGAGGCCACCTTCCCTGTGCCACCCTCCCCGTGTTCCCCACGTCCTCGTACCTGTCTGAGCAACGCGCCCTCGTCCAGGGCGTCCTGGCGCTGCTGGGCCACGGTGACGCCGAGCACCAGCGTGTGGATGCCGCAGGAGACGGCGGTGATGAGCACGATGGGCGCCAGGCGCAGCGGCAGCGTGATGAAGAAGGAGAAGACGAAGAAGGCCTGCCAGCCCACCGTGTCGCTGGCCTCGGGCGAGCGGGAGAAGTTGAGGCCCAGGTAGCAGAAGATCTGGGCCAAGATGAGGACCCAGAGGACGGAGGGCAAGAAGCGCCGCGCCGCCCGCTCGGGCAGCAGCCGGTACTTGCAGAGGGCGAAGAGCAGCACGTGGGCGGCCAAGCCGGCGGCCGCGGCCAACGCCGGGGCCAATTTGTCGGCGGCGTAGACGGCGGCGCACGTGCCGAGGACGTAGCAGTCGAAGAGGGCGGCGAAGACCACCAGGACCAGCAGGGTCTCGTGGCGCTGCCGTCGGAAGTAGGTCTGGTAGAGGTTCTCCAAGGACTCGGGGGCGAAGGTGAGGCGCATGAAGCGGGGCAGGCAGAGGCAGGGCCCCGAGCTTCGCACCGTCACCTCGTGGGTGCGAGCCACGGCGTGCTCGGGGTCGGAAGGGAGGCTCACCGAGTAGTCGGCCGAATATTCGGCCGAGCATTCGGGCTCGGAGAACGCCCTGTGCCGGGGCATCGCTGCGCGTCCCCCCCCCCCAAAAAAAAACCACCAAGGGCTCCGGTCCCCAGACGAAGAGCTCAGCGGGGCATTGCCCGCAGCATCCCCAGCCGGAGGGGGACCTTCCCCTTGTTCCCTCCTGGCTGGAGAAGGGCAGGAGGAAGGCGAGAAGGAGGTTTTTATAAATAGCGGCTGCCGGGAGCGCTGCCGAGCCGGCCTCCCCAGCTCCGCGCCAGCTCTCTCCCCGGCCCCTGCGCACTGCCAGCGGAAAAATGTCGCGATGCCTGCTTTCCCTGCCCCTCCTTCGAAGGCAGCAGGCTGTCGGGGGAGACCCCCGCGGCCCCTCCGAGCCCTGTAACCCCCTCGTAACCCCCGGTCCCCTCCGCTTCCCTCCCTCCCTCCCGGCTGCGGCAGCGCGGGGAGCGCAGGTGCGGCCCCGCCGCCACCGGGAGCATCCTCCGGCCGCCCTCCTCCTCCTCCTCCTCCTCTTCCTCCTCCTCCTCCTGCATCCCCGTCGGGTTCCGAGCTAGGGGAGGGATGGGGAGGGGAAAGGGGGGCTTTCCCCCGGCCGGGGGAGGGAGCCCACCGCCGGCCGTGGCGGTCCCGGTGCTCGCCCCCCGTTCCCGGTGCGTCCCCGCCTTCCGTAACCCTCTCGCTGCCGGAGGCTCGGGGGAAGCCCTGCTGCTTTTTTTTTCGGGGGGGAGGGCGAGAATGGGGTGGTAAGGTTGGGGGAGAAGTGGGGGACAAGCGGGGAGGCACGCAGACCCCGTGGGGTTGTCACGGTGGGGGTCGTTGCGTGGGTTTGGGGATGCTCGGAGAGAACGGGGAGCTCCCCGGGGGGCAGTTTTGGGGTGTGGGGGAGCCGGAAATGTCCCCCCGTGTGAGGGGAGGGGGGTCCTTGAATAGCCCCCTCCGGCATCCCAAACTGTCCTCCCCACCCCAGAGCAGCTGAGGCTGCCGCAGACCCCGACCCCATTTCCCAGACGTGCAGGTGCTGAGCCAGCGCCCTGCGTGCCCGCAGATCCCGCTGAGCCCATCCCGAGGTCGTGGAGATGTCCTCCAGCAGCCCCGCACCTCTAAGTGCGGCCGTCCCGGCTGCTCTGCCAGGAGAAGCGATTGCTTCTGTGCTGTAATTAACACCGAAACGAGGGCAGCTCTCAGCTCGCAGCTCTCCGGAGGCTCCCGGGGTGCTCAGGGTTAGCGCCGGGGACTCGTCCCAGGGGAAGGTTCAGTCCCCGGGCCCAGGGAACGAGGCTCGAGCAGCAAAAAGCTGAGCTGGCAGCGGCTGCGGGGGACAGGAATGGGGCCAGGGCCCAAATCCTCGTGTTTTGCCCCTGGGAAGAAGGGGGGCAGTACCTGCACGCACCCCGACGGAGGCTTCCTGTTCTCCTGGCCCAGTTTGAGGGAAATTGAGGAAGGCGTGGGGAAGGACAGGGTCAGCACGGAGATGTGTGCACAGGGGGCGAGGACGGAGCCACCCCACAGCCTCTGGGTGCTCGAGGTCCCCTAAGGCGGCCAGGGAGGGCTGCAGGCCCACCTCACGGCCCCGGGGGGCTTCCAGAGCCTTCCAGCTCCCGCTCCGCAGGGCTGATTCCCAACCTCCGTCACCCTCGAGGGCAGCTCTTCGCCACCAGCCTCGGCCGGAGCCGGCTGGGGAGGAGAGAAATGAGTCAAAGGGCAATTAAACATTAACAGCGAGCGGGCACGGCGGCTTTGTTCCAAAGAGAGGGGGTTTAATTTATAAAAATCACACCACTTCGAAGGTCAGCGGCATCGCCGGACGTGACATGCGAGGGTAAGCGGCGCCAAACATCCGTAAACAGGCAGGAGAAAGCCCAGAGCAGCGGGCAGAGGCACCCGAGGAGCGAGCAGGGGGCGAGTGTGCGGGGCCGGAGAGCCGCCGAGAAGCAGGAGCCGAGGCAGCCTTTAAGCTACTCCGAGATCTCAGCCTCAAGAGCGAAGCTCACCGTTCAGCGACAGCCTTATTTGCCCTCCTCGGTGGAAAAAAAGGCAGAGAAAGGGGTTTGGTAGGGAGACGTGGAGCTATTTTACACATTAACCCTTAGTAGCAACGCCTCCCCTCGGTGAGAGCTGCGCCAGAGGAGCGGAAAGTGCTTCTTCCCAGCAGGACGGCTCGTTTCTTCCGCCCCGAAGAAAGGCAAGCAGAGCAAAAGGATGCCGGCCTTCAAGTTCCGTAACGCTCCCTGCCAAGAAGGGGGATCTACTGCTGGTTGACGACATGTTTTGGAGGAGAAACACAGCCTTGAGTGAAGAAATAAAGAAAGAAATACAAAATTGCACTGACCACGGGGAAAAAAATGCAAAGGGTGAGTCTGGGGGTGGGTTAGGGACACGCTCTCAGTGGCTTTTGTTTCACAGCTCAGCGTCCTCTCCTTCCCTGCCAACCCCGCGCAGCAGCAAGGAAATAAAAGTGGCTGCTGCCACAACCACGGGACCCCAAGGGAGAAGGGGCCGCTCCCTGGAGCCGCAGCAGCGGAGGTTTCCTCGAGCAAAGCCCCTCCTCTTCCTCACATCGCCGTCTGCAACACGTCGTGAGCACGCTGGGGTCTTGCTCCCCTGGTGGGTGCGGGGATTGCCTCTGTCCGGGTAAATCTGAGGAGGAGGGAAGAGCCCCAGGGCCGCGCGGCCGGCTGGGAGCTAGCTGGGAGGAAGAAGGGAAGGTTTCCGGCTCCGAGGGGCTCCGTTCCCTACTTGATGTTCTTGAGGAGCGCGGTCCGGGCGTTCACCACGGCTTTGAAGGCGTCTTCGCTGCCGGGAGCCACGCACTTGTCGGGGTGGAGCAGCACGGCCAGCTTCCTGTAGGCTTTGTTCACCTCGTCCCTAGGAGAAAACAGCGACAACAGTGAGGGGACCAAAGCGGCAGAGGGCCCGGCGCAGCCTTGCCAGACACTTCTGAAGCCTTCCCTCGCTGGCACCGTGGTTTTCCAGGCTTTGAAAGCGATGGCGGGGACAAAAAGCTGAAGAAAAGCTCGCAGGGCACCTCCCAGCGCGGCACCAGCAGAGGAAGAGGAGGAGAATCCCTCTCCTGGGGCAGGCGCCCACCTTCTCCACGGCGGGGCTGCGCGGGGACGAATCCTCCCACCCAGCAGCCGCGTGGGTGGCACCACGGGAACAGAAAGCTGGGAGGCAGCGTGGGGGGACACGCACCCTGACTCAGCTCCGCATCAAGCCGCCTACGCGGCGGGGGCGAAGGCTTCGAGCATCCCTCCAGACCTCTACGACACCCCGCGGTGTCTAGGCCGAGCACCAGCTCCCCGCGGGTGCGAGGGGGTTGGAGGAGGGTTTGACGCCTGCCTTTCAGAGAGCTGACAGAGCCCCGAGTGATGTGACCCAAAACTCGACTCCTCTGCTCCTTTACAAAATGTTTGCAAGCGTCATTTTCGTGTGTCAGAGAACAGCAAGCAAGGCATGGCCCTGGGGGGTTGTTTTAGCTGCCCAAGTCACACGGCAGAAGTGGCAGGTTCAGTCCCCAACCCCTCACACGAGCAGAGACCAACTCCTAACTAAAAGTTCTCTGAGCTAAAAGCTGTGAGAGAACCGTCACTAGGTGGGAAAGCCGCCATCTCTCCTCGACACCGCGGGCAGCGGCTGCTTAAAAGCTTCTCCAGACCTGGAGGGAGCAAGGAAGGTGAAGCTGGAGCTGCTCCAAACACGCCGAGCAAGTGGGAGGCCAGGGACAGCTCAGCCTGGAGGCAGGACGTGGGGCTGGGCAGCTGGAAGTTCTCATCCTCATCACTCTCCACTTACCTCCAGCCCGGCTTGGCTGTTCGAAGGGAAATTTCACGCTCAGGACAGAGGGTTTCTTTCACAATTAACCACAATACCGTTTTTTTCACCATTTAACCGCAATCCTTTTGTGGTTAAACACAAACTACTCGTACCTGCCTGCCTTACAGACCAAGGCGAGCCACGGGCAGCTGGGTAAGAGACCACAGAAGCTACCAGGAAGGTTCCGGACCTTTAGGCATGAAGTTCCCCTCACCTGGTGGCTCCGGGCTTGACTCCCAGCATGTCCCAGCTGTCCTTGCTGCTGCGGATCCTACGAATGGCGTCGGCCTGCTCTTTGGTGAAGCCCACCCCCATGCTGGAAGGGGGGCGCTTCCCGCCGTTGTCGCACAGGTCGATGATGGCGGAGTAGAAAGTCTGCGGGCGGGGGAAGGAGTTAGCAGGAGGGGAAAACGTGGGGGGAAAAAAAAAGGGGGTGCTAAAGGGAAAGCTGCAGGTTGCTTAGGGTGGCACTTCACTGCAGAGTTACCTCTAGGGCAGGGGGATAATTGGTGTTTCAGGAATTTCGGAGGATGTTCTGCCACCCTGGCTCAACGTGTGAGCCCTCATCGCCTTCGTCCCACGTTACCTGGAACATCTCGTTGATTCCCTCTCCCGTTTGTGCCGACGTCTCGAAGTAAAGAAAGCCCCGGCTCTCTGCCCAGAGCCGCCCCTCGCTTTCATCCACGCTGCGGTGCTTGGTGCAGTCAATCTGGAACGAGGGAAGAGGCAAAGGTCAGAGCCCGGCTGGGGTCTGCAGCAAAGCTGGAGGAGCACAGCTCTGAGGACGATCATCTAACGATGATCTGGTTGGAGAAGCTGATTGTTTACCCCAAAGGATGGAAGCAGCACAGAAAGCAAGCACAGAAAATAAAACTAAAGAAGTCTGTAAGAGTTTCCGTGGTACAAATACAACGTAGCCTCTGCTTGATCGCTTTCTGACTGATGTCTGGTCACCACATTCTCAAAGCCCTGATGATAAAAGGTCTCCAGCACTCCTCAAGCACAGGCTCTTAGAACATTTTCTCTACAACCCATCAGAATTTCCCTTTCGGAGGGACCTCGATAGCTTGGTCACGCCGGGAACACAACGAGCACTGAGTGCCTTGCACCACAAACTCGTCTCCCTGCCGTGCCCCACCTTGTTGGCGCAGACGACGAAGACGACGTTGTCCATGTTCCCGTGAGGGCCCAGCTCCTGCTTCATCTCGGCCAGCCACGCGTCCAGCGCGTCGAACGACTCCTTTTGGCCGACGTCGTAGACCAGGATGACTCCCTGCGTGTCCTTGTAAAACTCGTTCCTCACCTGCAGGGCCAAAAAGCAGGGCCAAAAGCAGCCTTTTTTTTTTTGTTTTGTACCAGCAAAAGCATAAAAGACCAATCTTTTACTTATTTTTATTTTCTTTCACTTTTTACGTGGGCAGATAGTGATAGGAGAAGGGGGAATGGTTTTAAACTAAAAGAAAGGAGATTCAGATGAGAGGTTAGAAGGAAATTCTTTACTCTGAAGGTGGTGAAACACTGGAACAGGCTGCCCCGAGGAGCTGTGGATACAATGGAGTGAGGATCCAGTGCCAGCTGCTGGACCAAGCCCCTTGGGGATGCTGAGGAAAGATGGCAGGTGCCAAACGCCTTACCTCGTAGAAGAACGGGTGCCCCGCCATGTCAAAGATGTTCACTTTGATCTCTCGGTCTCTGATCTGCACTCTGAAAGGACAGGAAGGAAATGCTTGAGGACGCTCTGCCTCAACCTCACACAGGCTGTGCCCCCAGAGGAACGCTTCTCCTCTGGGCCAGAGAAAGAGCGGGGTGATCAGGGCCAGAGAAATCACTAAGAAGTTCCGATTGCATGGTTTAATGGCCAGAAAATTGCCCCAAGAGCAGCTCAGACAAGGAGGACAGCCCCAGCTCTGGATGTAACATGGCAATGGGGCTCTGTGCTGCCAAAGAAAGGTGAAATACAGATTATTTGATGTGAGAAACCAACACAGCAAAGCCTGGCTGCAGGTCTCTGCCCTGTACCCCACAGCATGCCCAGCTCAGGGCCGTGTGGTCACCCAGGAGCAGCAGGACACAGGACAGGCCCAGCACATGTCTTCCCTTTGTCCCCTGCAGCAGACACCTCGCTGAGCCCCCAGCAGATCCCACACGACGGCTCACCCCTCTCCCAGCTCCTTGCCATGAAGGTTATGAACGAGTTGATAGTCACTGGGATGGGCTGCCCAGGGAAGTGGTGGAGTCCCCATCCCTGGAGGGCTTTAAAAGCCGTTTAGATGTAGAGCTCAGGGATATGGGTTAGGGGAGGACTTGGTAGTGTTAGGTCAGAGGTTGGGCTCAGTGATCTTGTAGGTCTCTTCCAACCTAGACTATTTTGTGATTCTGTGGAGGTACTCACTTTGTGACGCCGTAGTCGATACCGATGGTCGCCAGGTATTTGGGAACAAACCTCTTCTCGCAGTAGCGCTTTATAATGCAGCTCTGGGAGGAAGGAAGAGGGAAAGTCTCACCAGGAGGACACGGCACCGCTGGGATCACACGGTCCCGTTAATGCTGAATTAACTGACAGCCTTCAGCCTGCTGGGTGGCTGCAGAGACGTTCCCTGCCCTAAGTCCTTAAACCAACTAATTAGCTCACAACAAAAGCACCAATATTTACCAGGAACATTTTTTTTCTGCAAAAGGAAGTGAAATCTGGGATTCTACCCCTGGGTGTTTGATATTCATTAAGCATTTGGAAGAGAAAGCTCAGATCCTTGGGCTTGGCCTCAGGTCACGTCTCAGTAAAGAGCTGGCAGCTGAGTGAGAATGAGGAGGTGTGGGAACCTCAGAAGGGGAGATCTAGGGGAAATTTAAGGAGATTTAAGGGAAAACCACACTATCCAGGCACCTCTTACCCAGCAAAAGGTTCTGCAGAGCCAGGCAAGGCCACATCTGCTGCTTTCATGGCTGTGCAGACAGAACGTGAAGCCTGTCTTTGCAGGTACGAGCGCCACAAAACTCTGAGGGGATTTATTCCCTTATTTAAAACCCCAAGCCTGGACGAGACGTTTGCTGACCTGGGGAAGCCAGAACCCCCCAAAACCTTGGGGAACACCTCACGCTGCCTGCTCAGGCTGCCAAAAAAATGCATTTAGGGACCCAACAGGCTCCCTCCCGCCCCGGTTCTGCCCTGACTGGGGGTGAGATGCTGTTTGTGAGAGGAAGTTAGCTGCCGTGGGGCTCGGAGAGAGAAATGTCACAGGGAATAACGCCCGCTCACGCTGTTTTAGGGAAACATTCGAGGTTTTTGGCTCCCTGCGAGGCACTCGCCTGCCCCGATGGAACTTTAACGTGTCTAAAAGGACTTTTATTTTATTTATTTAACACGCAGAGAGGGCAGCACTCGAGAGCAGAACCCGGCTAAGAGCCGGGAGCCCCCCGTCAAGGCTGGACCCTCAGGGCCGCGGGGTTCCCTCAGACGGAGCCGGGTGACGGCCGCCGGGCCTTGGACATGGGCGCCGCCATGATACCCGCTGGGCGCCGCCATGACACCCGCCCGCAGCCGTACAAGCCCGACCCCCTCCCTCCCGCAGCCAATAACAACCGCGCCTCCACGCGCAGCCCCGCCTACTCCGCTGTCAATCACGAAGCACCCTCACCAACCTTCCGTACGAAGCAGGCCGCTCTGATTGGCTCCCCCTCTGCCAGCGCAGCGGCCAATCCGCGACCTCCCTAACGGGGCAGCCCGCTCCCCGATTGGCCAGCGCGCCCGCCCCTCATCGCCCGGCAGCCAATCGCGCCGCCTCACCTTGCCCACCTCCGCGTTGCCCATGGAGATGACTTTGATCCGCAGCGCCTTGCGCGGCTCCTTCCGCTTCGGCGCGTTCGCCTCCATGGCGGCGGTGACGGCGGGGCGGGCCCGGCTGTAGGCCGCGGCGGGGAGCGGGGCCGGGGCCTCCTCAGCGCCTTGCGCCGCCGCTCGCGCGAGACTTCCGGGTTCTTCCCGCCCTCCCGGTTCCCACAGCAACGGCGGCAGGCGGAGATCTCGCGAGATTGTAACGGCGGCAGGCGGAGATCTCGCGAGATTTGGCGGGGGCGGCTGTTCGCGCCGCTCTGACGGGGAGGGGGGAGGGGCAGCGGGGCCCCCTCAGGGCCCCCTCAGCGCCCTGGGGCTCACGGGGAGCGGTTCCTCGACCTCACTGCAGCTTTTTAGTACTTAAAAGAGCTTATTAAAGACACAGGGAGAGTCTTTGCTCGGTCAGGTGTTGATAGGATGAAGGGGAATGGTTTGAAACCAAAAAGAGGGGGTCGGGAGGGAATCCTTCCCTCAGGGGGTGCTGACACAGGCTGCCCACAGGGGCTGGGGGTGTCTCGTCCCTGAGGTGTTTGAGGCCAGGTTGGACGAGGTCCTGAGCCTCGGCTGATAAAGGAAGGTGTGGGGAGCTGGGGGTCGGCCTCTTCTCACAGGTAACCAGTGGCAGGACCAGAGGGAACGGCCTCAAGTTGTGCCAGGGGAGCTTCAGCCTGGAAATGAGGAGACATTTCTGCTCAGAAAGAGCAGTCAGGCCTTGGGACGGGTTGCCCAGGGTGGTGGCGGCGTCACCGTCCCTGGGGGTGCTCAAGGAGAGGTTGGACGTGGTGCTTGGGGACGTGGTTCGGTGGTGACACTGGTGGTGGGGCTGGGTTCAAAGAGAAGGATCTGGTCTTGGCTAGGAGCCGTTGAGCAGCCATCCCCAGGGCCCTGTGTTGTAATTAACATCTTTAATTGCTTCTAGATCCGGGCAAGAAGAAGCAGCTCTGTGTCATGCCTCGAAGACAAGGTAACAGGAGAGGACGTGACGGCTCCGTGGCTTCACCTTCACCAGTCTGGGTGACACCAGTGAGATGAGGGACTTGTGGACACCAGCAGGGCTGCGTCCCCCTTAGAGGTGGCTCATAAGTTGCTGCTGGGGATTTTGAGCCCCTTCCACAATCACCTCTTGGTCAGGAGATGCCCAAGGACACGTGGTTTGAACACCTCTGGGGGCTTCACTGTCCTGCAGGTGGTTTGAGCGGCTCTCAGCTCTTTGGGACTTCACTGTCACGGTACAGAAGGACCTGAGAGGGTTTTCCTCTCCCAAACTCCTGCTGGGAGCACGCGTCAGGTTTTGAGAGTTCCTCTCTGGAACAGGGGGTGTGAGGGCACCTGGAAAGGTGAGGAAAGGGATTTTATTGCCCCAAACCTGGGACTAGGCTGACCGCACACGCTGCCACCGCCTCCTCACAGGCACCGGGGCTGTGGCGGGGATCACTGACGTGTGCCACAGTGTTGAGCCCTCGCTGCCTCTTTCGGCTTCCTCCTGAGTGGCAGCAAGAAGCTGCTCTGACAGCTCAGTGACGGGCAGCTGGGGAACCTTCCGCCTCATTATCTGCTCTCATAAATCTTTGCCAAAAGAGCCCGGCTGTTACACATCTCTGGGTGTTTTATGGCCCCGGCTCTGCTCTTCGTCTTCACAGTCACCTTATCTTTGGGCTTGCTCTTTGTTAGCTTCCTTTTGTTCTTCATCTTCCTGCTGGCTGGCCGTTTGATGGAAGCAGCGATGAGCTGATCCCTTTAACCCTTTCTCCTTGGTCCTGCGCATCCACGTGGAGGCATTTTGGGTCATGTGGATGCTTCTTAGCACCACGCCAACGTCTTCTGCGAATCCGGGCAGCGTAAGGGCTTAAGGCAGGCAGCCCTGCTGCCTTGTGGGGTTGGTTCTCGTCCTACAGAGCCAAGACATCTCTCTCGGACGCCCTGCAAGCTCCAGCACTCCCTCAGAGATGCCCTCGGGGCACCCATCGCAGCTTGGGGGCGCGCGAGCCGCCTCGAACACCCCAAGGGGCTGCGGGAACATCTCCGGGGAGCCGGCCTGCGGCTCTCGGGCTCGATTCTACCCCGGGCACGTGGCCTGCGAAGGGATGCAGGGCTCGGTGCCGGCGACCCCGCCGCGGCTGCTGCGGCAGCAGCTCCGTGGCCATGGAAACAGCTGCGGGAGGAAGGAGGGAGCAGACAGGACCGGGGGGGACAAAGGAGGTGTCCGGGGCGAGCGGCTCCCCGCCGTCGGCCTCCTTCCCGGCGTGAGCATCGCTGCAAGCTTGCAAGCCGCCACCTGCTCACCGTGCTGAGCTCAGCACCACGCTGCTGAGCCCTTGGTGGGGACAGGGCCGCTTGTCCCGACCCCGGCCCCAAATAATTCGGTGTTTCTTCCTCCCTGCTGCCAGGCGTCGGGCGGTGAGCGTGCCTCGTGGGAGCCGCCCCGGGAGAAATCTGGGCAAGGCTGGAGTGCGTCGGGGTCCCCGTGGCATCGCGGCGCAGCGTGGCCATGGCAGGTAGAGGCTGACGGTGACGGGGTCGGCGCTGGGGAGGGTTTGCCTTCTTCTCCAGCTTTGTCCCGAGCCGTAAATCGGGAGGAGGAAGATCCCGGAGGAAGATCCCGGAGGCAGCGGGGGGATTTGCCACGGCTCTGCCTTCTTCGCCACGTTTTCCTCCCAGGCTTTCGATCGAGCCCGGGCTGAGCAGCGATGCTGGGGAGCCCCTCGGTGCGACAACCGCCGCGTCCCCGGGGCTCTGCTCCACCACCCGGGGACCCCGCAATCAACTCCCCAGGTGTTTTAATTAAGCTGTAATTCCCCCTGCACTCGGGGGGCACCTTCCCACCGCCCTTCCCGTGGCAGAGCCGTGGAACCGATGCCCCCCCCTTGCTCCTCCTTAGGGTTTTTTGAGGCTTTTTTGAGCCCTTTTGGAGCTTTTTTTTCGAGCCGCGCCAGGGGCGGGCGCTGCAGCCGTGCCTGCGGGAGGAGCTCGCTGCTGCGGTGCCGCCCCCCGGCCGGCAAAACCCGGCTCGGGCAGCGCCGGTTTCAGGCGAACCGAGCCGGGAGAAGAGCGGAGATGTACGGTGAGTGCCTCCGGAACCGGGCCGGGGTCGTGCGAGACCCCCGCGGGGGGGTTTCAGGGCACCTCGGCCGGGCCCTGCGCCCCCCTTCCCCGTGCGCCCCCCGCTGCGGTGTTTGTGGGGGGCCTGGTCCTGGACCGGGCTTGGATCCCCCCCCCCCCTTTTTGGGGGTGTCCCCTTTTTGGGGTTGGAGGGATCCCGGTCTCGTGTAGGGCCGTGCACCCCTTCATTTTCTGGGAAGGGGTGGGGGAAACTCGGTCCTGTATAGGGCTGTGTGGCCCCATAATTATGGGGGGGTGACCCCTCTTTGGGGTGGGGGTGCCTCCGTCCCGGGCGCACCCCCAGTTTTTTGGGGTGACCGCTTTTTAGGGGGGGAGCTTGGTCTTGTACAGGGCCGTGCGTCCCCCTGGTTGCTATGGGGTGACCCCTGTTTGGGGTTGGGACGCACACGGTGGTCCCATAAAGGGCCGCCTGCCCCCTTTATCAGTGGGGCATTGCCCTTTTGGGGGGGGCTTTTAACCTCCCCCCTCCCCGTTCACCACATTAGCAGCCCACGTTCTTGGGGTCTTCCGCTCGCCGGGGCCGGGAGGGAAAGCTCCTTTATGGGATCCCAAAATTATAGGGGAAATCCCCCAGCCCTTTGTGCGGGGAAGCCTGGCGAGCTGTGTAGGGCTCTCATCTCCACCCGCTTACTCGGGGAGGGGTCCCACGCCCCCCACCCCACATCAGGAGAGGCTCGGCCCTATCAACGAGCACCCCCGTGATGCTGGGGGCTTGCCGGTCCCGACGTAGAGCTCGGCCCTATATTCCCTGGGGTGCTGGGAGCCCTAAAACCCTCGTGGAAGCTCAGCGGGGCGACGCCGGGCGTAACGGGGAGCAGCTGGCCGAGCAGCTGGCCGCCCCCCCCGGCCGGGCTGCGTGCGCTAAGCCGCCGGGAGATTTTGGGGAAGGGCTTGGAGGGGCTTTTAAATCCTCCCCCCGCTGCCCCAGCGTCCTTCCTGGGGCTGTCGGCGGAGCCGGGAACCCCATCCCCGGAGCCCCCCGTTTGTGGGGCGGCAGCCGGCTGAGCCCCTTCTCGGTGAGTGCGGCGCGGGCTCGGCGCTTTCCCCCCCCCCCCCCTTCCTCGCCTTGGGGTGCTCGGTTTTTGGGGTCACCGGGGACGCGTCGGGATGCCGCAGCGGGGCGAGGAGCGGAACCTGCGGGTTCGGGACTGGATTTCCACCTAACGGGGCCGAGGGGAGGGAGGCCGAGGCGGGACGCCTGGTTTCCTTCCCTCTCCTCTCCCCGTCCTCCGTTGAGTCACGCAGGTCTCCCAGCCGGTATTTTTCCACCCGCGGAACCGGGGGGGGGACGCTTCCTTCCCCCCTCTTCCTTCCCCTCCTTCCCTCCCCTCCTCGCCCTGCGGCGTCTTGCCGTGGCAGCGCAACCCCTGGGGATACCCCGGCTCCGAAATCCTCGCTCTCGGGGATGCCCCGGCTCCGAAATCCCCCCCGTTTCCTCGCAGGATGTCGCGTGAGGAAGCACGGAGCGTCCCCAAGGACCTCAATGTGAATCCGAGGACGAACCCCCAGCCGGTCCCTTTCGCCCGTAGCGCTGCTGCGGCTCGCGGGCTCGGAAAGCTTCCAGGGAGCTGGCGAAGCTCCGGGGGATGCTTGGCATGAAAGGTGCTTTAGGGATGCATGGGATTATCGGGATCTCTTTAATCTCTCGTTTTTAACCCCCTCGTGGCCTGCGGGAGGGATTAAATGGGTACCCCGGGGGGAATTTTCTCCCCGCCTTCGCTTTCCCAACCACCCGTGGAAAAAATGGGAGAACCGAGCTTCGAGCCCGGCCTGGGCAGCCGGTGCCGGGTGGTTTTGTGAGCCCTCTGCCCTTCGCCTCTCCCTTGGGAGCTCTCTGTCCCGAGCCGGGCTCAGGGATTAGCTTCTCCTCGGGGTATTTCACGATTCCCCCGCGTTTGGGGGCTCGCCGATGATCCCGGCCGCGGATCTGCGACCAGTTTTGGGACCGTCCCCAACCCGACCGCGGGATTTATTTCCTCCACGCTCCCTCCGGCACGAGCTGTCTCCTCCCACCCCACGGAGCTGGAAATAGAGGTTCCCTTTTTTCGGCAGCGGGGGAAAACGAAGCTTTTTCGGCTACCCGAGGGAGGAGGCGTTTGGCGGCCGGTGCCAGCGAGGTCCCCGCGAGCCGTCCGGGGCCGCCAGCGTGCCCCTGAGTCACGGCAGCGGATGGCTTTAGCGCTCAATACATCGCGCTCGGTGGGACCGGATGGCTCAGCGGGGGAACGTGAAGCGCAATTAAACTCTTTTTTTAAAATTCCTTTCCCATCTTCTGTGCTTTTTAACTAAGCGATCGGCAAATGAATCGGGCGCTCGAGGAGGAAGAGCGGCCACGGCTCTCCTTCGGGTTTGCGCTGAACCTCGACGGCCGTGGCTTTGTTTCGCGTCCGGCCGGGCTCGACATCTGCAGCGAAGACGGGGACGGTGCCAGGGCGGTAGCCGGCATCGCTCGCCTCGAAGCTCATCAAGGCCGACAGCTTCAGGGCTCCGCTAATTGGCCGCACGGGCGGTAATTGCGCAAGCAGACGCGCTTCCAGCGATGCCGAGCTCTTCGCAGGGCGCTCTGCCCCGGCGCCTGGACTCGTTCCCCCTCCGTGGGGGCCGCCAGTAACGCAGGAAGGACGGAGGAGAGCGTGGCCGTGCTGCTTTCGTCTCACTTCTCTCGAAATGAGGGCGTTTGGTTACGGTTTCTGCCCAAACGACCGCCGGCTGGGGGCTTCCGTTCGGCAAACCTCGAGGAAACGCGGGACCGCAAGACCGCGGCCGGCCTCTCGCGTTAAACCTCGCCGGGTTTTTGTGTAACGCTCAAACCCCCTTTGAAAACTTCCTTTTCTTTGCAAACCTTTCCAACCTGCGAACCTCCCCGTGTCCTCCGTGCCGCCTGCGGCAGGCTCCTGGGCTCGCAGAACGACCCCGGCTCTTAATTTAATTAAGATTTTTGGAGGCTTCCCCTACCAGCCGCCCTGCGTGCGGGACCTGGACCAAAACCACTTCGTCCACGCGATGCCCGGCGAACGTCTCGCGTCGAGGAGCCCCGCTGCTAGCCGAGGCCGGAGTTTTGAGTGAATTTTCCAGCTCTTGAAGCTCTTTCCTCCCCCTCGTGGAACGAAACCAGCCCTTAAGGCGCTTAACTCCCCTTCTCCCCTTGTGCCGGCCCCGCTGCCCTTAACGCGAGGTTTTCCCCGGCTGATTTACGTCCCCCCGCGTCCCGTGGGGTCGTTAAAGCCGCCTTTGGTGCCTCAGTGCCTCGATAAATCCGTGATTCTCCTTGAGGTTGGGCCCAGCGGCGACGCCGGGTGCCCCGCACCTCTCCAGGATGAGACCCTGGGGGTTGTGCGCCTGTCCCCGGAAGCGGGGAGCGAGGAGGAAGCGGCAAAGTTTGGGCAAATCCAGGTGGGTTCGGCCACGCCAGCACCAAAAGCGGCGTGGATTTGGCCTCCGAAAGTGATGGTTGGGTCCCCCCCCCGGCCACGGCGCGTGCCCTGGTTGAGGTAAGGCAAGAGCAAGGTGCGGAGAAGCCGGGGGAAGGAAATCAGCTAACAGTTAATTTGGCTGAGCTCGGCTAATTGAGCACTCAGCTCCAGGGACGGCTTTTGGGCAGGAGCAGGACCCGTAAGTGGTGCCCACAGAGCCACCAGCACCCACGGAGGCGCCGAATCTGCCCCATCTCCGTGCCAGCATCGCCTCTTCCCACCTTCCCCGATACTTTTTCCCCTCTTGCCATGAGCTGGGGCTCCCAGCTCCGTCCTGCCCTGCAGGAACCAGGACCAGAAGCTCCCCGCGCCAGCCCCAGCATCGCTCGGTGACACTTCTACTGCGTAACGTGGAGATCTCATCCTTGTACCCGGCTGGTAAACCCGCCGGGGGCACAACGTCCTGAGGGATTCGGAGGCTGGGCACGGAGGAGACTCACACGTCGGGCACGGAAATGAGATTTCCTTAATCAGGTTAGGGGCAGGTGTCTGCTTCGGCTCAGGGGGGAGACGGCACCGGGCCGGCGGCGCGCTCCGTGCTGCTTTCGGGCCCCTGCCTGGAGCTGAGCGAGCGACCTTCACGGCGTGTTAAGATTTAACGAGGGATTTTGCTTGGTTTAATTAAGATTTATTTGCCATCCGTCGGGGCGCCCTTATTAAGTAAATTCCACGCCTCGATTAAGGCGGCCGTGAGGCTTTCCGGCGGGGTTTGTCGCCGGCGTGCCGCTGAAACGGGGAGAGGGGATTCGTGAAGAAAGGGTCGAGGTCAGCGCGTGGTGGGAGAGTGTGTGGCTATTATGGGATGTGAGCCGTGTCCCGTTCTCCTCTGGCTGCTCTGCCATCCCAAAAGCCCCCGTTACAGCCGGTACCAGAGACCCCCCTCCTGGAAACGCGTGCGGTGCCCGCGGGAGCCCCGCGTTTGTGGGTTCCCCACCTGATTCCCCCCACAGGGAGGGGATCGAGTCCCGTTTCTCCGTGCCTCGATTTACCCGTTTTCCAAGAAAATTAACGCCCTTGGCTCTCGCAGCTGCCGGCTGCCGGCAGGAGGAGAGCGTGCAGCACCGCGCGGGTCCGTCCTCGCGCCCGCCACGTCCCTGGATCTTTTGGGGTCATCTTTTAGGGTCAGCTGCCACCCGCTGAGCCTCCGCCTCATTAGCTCAGCCCACGATGCTCAGCGCTAACCAGAGACAGCCTTGAATGAGAGCTTGGAACCCCCCGGGGACCTCATCGGACCGACCCGAACACCCTGTCCCCCCCCTCAGCATGCTCTCCCCGACCACCCCCGCAAATCCACCACGGAGCAAATCCAGCGCCGTGTTCCCGGCTGCCGTCGGAGCTGCCTTGGTGACTCAGCAGCCGTGCTGAAAGCTCCCTTATTTATTTAAACGCCTGCTCCCGCTCGGCTGAGCATCGCCCCGCAGCGATGCTGATGCCGCCGCCGCCGCCGCACCGGCTCCGCGAGGCCGAGAGCGGCTCCCCGAGCCCCCCGCCTTCGCCCCGGCCGCGATGGCTTTGAGCAGCTGGGTGCTGAGCCCCGCGTTGCAGCTCTGCGCCGCCGGCCCTGCCTGCTCCTGGGAGATGCTGCACGTGGCCGGAGCAGGTACGCTTCTCCCCCCCCCTTTTTTTCCTTAGGGTGCCGGGTTGGATTTCGGAGAGGGGAGCCGCTCTTCGTGGCCGCTGGCGGCACCAGCGTGGCCACGGGGGTCGTTGCAGGCCCTGGCACTAAGATTTGGGGCGTTTCGGGGCATTTTATGCAGACTGATTGTGGGACCAGACTTGTTTTTTTTTTCCCCTCTCCGGTGAGCCCTTAGGGGAGGGGAAATAAAGCGAGGAAAAACCTGTTTTCATCAAGCTCCGTGCTATTTTTATTCCGGTTTCTTCAAGATTTACGGTCTCCCTGTCTGTGCATACGTTTCTCCATCCGGCCTGGGTCAAAACTGACGGGAGGCAGAGATTTGGGACGGGAAAGTTCCTCCTGGTTCGATGCAAACAGGCAGGGTCAGAGCGCCCAGCTGCAGTGAGCTCAGCCCTCGTACGAGACATCAGAGAGTCGTACCCGGAGCTGCTGCCCTGAACGAGGCTTTGTCCTCCCTCTGGCTGGAGCTGGGCCGTGTGGGATCCTGCCCACGGGTGTCCCGGCGTGGTTTTGGGTACGGGCAGCGTGGTGCTGGGTTTCTCCATCCAAAAAGAGCTCCAAGTGCTCCCCTGGGGGGGTCCCGGTGCCAGCAGGCGCCTCAGGGCTTCGTCTGTGTCCTGCTGCTGCTCTGCCCGCAGGTGAGGCCTCGAAACCCTCGTGCTTGGAGAAGAAGGGGTCACGTCGGGTGAGAGGGAAGGCACTGGCTTTAATTAAGTAATTATCAGCGATGGATCCGTGCTGCGTCTGCTCTTGGCTTCGTCCGTCAGGGCGAGGGGGGCAGCTCGGGACCGTGGCTGCTCTCCCAGGGTTAACCCTGAGACAAGCTCCCAAGTCCCGCTGCTGGAGATGGGATAACTGCCCACGAGGGTGCGGGATTGAGTGGGATCGCTTACGGGGAAGCCCTCCGGGTATTTTGTAGGGTGAACCGGTGGCCCTGGATTTATGGGGTGGCTGGGACCCAGCGAGGTGGGCTAAGTCGTGCTGCTGCCTCCGTGTCCTGGGCGAAGGGAACGCATTTTCCTCCCATAATTTGCCAGGAGATGTTCTCTCTCCCTTTTCCCTCTTGGTCTGAGGACCCGCAGAAGATCTCCTGAGATGCAGGGACCCAAATCCAAGGGAACTTCGTACGTCAGGGCGCCGCTTTCTTGGGCGAGAGAAGCAAACAGCCCTGCGGTCCGGCGCCAAGCGGTGCTGGTCAACAGCCAATTCCCTGCCTCTCAGCTGCGGTTTTCTTCCTGGTTTTGTTTTATTATTATTATTCTTTGGCTGCAGAACGCTGGGTTGCCATCAAGTCGGTGCCGCTGAATCCGGGGACGTTTTTCCACCGAGGGCATCTCCGCGCGGAGGAGCTGAGGATTTTCATCCCCGCTCACCAGCTCCGTCTCCATCTCTTCCAGGTGTGTGCGGCTGCTGCGGCGCCCTGCGTCCCCGCTACAAAAGACTCGTGGACAACATCTTCCCCGAGGACCCGGAGGTAAAACGAGGCTCTGCTTCGTGCGTCTGTGCTCTGGGGGCTGCAGGGTTTGTGTTCCCTGACCTACGAGGAGCGGGGAAGTGCTAGGAGGTGACCGAATTCTCTGGGCACTCGCCGTCGCCGCCAAGGTTTGCTGCGGCTCCTGATGCTCGCTGCCTCTGGCTGGGAGGCCCTGACGTCCTTGTTCTCTTTCAGGATGGGCTGGTGAAGACCAACATGGAGAAGCTGACGTTTTATGCCCTGTCTGCCCCGGAGAAGCTGGATCGCATCGGTGCCTACCTCTCCGAGCGGCTCATCCGAGACGTGAGCCGGCACCGATACGGGTGAGGGCTGGGAGAACGTTTCGGCCCCCTCTCGTATCGTAAAGACGAGCCAGGAGATAGGAACGGGGTCTTGGGTAAGGGGAATGTGTGGGGTACCCATTTCATCCATGTTTTAGGGTGTCCTGAAGCTTTTAGCATGCTGTAGAGGGACCGGAGCGTGTCCTGCCTCCAGAAGTGAGATGTGGGAGCCCTCCGGGATGCGCAAACTCTTCGCCAAGTTGCAAAGGTCCAAGCAAGCTGGGAGCCACGCAGCACTTCCCTGGGGTTGGGATGCCTCTGCTTGAGGGTTCTGTGCGTGCACAGCGTTTGTCCCCAGCTGCAGGACTGCCGTCATCCTTCCGGGACATCACGAGGAGCCTGCGGCACCCTCCTGGCCTTGAAAACCCCTGGGAGAGCACATGGTGGGGATGCGCTGGGCTGCCTGGGGACTGCTCTGTTGGCTCTGTCCAGCTTGGTCCCATTCTCTCCACGTTCCCACCCCGCAAAGCCGTGTTTACCGCGGGGAGAGGCAGCACCCGCCTGGAAATAGCTGAGCGCCCCGACGAGAAGCCCGGGGGGAGCTCGGGAGGGCTCCTTCCCTCTGAAACAGCTCCCGGCTTGATCCTCGCTGTCTGCCGAACAAAGCCACGGCTTGGCGTTCGTGGGGCGAGCTGCAGCCTGCCTTTCATCCCGGGGGAAGAGAAGCCTCAGAAGCCTGAAAGTTGGCAAACCTTCAAAGCCTCGTCCGCGTTCGCCCGTCACCGGCGGTGACAGGACGTCCAAAGCTCTGCCTGCTGTTCGGCGGCTGTTAACGGGGCTCTGCTCGCGACGCCGGGAAGAAGAAAGGCTGCCGGAGGGGTTTGACATCTAATGGCAAGCCTTGGAAGTGGGATGCGTTCCCTCCCCTGTGCGTGCAGGAGATGTTTTGAAGCCTAATTTGAAGCGTCCCCAAAAGAGGAGTCACGTTGTTGCGATAATATCGGCCACGTGGCGTTGTTTCCAGCCTCCTTTCCCACCAGAAAGGAGCTTGACGCTTCCTGCTGCTCGTCGGTCACCTCTTCGTGCCCTTTTTAACCTTGTTTTTAAGCCAGTTTGACAGATGGGTCGGAGCCTGGCAGAGCCAGGAATACTCGGCTGCTGGTTTTCGGACGAGTTGTAGCGGTGTCCGAAGGACAGGCTGCAGCGTGAGCTCAACCGTGCCACCAGGGAATCCACTCGAGCGTGCAGCCAGGTTTCACTAGTTTCTGGGGCCTCGGGAGAAAGAATCAGTCTTGCTGTGTTTTACCAGGAGGTTTAGGACTTATTCCTTCCCGTGAGAGGGCAGTTTTCCTCTCCAGCCGCCCTTTAGCATGCAATTAGGGCTGGCTTTTGTGTGTCACCCAGGCAGATCTGGCCACACAAGGAGCTGGAGCGCAAAATCGAGGTTAAAGGATGAATTGTGCTCGATGTAAAGAGCGCAGCTCCCTGCTTGCCACCTCTTGCTGAGGCAGGAGGTCCTGGCTCAATGCGAGCCGCTGTGATGCGAAGATTCAGAGCTGCACAGAAACAGGAGTCGGAGGGAGGTGGTAAGGAGATGGGAAGTTTGTTGTGCTCCGTGTCGTGGCGCTGGATCCATATCAGGTGTTTGGGTATCTCAAAAGCGCTGCTGGAGCTGTGAGACTGTGCGATCACTGCTTTTTTTACACACACATTTTGGGCATCTTCAGCTGGAGCAAATACCTGTCGGAGGTGGCGCTTTGCTTCTCCGCTGGGCTCTGTGCGTGCACGGGGGGCAATCAGCAGCTGGAGGTCGGCGTGGTCCCGGCTGCTGCAGCGTTCCTGGACCAGATGCAGCGAGTGCTGCGAGCGGCAGGCTTCCCCAGAGCAACCGGTCCAATTCATCTCCAAACTCATCAAATTCATCTCCTGGCAAATCCCGCCATCGGTCGCCACCTCCGGAATGGGCACGTGATGGAGATTCAGCGCCGGGCACGAGGCTTTCCAGCTTCCTCGGGAGGCAGGAGTGTGGCAGGAACGGTTTAATTAATAGCCTGGATCTAGCTCCTGCTGGAGGAAATGCTGCTCGCCCCGGGAACTTCGGATTTAGGCTGGCTGAAGGCAAGGGGAGCCCAGAGGGGATGCAGGGAGGGATGCACGGTGCTGCTGGCAGCCCTGCTCCTGGGACATCTGAGTCTTTCTTAGGAAGACGGATGCTGGGAGCAGCCTAACAACCTCCGGAGGTTATTTAGGATATAAACTTTTCCCCGTTGGCTCAGCTGGGGCAGCAGGTTGGTGTCAGGTTGGCTTTACTGGGGAGCACCTGGGCGATTTGGGAGGAGGGAGGAAGAGGGAGGGCCGTGGGGCTGTGCCCGTGCTGACCCCGAGCTCTGCCCGCTCCCAGGTACGTCTGCATCGCCATGGAGGCCCTGGACCAGCTCCTTATGGCCTGCCACTGCCAGAGCATCAACCTCTTCGTGGAGAGCTTCCTGAAGATGGTGGCCAAGCTGCTGGAGTCGGAGAAGCCCAACCTGCAGATCCTGGGGACCAACTCGGTGAGTAGCAGCGCGGGGGGGAGGCGGCGGCGCCCTGCTGCCCCTCTCCTCGGCCTCTGCACGGTCCTGGGGCAGAAAACCCCGCTGGGACAGGGGCAAGTGGATGTGGGTGAGGGTTTAGGATGTCCCCCCTCGTGCCTCCTGCGATGTGTGAGGTTTCTGAGCCCCCGGCAGCGCTGCCCACGACCTCTGCCACTGTGCCCCTGGCTCTCAAATTCCTCTTTTCCAAAAGGAGCCTGAGGACACGGGGCCGTCAGCACTCTCAGACAATAGCCCGATTTAGGATGATCCCCGTGGATTTGGGGAGCTCTTTGTGCTCGTAAAAGGCCTGGCTTAATCAGAGCCAATCAATGGCTTAGCCAGACCCGAGATGTGTCAGTCCCAGCCATAAAACGAGCAGCGTGAATGAACGAGGTGACGTCCTCAGGGCATCCAAATTGCTGATCCCAGCCGGCAGCCAGTGGGGATGCTTGTGAGCTGCCGCCCTGCTGGGGGACAGCTTGCTCTTTGCTGGTTTTACTGGGAGTACTGGGGGTACCTAAAAAAAAAAAAAAGAGGGGTTAGGTGAAGCCAAACCTCCTTTGGGCAGCAGGGTGGGCAAGGCAGATGCTCTCTCAAGCGTCTGAGAAATTCAGGGACAGCTCAGCCCTCATCTTTTTTTTATCTGCTGTGTGATGGGAGAGGGACGGGCAGTGGAGACCTCTCACAACCCTTTCTCCCTGGCTGCCAACTGCTCCCAGCTGGGAGCTGCCCATCGGCAAACCTATTTATTAATCCTCAGCTCAGGGAGGAGCAGGAGCATCGATCGCTCAGCAGGACCGGGCTGCCCGCTGCCGACAGCACCGTACCGTGGTTTTATTGTGGCGATGCCCCAAGGCCTGCTGCAGGAGCTGCCTGGGGAAGCTCCTCGGGATGGGAGCAGCGCCCAGCAGAGATTTCAGGGTCCTGGCCCCGACACAGGCACCCCGGAGCAGGAGGCAGCGTGTTTCCGTGGTTTAACCGTGGGCAGCAGTCGGTGTGGATGCTGTCACGAGGGGTCCAGATCAGGAATGATGATTTTATGGCTTTTCCTTTGGTTTTCCGGAGCGTGGCGGTGTTTGGAGGGCCAGCAGCGCAGAAACCTTGCGGGCTCTCACGGAGAAGTGAGTGACGATAACGAGCCACTTCTCCCTGGATCTGCTAACGAAGAATGTGCCTCGGGCTCGGGCTTAATTAGTGGGTGCTGTCTCAAGCAGCCTTCACAATAACGGAGCTGATGGCGAAGGCGGGAGGAGGTTGTTTATAGAAACCTGCTCCCAGTGAGTCATTCCCCGTGAAATCTCGCCTGCCACACATCTCCCTCCTCGCCACGAGCCGCAGAAGGGCTGCGAGGACCAGCAGGGCACGGCCGCGGCGGATTTCCAACATCCTGTGATACCACAACCCCCCTGTATAATCCCCGGGGTGAACATATGGAGCGGCAGCTCAAATCCACTTTGGCTCCTCATCCTCGTTAGGAGGCTGCCGGGCAGTGTCCCTGCTTTGGGTAGGAACTGTCTAATTTCCAGCTCTTTGTTTTGCCTCAAACCGCCGTGGATCTGTCGTTTAAACAGCTCTTCCAGCCCCCCTTCCTGATGTTCCTCTCCGTGTCTGATGGATTTCTAGGTGGCAGCGTTACCCCTGCCCGGCCCCGCAGCCCTTCCAACCACAGCAGGAGCAGTGTTGTGCTCCAATATCTTAAATTTTGGCGGTGGGAGATGGGTCGCGGAGCCCCAGAGCAGCTTTTCAGCTTCGTTTTCAGCAACAAAAGTCTCAGCAAAAGACTTTGTTGCTTGTTTTCAGCAACAAAAGTCTCTCGCTGGGACTTTTCCATCCATGTCCCTGTGCTGTTTTATGCCCCGGGGCACAAGTTGGCAGTGGGACCGGGATGGGCACCCCCCACAATTGCCCTTCTAGGGGCAGCTTGCGCATGGGCTGGGTGCCCTGAGGTGCTCAGCACCCACTAAGCTCAGCCTACTACCAATCTCATCCACTTCTGCCGAGGATTTGCCCTTTCCTTCCTTTTTTCACAACATTTCCTGGCCGTGGGGGTGCTCGGGACGGTTCCCCGGGGGCCTCCGCGGGGAGCCCGGTGCCCGCTCCTCAGCATCCTGCCCTCGCCTCCGGCTGCACGTGGAATTGCCACGAGCTTAAAAAAACACAACACAAACCCCACCACGTTGTGGTACAGAGGTTCCTTATGTAACAGCCCTGCATTTTGCTGGTGAGTAAGAGGAGTTTTATCAGCCGGAGCCGGTCCCTGTGCTCCGGGAACGGTTCCTGGTGGGGCTGAGCCAGCTCCTTCGGTGGTACCGAGCCAGCTTTGCAGCTGATGGTATTAATAGCCTGGCGCAGCGGGCGCCTGCTGATTTGGTGCCTGGCCCTGGGTGACAAGTGCTGGGATGGGCAGGGTGGCTTTGCCAGCAGCTGAGGGACACCGGGGGCCGTTCGCTTGCTGCTCTCATGGCTGGATGCCGGCAAATGCAGAGAGCAAGAAGAGAGGAGAGCCTGCCCGTAGGGTGAGGAAGGAGGCGCTGCGTGGCACCCAGAAAGCTCTGGGTGGACATATATCCCCCTGGAGGTAAGTCTGATCCTCACAGCATGCTCACAGCCGGCCTGAAACCTCATCCTGAGCCTTGGTGCCACCCCGAATGGCTTGCCCGAGTGATGTGGGATCACCCAGCGCCACCACAAAGCTGTGCTGGAGCCTTCAGCACGTGCCTGTGGCAGGAGACGTCTCGCTCCCAGGGCCGGTGGGCGTGCGTGGCTCCGTCCTCCGCCTCTGCCGGCGGGTCAGGGCTTGGATTTTGCCCAAGGGCTCCTCTGTGTCTCTTGGCTGCTTTCCTCGCCTGGCAGAGAGCGGTTTTGGTGAGCGGCTCCTGAGCTCGAATGCAGCTCTCTCGGTGCAATTTGAGGTGGTTTGGGGGCATTGCTCGGACGGGGAGCATCCTCTTCCCTTCCTCGCGTGTCCATCCAAGTGGCCTCAGCTTTCCCAGCCTGCTAACAGGAGCGTAAAAAAACCAGCAGATTTCATCCCCGCAGCTCTCTGCCAGCTGCTTGTTCCCCTGCTCTGAGGGGGAGGATAAAGCACGAGGTCCTGGTGGCACAGGCCAAGGAAAAACCTCATCCGTTCCTAGCATCAGGCATTGGTGGATGGGTCTTGTGCTACAGACTTTTTACTTATTTTGCCCTTTTTATTTACTCCTGTTGGCGTGACTGCATGAGCCGAGGCCTCCCCTTCGTGCCTGACCCTTTGAATCACTTTATGAATTCAGAACAAAGCTCGAAAACGTGGTCATCCCTTCTCCCCCCTCAACTTTCTGGTGTGGCCAGGCTGGAAAATAAAAACAGACAGAAAGAAACCACGGCCAGGACTTTGGCTCGCCGGGTGCTGCGGGCAGACCTGGGCTGTGGTTACAAAGCCACTCGCAGTTTGTTTCCTCTCTGTCATTTCCCAGGCCGTTTTCACCCTGAGGCTGCATTTGGGAAACGTCAGAAGGTTTTTGTGCCAGCTGGGAGGCTGGAAAGAAGCTGGGGGGTACATTTCTCTTGTTACTTCTCGTTAGAAGTCTTTAACTCGGAGCCTTGCTGCACTTCTTCGTGCCCTCTGCTGGGGTTTGCGGTGGGGTTGGCAGCACCCAGAGCTAGGCCGGAGTGCTGCTGGGGCCCGGTGGGGCTGTGCAGTGCCACGTTCCTGCTTGGGGACGTCCTGGGTGCAGCTGGTTTGTGGCCTTGAGCGCGTGCAAGCTGCCGTGGCGAAGTCCTTTGTAGTGCTGCTGGAGCCTGGTGTGTGTTTGCTGGTCCGGAGGGGAGTTTTAAGACTCTTTTTGTCGTGTCCTCCGTGCTGACCCTCTGTTTCTTCTCTCCCAGTTCGTCAAGTTTGCCAACATCGAGGAGGACACCCCGTCCTACCACCGCAGCTACGACTTCTTCGTCTCCCGCTTCAGTGAGATGTGCCACTCCAGCCACGACGACCTGGAGATCCGGACCAAGTGAGTGCCACGAGCGGGGCCAGCAGTGGTGTCCCTGGTTCTGCAGACGTGCTGGGGGGGCTTCCCCCGTGCCCCCAGCCTTTGTTTTTTTTTTTCCTGGAGAAACGCCTCATTTTGGGAGCAGGTTGGATGCAGGATGCGTGGGCCGATTGCTTGGTGCTGCGATTCCCCAGAGCTGGGTGCTCTTGGGCTTAAAATCATCTGCTCTTCTCTCTCCTCCTTTATTTTCCCCACGTTAAGCCCTGCTGGCTGTATGGGAGGATGAAACAGAAGCGAAAAAAAGATGAGAAAAGACAGTTCATGTTTTACTGTCCTGGCAGCAGGGCCAGCTCTGCCCAGGCGTTGGCTTGCTCTGAGCACAGCCGGTGACACAAGGGACAAACGTGCCCTTGGGCTCAGCATGCTCCAAACTTCTCGTTTTGGGGCAAAACGTGGGCAGATGGCACCTGCAGCCTGCCCGTTGAGCTGCCTCCTCAAGCATTTCTCACCTCTGCTCCGGGGCTGGGCCAGAGCTCAGAGAAGAAGGCAAGGAAACGATCCTGGTCCCAGTTCCGGAAGGTGATGGTGCTGGGGAGCAGCCCAGCATCAGCAGAATGAATTCACCTTCAGAAAGTGCCTCCTGCAGCCGCGGGCTGTTATTTGCCACCTTTAACGATGGCCGCATGTCTCCAGACAGCGCTGAGCACCGACGGGCTTTGCTGCGATGGGAAACGTACCCTGAGGGGATTAATTAGGACGGAAAGCAGACAGATTAATGTTGTTTACTGCTGCCAAAGCCAGGCGTGTTTAAAAAGACCCGGCGCTTGAAATGCGAGGCGCTGATGGCACAGCGCCGTGGCTGCTGCTGGGAGGCTGTGCAGAGGAGGTGGCTGCTGCCAGGGCCAGTTTTTAAGGGAAACCAAGGTGTCGGGCACCGTTTCTGCACAGTCTGGCGCTGTGCTGGTGCTGTTCCTGGAGCTGCAGTCACCTTCCAGTGGGGTGAACCCCTGGGGCTTGAAACCCCGAGCCCCTGAGGTTTGCTGCTCTTCTCTGGGGACTTGCAGCCTCCTGTCGCCGCTGCAGGTAGCTTCTTCTCCTTAATCAGGAAGCAATGGCAGAGGCTCATTATTTCCAATCGACTTTCAGGGCCCTGCTGACGCTGCGTCGGAGGCAGGAAGAAATTCGGCCTCTCCTGTTATTAAAAAGGAGGGCTCGGCGTTCCCGCGACCTTGCTGCTGCTCGGCGGCCCTTCTTCGAGAGTGGTGTCGTGGGCAGATTGTTGCCTTGATTGGGTCTGCAAAATGCGTTAGAGCAGGTTATTCAATGCCTGTATTTCTGCAGATCAGCACACGCTCTCTTTCTGAGGCACCAGCGATGGGTTTTGAGAGGCTGATTGCCGACTTAGCTGCGCAGGGGGATTTTTACTGATGACTTTGTTGATTAGGGCAGAGTCAGGAGCTCTGGACCCAGCGAAGACACAGGTGTCACAGCACATCTAGGTTTCCTGCTATCCAGCATCCCTGGGGGTGTGGTGTGGGTGCTGGGAGCAGGGGAAGCAACAAAACCCTCTGTGGCCAAATCTGTCCCTCGGGAGAAGCCGGGCTGCTGGTGCCACCTCTCCAGCTGGGTTAGCGCGTGGCTGCAGCTCGCCTGGGGGCTTCCCAGGAAAGGCTGTGGATGGGAGCCGCCTGCTGCTGCCACAACGATTTGGGCTGCTTCCGAGCCTTTCCTGCTCGGATCTGTCGGATTATAGGAAGCTGAGTCTCTTTTGGGATGCAGGACAGTGATATCCCTGGGGTGGACAAGGCCTACAGATGAGAATTGGGGCATTGTCGGTGTGAACTCCTCCTGCGGGGCAGAAATTTTTTTTATTAAAATTAGCACCTTTTCTCCAACTTCTTGTACAGTTTCACCCCTGTGGATGGGTATGTGCATATAAACGTGAAGTTCTATCTGCGTATATAGATGGGTAGCCTGATGTCAATTCGTTCCCCAGGATCCGGATGTCTGGCATTAAAGGCCTGCAAGGGGTGGTGAGGAAGACGGTGAACGACGAGCTTCAGGCCAACATCTGGGACCCGCAGCACATGGACAAAATCGTCCCCTCGCTGCTCTTCAACTTGCAGCACGTGGAGGAGGCTGAGAGGTGAGGGCTCTGCCGGCAGCCTCGGGGCCTTGGGGGTCGCTTTCAGCCGGGTTTTGTGGGGGGGGAACATCATGGGCTGCTCCGTGCCTGCACCTGGTGGGAAAAATGGTGTGGGTGGTCGGAGGGGAAACCCTGCGAGTGTCCTTGCTGGAGGATGATGCGGATGGCAGGAGCCCTGCCTGTTACCTGGTGCTGGGAAGGTTATTGCTGTCTCAGCCACTGCAGGGCAGCACGGTTCCTGCGGAGAGCTCTCAGCACCATCCCTGCCCTTAGGACAATTGCGAAGGCTCTGAGCTGCCTGCTCGGTGGGCTGACCCCTGCGAGGATTTGTGCTTAAATGCTGCCTAAGCGATTAGGTTACAGCCAGGCACGAGGAACGTGGGGAGCTAAAATCCGGCTCTGTCCCTCCATTCTTCTGGCATAACCCCTTCTGGCTGCCTGCTCGCCAGCAGCTGGGTGTCTGAAGGGGAGTTGTTCAGCTGAGAAGCACAGAGCGAGGAAGCAGGCGCGAATTTCTCCTGGGATTTTCCTTCTGAAGGTTAGGAGAGAGATATCAGTCCCAGGAAGACGGCTTTTGGCCGGCTGCAATCCCCCTTTTTCTTGTGAACTGAAGCGTTCAAGTGGAAAAAAGGCGTTTGCTGCGTTCCTGCAATGCCACATAGCCCCAGCGTGGAAAAGGGGAGGGATCCCCTCTAGGGCCTGCGTGTGCAGCCTGACTCGTGCTTTGTTCTTCCTCCTCTGGGAGGTTGTGTCCCCCCTGGCAGCACATTGTGCCCTGCGTCCTCGCTGATAACATCCTTCCCTCCCCCAGCGCTGAGCACCGTGAGTCTCCTTCCAGTCCTGGGGACGTGGGGCTGCGAACGGGGCCATCCCAGCACATCCCCCTGCCCTGCCATCCATGCACCTGCTCTGCCTGCTGATCTGGCTCAAACCCAGCAGCAATTTATGCCTGGGCTGTGCCGTGATGGAGCTGCGCCACCTTCCTGTGGCTGCTGCTGCGCGAGGGCTACCCCGTGGCAGCAGGGGCTCGAGGCAGATGCCACGACTGTTTTGCTCCATCCCCTCCCATCTGGGCTCCGTGCCGCTTCTCCCCCACTGCTGCTGCACGCTCGGTTCCACTCTCGTCGCCCTCCTCTGCTTTCACAGCCGCTCCCCCTCGCCGCTGCAAGCCGCTGAGAAGGAGAAGGAGAGTCCCACGGAGCTGGCGGAGAGGTGCCTGCGGGAGCTGCTGGGCCGGGCGGCGTACGGCAACATCAAGAACGCCATCAAACCCGTCCTCATGTAAGTTGGGCGTCCTTCCTTTTCGGCACAAGGGCACGGAGAAGCAGCCGACGTGGGCTGGAGCTGGGATGAAGGCACGTGCTCCTCCTCAGCCTTCGGTGTTGGAGACGGTGACCGGGTTTCGGGCTGAGCTCTCGTTTTGGGATGCGTTGAGGAAAGATGGCACTGGCTAGATACCTGTTGCTGAGAAAAGTCGCTTCAGAGAGCAGTTTGCGTCCCTGCTCTCACCTGCGTCGCTTGCTCCCTGCTGTCCCTGGCTCTTGGAGCTGCTTTGCATCCCTACGTGCTTCGAGGGACCCACAGTTACCTTCCCCTCCGTTTCCATCTCTCCCCAGCCACCTGGATAACCACTCTCTCTGGGAGCCGAAGATCTTTGCCACCCGCTGCTTCAGGATCATCATGTACTCGATCCAGGTGAGGAGCTGGGGGGATTCTGCCGGGAGCACCCGCGGCTGGGGCTGGGCTGAGTCAGAGCAGCTGCCGCATTGCTGCATCCCCACAGCGCCGAGCCCGAGCGCTTGCGATGGGCTCAGGCCCTGGATGTGTCCCAAAACAGGCTGGACACAGTGCAGCCGCTGGGCTGCATGGCAGCGTGGGCTGGGGGACCCCCAGATAAAGGCCTGATGCTCCTTAGCCTTGCTTTGTGCCACCCGGGTGGGTTTTAGGGTGTTGTGTGTGGAGCCCGTGTCTCAGTCCCGGCAGCGCCTGCCTCCCTCTCAAGCAGAAAGCAAAGCCCTGCTGAATCAGACGGGTTGGCAGCAGGCTGTGAAATGCTCCGAAGGAAGCAGTTGGGCTTTGGTGAGAAGCTGTCCCTTTCTAGATCACTGCCGTGGAAATGAACCCAAGCTCCCTGTCCCTGCAGAAAAGGAGGGGTGGAAAGTCCTTGGACAGGGACAGACCCTGCCAGACTCTTCCCCTTTTTACCGGGAGCCCCGGCCATGGAAATGCTGGTTAGGTAACCCCCAAAGTGAAGGAAAATGGCCCGTCCTTTCTTCTTCCATGCATGGATCCCTGTGTGATGATGGGTACAATGCTGCTGACTCCCCACGGTGCTGGGGCCGTCCCGGACCTGCTGCCCCACTTCACCCCCTTGGCAATTTGCTTTTCTTTTGGACTCAGCCAAGCCACAGCTCTGCTTGGAGAACCAGTGCTCTGAGAAGCACGTCGCCATCCCCCACCTTCGTTTCATGTTTCTAATCCTGCAAATTGCCTAAAATCCTTTACAGCGCCGCTAGATTTTATAAAACCCTGTTAATGCATCCTGGAGGTGTAGGGTCACAATAACTCAGCGGGCCCCTTCTCCCTGAAATCCCCAGGATTAATCGTCACAATTTCCTTAGATATCAACAGCCCTTTAGATCATTTTTCCCGTGCAAATTGCTCCAAGCTCTTGTAAAAACCGACTTCCTCTGGTCGCCCTCTCCTTTTGCATCCGGAGCTGTGTTGGGAAGAGCGAGGGACTCGGCACAGCTGGGCACACGCGCAGGATTTGTCCTCGGTGGCTCCATGGGTGACAGAATTGGGTCATTTCCTCGTGCACGTGGCACCTGTGCTGATGTTCACGTTTTCCTTCCAGCCGCAGCACTCCCACCTTGTGATCCAGCAGCTTCTGGGGCACCTGGATGCCAACAGCAAGAGCGCGGCCACCGTGCGCGCGGGCATCGTGGAGGTCCTGTCGGAGGCAGCGGTGATTGCAGCCTCCGGATCTGTAGGTAGGTGCATGGATCCGTCCTCTCCAGCCATCCTGCTGCCCGTATGTTTCGGTGGGAGACGCGAAGGGGTGCTCCCAGGGGTGAGCTGGTGCTGGGGGATCTGATCTGGAGCATCCGGGAGAGCTGGGGATCCGCTGGGTGTCATTTTAGCGCACCCTGTCTTGACTGGTGGGTTTAAAACGTACCGTGCGTGTGGTCAAAAGGGTTCTCAGTCTGTTTATGGGGTAATAGGAGGCATAAACCACGCCATCCTCAGGGAAATTAGAGGCTCTAGCTCTCCGGGAAGAAACATGGCTCTCCTCTGGCGCTGCTCCCCCATCTCTCCCCTGTCGCCTTGGCAGGTCCCACGGTGCTGGAGGTGTTCAACACCCTGCTGAGGCAACTGCGGCTCAGCATCGACTACGCGCTGACGGGGAGCTACGACTGCGCCGCGGGTGTCAGCACCAAGATCATCAAGGAGCACGAGGAGAGGATGTTCCAGGAGGCCGTCATTAAAACCATAGGTGGGGAGTCCTGCGCTGTGCTGCCGGGGGGTCTCCCAGGTGGGAGGCTTCTGCTTCTGCCTCTCAGGGTGAAATAAAATCAGCCTCGTCCTAAAAGCAGCCGTGGGAAGTGGGATTTATCCCTTGCCTGGTGGTGGGTTATCACCAGGTGGCATCGCAACCCCAGCGATCCCCAGCAGAGCTGCGGTGTGCCGCCAGGGCTGTGCTTCTCCCGGGGTTGGAGACTCTGAGGGAGGAAGGAGAGGAGGAGGAGAGGGCAGGCAGAGCCTGCTGGAGCTGGTGAGGGTGGGGATGTACCCAAAAAAGAGGGGTTGGAGGCAGGGCTTGGCTTCTCTCAACCTGAGCCCGGGGCTGTTCTCCTGTTTGGATGGGTTTTGAATCACCTGGAGGAAAAGCTGCGTGCAGGGACCAGATCCTGGGAGACCTTCTCCTATCCCAGCCTGGCTGAGGGCTGGCAGCTGGATGAGGGTGGGATGGCAGACCCCACAGCCCTGGTGCTCTCAGGGCAGCAGGTCCTGTGGGTCGTGGGCTGTGCCTCACAAGTTTTCGGCGTGCTCTTGTCCCCCCAGGGTCCTTCGCCAGCACGCTGCCCACCTACCAGCAGTCTGAGGTGATGGTCTTCATCATGAACAAGGTGCCGCTGCCGTCCTCGCAGCAGTCCATCGAGGCTGGCAAAGCTGGGTGAGAACAGATGCCTTCCTCCCTCTTCTTCCTTTCCCCTGCCCTGCTTTCGCTGTCTGTCCCATGCCTGGAAACAAAAAGGCTTCGAACGTGGGGCTGGAAGTG
Organism: Nettapus auritus; assembly: GCA_011076525.1. Lineage (NCBI taxonomy): Eukaryota > Metazoa > Chordata > Aves > Anseriformes > Anatidae > Nettapus > Nettapus auritus. The sequence goes on from CM021767.1 coordinate 117,506,190, forward strand.
CTGGGAGCTCCTGAAACTTCCCACCTTTGGGGACAGGGTGGGACGTGGGTGCATTATTGGAAAGTCTGAGCATCACCAGCTTCCACCAAGGGAAGCTGAGCAACGTGAAATCCTCGTTCAAAGTGCTTTGCTGTCTGCTGCAGCCATGATTACAAGGTTTTGAGGTCCAGAAACAGCGGAGCATTAAGGGGGAAAGGCATTTACAGGCAGTGATGCTGCATTAACTCCGCTTTTCTTTGGGCACCTGAAAGATTCGGGTAAGGAGCATAGTCCTGGGGGTGCCGTCCAAAATTAGCAGGGAGGAAAGAATAAAACTCAGGGGAGTGACTTCTGATGGCCGTGGCTTTTGAGAAGCTTACGTTTTTGAGAAGCTTACGGCTTCGTGGGACCAGCTGCTCCCTGCTGTCTCCCCACCCCACATCTGGCCCCTCCGAGCAGCCTCCAGGCTTTTCTTGCCGCTGTGTGTGCCTGGCTGCGGGGGAAGAGAGGGAAAGGAAAACACCCAAACAACACAATCCCTTGAGAAGGGCTGGAACCGAGTCTGAGAGCTATTTGGAGCGAGGGTATCAGCGCTGAAACGTGGAGGTAAAGAGCGAACAGATTTTCGTGCTATATTTATCCCCGAAGTGCGGTCAGGCTCTTCCCACTTGTTTCTGATGGGGAGAGAGGCTTGGGCTGATGGGAGGCCTGCTCTGCTCCTCTCTTACGTGGGGGTAATCCCTGCTTCGATCCTGATTCGTGTCGTGAGAGACGTGCTGGGCTCCCCGGGCTGTTCAGCAGCTCTCTTTGTGGCAGCAGGATCAGGCCCGTAGCCCCCGATGCCATTCACCAGCCACTTCTCAGTGCTGGCGTGGCCAGTCACCGCTCCTTTCCCAGCTCAGCTTCCTCCAGGAGAGCTTTTAAATCCCCCGAGATGTGAAGGATGGTGCCATGGATGTCTGATTGAACCCAACCAGCAGCTTGCGGAGGAGCTGCAGCCGGCAGTTCGGCCTCGGGGAACGCTGCCTCGTGGGGTGTAGCCTAGTCCCTGGGCGGTGGTGGGCAGGGTAGGCTGTGGGTTTTGGTGATGGGACAGCCTGGAAATCCCTCTGGAGCTCCGTGTGTCCCTTTCTTCCAGTAGAACGCTAGAAAGGATTGAGTTCAGACAGCAAAGAATTCAAGATTTCTCCTCTTTGCATTAAAAAACTAAGTTATACATCCCCAAAGTGTAAACGTGATGCATGGTGGCTTTGTAAGAAGAGAGATGGGAGGGAGAAGCAAAAGTACCTGCTTCCATGGCCAGGAAGGGCTCAGCTTCATCTTGCTCAGCTTCATCTTGCCAGTCTTCATCTTAAAGCAAGGGACCTGTTTGCATCTGGTGCCCCTGGTACCTAAGCTGGGATGAATTCTTTCGTGTCCATCCTTCCTTTGGCAGCCTTTTTACAGGCTGTTAAACCCGCATCTTCTGGGGACTTTCACAGCACAGCTGTGTGCGGCGGTGCCTCCCAGGACCCTGACCCTGCTCTTTGAGGCTTCCCTGTGCTTTGAGGGTAAGGGAGGAGGGTTGTTTTGTTTTCACCCAGGTTCTACCATTTCTTTCTTTTCGCCCTGGCAGGGAGAACCGAAACCGGCTGACGCAAATCATGCTGCTGAAGTCCCTGCTGCAGGTATGAAGGTGTCCGTACAGGAGTATCCAGCCCCTTCAAGGCCTATGACCACAGGCACCTGCTGCTCTGGAGGTCCTGAGCTCAGTACCCCTCTCCCCTGGGGTAATTTAGGAAGAGCTCAAACCGTGCTTAATTTTCTCTGCCTGCATCCCCTCTTTATTGCTGTGTTTTAACCCCTTAAGTGGAACTTTCACGTTGCCTTCCTTTTTTCACTGATTCCTGCAGGTCTCCGTGGGCTTCCAGTGCAGCAACATGCTCACGGCGCTTCCCAGCGCCTTCCTGGACAGGCTGCTCTCCTCAGCCCTCATGGAGGATGCCGAGATCCGCCTCTTTGTCCTCGAGATCCTCATCAGCTTCATCGATCGCCACGGCAACCGGCAGAAATTCGCCACCATCAGGTACGTGCCCGGGGCACGTAGACCCCACAGAGGAGGCTTTGGGAGGGAGATCTGCCAGGCTGAGGGTGCCAGCGGGCTTGGGAGCTGCTGGAAGAGTTATTATTAAATCGGGTGCCAATTTTGGGGTGGTTTAATGCTGCAGATGAGCGGTCTGCCGGGAGCCAGAGGGGTGCGGGGGCCTCTCTGTGCCCAGAGGGATGTGGGGCCGTGCTGCTGAATACGCCCGTGGTTAGGCAGAGTGGTACCAGGAGGAATTGCAGGAGCAGTGATATCCTCGAGGGGGTTCATCGACTGCCTTGCATCCCCACAGATAGCCCTGCTGGGCGCTGGTGTCGCTGCGCTGCGTTTAGCTAGCCTTACTCTGGAGAGGAATGAAGCTAAAGAAGGTGACTAATCTGCCATGGAAATATCTCCATGGGGGTTTGCGGTGGTCCTGCTAAAGTAGCCTGCATGCACGCTGCTTCGTCAACTTGCCTCTGTGTTCCCGAGTGCCACTGCCTTGAAATCCTGTAGTGATTTGGCTCTCTTGACTATCCGAATTGCTCACACGGGTTTTGAAGCCAACCTTCAGCTTCCCCACCCTTGGTTCCTCCCGGAGGGCTCGTTCCTGGCCAGAGCTCCGCAGGCGTGTGGGTTTCGTGCACCCTCCTTCTGTCTGAGTTTTCCCTTCCCTTTCCTTGCAGCACCATCAGCGACATCTCGGTCCTGAAGCTGAAGGTGGAGAAATGCTCGCGCCAGGATACTGTCTTCATGAAGAAGGTAGAGTCAGGGTCTGGGTCAAGCTGTCCTTGCACAGACCTGTGTGGGAACAGCGTCTCGGTTTCCCCAAGGTGCACAGGAGACCTGGAGTCCCACAAGGCCACTAAACCTGGGGATATCCTCAGGAAAAGCCAGTGGCATTCGTCTGTGGGCCTTTGTAGACTTCTACATCTGTGATTTGCCCCAAGGAATGGCTATCCCAAGATGTACTAGTGCCCCAAATGCTGCTTATCAAATGATTTTCAAAGTTGCCTGTTATTTTTTTAAATTATTTTTATTCCTCCCAACTTTGTGCCATGCTTGAAAATGTTTTAAACCCCTCTGGAACTAACTTCAGGCCGAGAGAGGATCAGTTTATCGGCTCGCACACCAGGGAGCAGCAACACAGCCCCTGGGCTCAGAAGAGCTGCGTTTCCCTTGAGACAAGGCTTGGTGCTACGAGCACCGTTTGCCCACCCCAGCCTCTGCTCTCAGCCCTGCTGGTGCCTCCTCCTCGTCAGGATCGAGCAGCAGGCGGTGAAACACCACCTGGTAGTCACAGCCGCCTCTCCTGGGGCTTTCTTCTTTTGCTTGGTGATCCGAGGAGCTCGGGATCATCCGTGGATGGTGGCCCCTTTGCTGGGCCCTGCTGCTTTTCTCTTTGTGTCGACGGAAGCGTTGCTAGCCGGGGATGCTCAGTAGGTGACCGTGTCCCTCCGTGTCCCAACAGCACGGCCAGCAGCTCTACCGGCACATCTACCTGATCTGCAAGGAGGAGAGCAACGCGCAGGCTCACTACGAGGCTCTCTACAGCATGCTGATGCTCATCAGCATCGAGCTGGCTAACGAGGAGGTTGTGGTGGACCTCATCCGCCTGGTGCTGGCGGTGCAGGTGGGCAGATGGGAAGCTGGGCGCGCTGCTGGTGCTGGCTGGGCCAGGATGCTCCTTCCCCAGCATCTTTCCTGACCTTGTCCCCCTCCAGATGTAATCTCTCCAGATGTGGCTATACTTGGGAAGAGGCAATGGAGGAACGGAAGGGAAGAGGGGTTTATTTTGGAGCTGGGGTCTCTGAGCAAGGGGGTGTAAGCTCCTCACCTGCTCTTGGCTTCTTCTGCCACAGTGAGATCAGATCTGCACTTGCAGGGATTGATCGCAGTCAGCTTGCCAGCTTCTGCAACGCCCCAAGCCCTGCTCCAAAAGCTGGGATGTTTGCAGGGCGGTGGTGCTGGGAGGTGGATGGGGACCCCCCAGGACCTCGCCTGTCCCCCCGTCTCACGGCTCTGTCTCTCTGCTGCAGGAGATCGCCCAGATCAACGAAGACAACCTGACGGCCTACAACCGCTGCGCGCTCTTTGCCCTCGGAGCAGCTTACCTGAACCTCATCAGCCAGCTCATCACCGTGCCCACCTTCTGCCAGCACATCCACGAGGTGCGAAGGGCTCGGGCTGAATCCTTGTCTGCCGCAGCCCCCCCGGCACCTGCGAGGTTTGAGCTCGGTTCCTTGCTTGCCTTCTGCAGGTCATCCAGATGCGGCAGAAGGAGGCTCCCTATCTGCTCCCTGAGGATGTGTTTGTGGAGAGACCCAGGTGAGAACCTCTGCTGGAAACTCCCTCTTCCCTGCTAGCTGATCCTGAGGACTCAGCACCTATAGGAGCATGGGTGGTAGAGTTGATCAGCCCTTCGTGTGCCTCTGCTTGTCTTCCTTTCTGGGGATGGCACGGTGGGAAGGACTTTGTGTTCTCCATCCTTTTTTTTGATATGAGGAGGACCCCGTTGTGGTGGGTGGCCGAGCTCCTCCACAACTGCTCTCTCACTCCCCCTGCTCAAAGAGGAGCGAGGAGAAAATACGATGAAAGGGCTCAAGGGTCGAGATAAGGACGAGGAGATCGCGCAGTAATTATCATGATGGGCAAAACAGACTCAGAGCAGGGAGATAGTAAGATTTATTGCCTATTACTAACAAGCTAGAGAAGTGAGAAACAAAGGAAAGAAACCAAAAGCACCTTCCCCCCCCCATCCACCCTCTTCCACCTCCTCCCCCCGAGCGGCACGGGGGAATGGGGGTTATGGTCAGTCTACAGCACTTCTTCTCTGCTGCTCCTTCTCGGTCACTCTTGTCCCCTGTGCTGTGGGGTCCCACCCACGGGATGCAGTCCTTGCCAAACTGATCCGGTGTGGGCTGTCCACAGGCAGCAGCTCTTCAAGAACTGCTCCAGATATGGGTCCGTACCATGGGGTCCATCCCTTTGGAGCAAACTGCTCCAACCTGGGTCCCCCACGGGCAGCAGCTCCTGCCGGGTCACCTGCTCTGCGTGGTCTCCTCTCCACGGGCTGCAGGTCCGGCCCGGAATCTGCTCCGGCAGGGGTCTTCCACAGGCCGCAGTCTCCTTCGGGGCACAGGCTCCACCGTGGTCTCCTCCACGGGCTGCAGCGTGGAACCCTGCTCCACCGTGGTACTCCATGGGCTGCAGGGGGACATCCTGCTTCACCATGGGCCTCACCACAGGCCGCAGGGGACTTCTGCTCCGGCGCCTGGAGCACCTCTCCCCCTCCTTCTTCACTGACCTTGGCACCTGCAAGGCTGTTCCTCACTCCTCTCACTCTCCCAGCTGCTGTGTGGCACAGCTTTTTTTTTTCCCCATCTTAAATCTGCTCTCACAGAGGCGCAAAACAACATCGCTTATTGGCTCAGCTCTGGTCAGAAGCGGGGCCCTTCCCAAACATGGGGCAGCTTCTGGATCCTTCTCCCAGAAGCCACCCCTATGGCCCCCTGCTACCAAAACCTTGCCACGTAAACCCGCTACACCCGTGCAGTCAGGGAAGGGTCCGGCTGCCAAGCTGGTGCTCACAGCCGGCCGTACACCAGGGTTGTCTCTGCTGGCTGATCCCTTCCCCTCCTCAGGCAGTAGGATGGTGTGCCACCATCTCGAGGACACCTACAACATGCTGATCATCCCTGGTGCTGTTCCCTGAGCAGAAGAGGTGCTGCCATCTCCCCTGCTTTTTGTTTTTCCACCCTGTAGGTTGAGCAAGAGCCTCGACCGCCTGGGCCCGGAGGTCTTCTTTTGGCAGAGCAAGATCAGTGAGGTGCTGGGGGGCAGCGGCTACAACTCGGACCGCCTCAGCACTCCCTACGTCCCCCAGCTGACAGGTACGTGCTGCCCTGGGGTGGGGGAGGACCACGGGGCCGAAAACCAGTCCCTCGTTCTGCACAGTAACGGGGATGTGAAGTCCTTGTGCTCCACGTGGGCCTTGGTCTGGGGGTGGTCAGGGATCCCACAGGATCCGTTCAAGGCACCCCGAGGACACCTGGGCTACGCTGTCCCCTCTGGGGCTGTCTCCTTCCCTCATCTCAGGAGCTGCTGGGTTGCCTAAAAATGTGCTTCCCCCAGCTTAAGAAATTAGGAAAAATAAAGAAATAAAACATCTGTGAGCCTGGGCTCTCCCTTTGGTAAAAAAAAAATAAGAATTTTGGTATCATCAGTGATGCCATGGGCAAGTTTCGTGCATTTCTCTGCTAAAACCAACACTTTTCTGAGTTTTTTGAACTTTGTGGGGACTAGTGTGTTTCACCTTTCCCCTACGCCGTGATTGCTCCAGGGGAGGCAAATCCCACCCCACAATCCCCAAAAGCCAGCTACAGAAAATCTCTCTCCTGCCTTCCCTTAGAGGCGCAGTTTTGGGGAAACTGAGGCACAAAACTGTCAGGTGGGAGGTTTCTGGGATGGCCAAATGAATTTGGTGAATCTGGGTGAAACCTGAGCAGACTGGCTTCTACCCTGGAGATGGGACACAAGGATCTGGGGGTGCTGGGGTGGCTGCAATCAGCTCTTCTGCCCATTTACTTCCTCCCCAGACGAAGATCGCCTGTCCAAGAGGAAGAGCATCGGTGAGACCATTTCCCTGCAGGTCGAGGTGGAGTCTAGAAACAGTCCTGAGCGAGAGCAGGTACCGTGACACACCAGGCTTGTAGAAACCTCATCGTCCCTTCGGTGCTGTGAGCTTTTAGCAGCCTGGCAGCGTGCAGCTGAGTTCATTCTTCATTTGGCTGCATGTTTGGCTGGCCGTGAGCACAGGGGCGTATAACTCAGCCCTGGTGTGTCTGGCAGCAAGCAGTGGGCAGAAAATCCCCACCTCCCACTGATGCTCCCATCTGGGTGCTGATGGATCCCTGCGTGCAAGGGGAGCTGCACAGCAGGAAGGGTCTCACGCTGCTTTTTGGGTGGCAGATCTTTATTTTCTTAGTATGCGTATTTCTTAGCCATGGGAGGTGTAAGGCCAGGGTAGCCTAGCCTGGAAAAAAAAAAAAAAGCACTATAAAAGTAGAAGTTGCCAGGAAAGAGATCCCTGTCCTTTAAGGACAGGCTGTGTTTTGGTGCAAGAATGCAGCCCGGGGCACTGGTTCTGGGGTGCTCTGATCCCCAAGCAGTGCCCTGTGCTGCGTATTGAGCCTCCTCTGCTTTTCCCCTCCCTTTAGAGAGCACCAGCAGAAGAGATCACGTACGAGACGCTGAAGAAGGCAATAGGTAAGTGAGGGAGAGGTGGAGGCCGATGTGTTTTGTGGGTGGGTGGATAGATCCACAGTGCTCTGCCGCAGCAGCGTTGCACCCAGGTTGTAGGGCGGCCAGGCAGCTCCATCTCCGTGTCCCTGGGGTGTCGGTGAAGACCCATCCTCAGCTTTCTAGGGATGCCCAGGTCCTCCCTGCCTGCTGGGGAGGTGTTGGTGCGGCGTGGGGGACCCGTGCTGGGGTGGGGAGCACCTGAGAGCCATCTCCCCTCTGCTTCAGTAGACAGCGTCGCCGTGGAGGAGCAGGAGCGGGAGCGGAGGCGACAAGTGGTGGAGAAATTCCAGAAAGCCCCGTTCGAGGAGATCGCCGCTCACTGCGGCGCCCGGGTAAGTCAGGGCCGTGGCTCTCTAAATCCCCACAATCTGCTCCCCTGGGAGAGGTGGACGGTGGCGGTGCGGCTCTGAATTTCGCCAAGCCACCTTCCTCCTTCTCTGGGAAGGCCGGCGGGGGGTTTGTCCTGCTTGGGCTGCGGTCCCTGGGGTGCAGCTGCGCTAACACAGCCACCGTGTCGGTTGCAGGCGACGCTGCTGCAGAGCAAGCTCAACCAGATCTTCGAGATCACCATACGGTGAGTTGGGGAGATGGCCGAGCACGCCGTGCTGAGCACCCCTAGCTGAGCATCCCACTCGTGGTGCTCGCAGGGACCTGGGGCTGGGGTGTCTGTGATGGCACAGGGTCTCTGGGAGCAGCTCCTGGTTTGTTTGCTGCGATTCCCCGTGGCTATGGGGCACGGGGGAGGTCTGCAGTGCCGTAAAAATGCATGTTTTTTTTTTGCACCGGGCTTTGCTTCTTTATGAAACAACTCCGTAAATCGCCTCCCCTCCCTCTCTCCTCTTTCAGGCCACCACCAAGCCCATCGGGCACCATCACAGCTGCCTACGGCCAGCCCCAAAACCACTCCATCCCGGTGTATGAGATGAAGTTCCCGGACCTGTGTGTGTACTGAGGGTGGCTGCGCTGCTAGGACGGAGCAGCAGCTGGTGCCGAAGGACCTCTTGGGGAGAGACCGCCGGCCCCGTGGGGACTGCGTCCTCGTGCATGTGACAGACAGGGACACGGACGCCGAGGCTACCCCAAGATTCGTTGGCACCACAGACCTGTCTCCCGTACTTTCTTCCGCGACCCTCTGCAGCCACGTTTTTGCGGCAGGAGGTGCGGGGAGGCGTCGTTGCTCTGACCTCCCTCTCCAGTTTTGGTTTCGGGGAGGAGAGAGAGAGGGTCTGGCTCCTGGTGGACAGCATTGGGCACCTACATCTTCCCAGCAAAAATCAAACCAGTTCCTTGGGGGATCCCTCCCCGCGTCATCTGTCAGCCACATCGAGAGCCCCTGGCGTGGGTGCAGGAGGAAGCTGGAGGGTGTGAGAGTGTGAAAGGCAGGAGGGATGCGGGGTGCAGCCTGCCCCGTGCTCGAGGCAGGTCGCTGGGGTGGGTACGGTCCCCACGTCCAGCTCCTGGCCTGAGAGCCTGCGTCTTCCTGACGGCTGCCCTGGTGCGGGACCAATTCCCCTGGGCACTTGAAGCTGCCCTGATGCCCTGGACAAGGGGGTGCCCGGTGCGGCGCGAGGGTGGCAGTTTTCCCATCATGGATGTAGATGCTGCATGCGGCAGCCTGGCTGGTTCCAGGTCACCTGAAAACGTGTTTTATTTGGGAAAACGCTTTTTTTTTTTTCTTTTTGAGGAGGGGAAACCTACAAGAGCTGTGCTTCTTGTCCGTGCCATCAGAGGTTGCTCAGTCTGACGGCCCGCAGGCAGCGTGCGTGCAGCGGGGCACCTGGAGCTGCGGCACAAGGCAGGAGGAGCAACCACGCTGGGACTTAACCATTAACCATCTATTTTCACGTTTTTGGTTCGGGATTTCACGGTTTTGGGGGTTACTGTCTGCAGAAGAGATTTATTTTTTTGAACAGAATCCCTTTGATTAAATCCTGGCTGAAATCAGCAGAGCCCTAACCGCAGAGAACGCGAGTGCTGCGGGGAGGTGGCTGCAATGAGAGGTGTTTTTATGGGGTCCAGCCCTCAGACCCTGCATCTGGCGGGCTGTGGGTCACCCCTCTGGATTTGGACTTTGGAGAAATGTGGCTGAGTTTTCTATTTAGATGTGTGGTAGGAAATACCCTCTGGGGAGAATTTGGGATCCCTTTGGCTCCTACTGAACCAGAAGTGCAAGGTGAAGGTGGTAGGGATGGGGAAGAAAAGGATGCCCAGGAGGTATTCAGTAATTTACAAGGTAAATTTTGCTCCCAAATGCCTTCCAAGCCTCGCTGCACTGAAGCTGTCCTCGGGGTGAGCTCAGGTGCACCCAGCCCGCAGCCTCTCCTGCGGTCAGGCAGGCTTGGGCTGAGCCAAGCACGGAGCCTCCTGCGCCAGAACCGCTGTAAAATCCTGGGGCAGCCCCTTTCCTTCCAGCCAGACACGCTGCCCCCGACTTCCCCGCGTGGAGAGGTGCAGGAGGGTCTAAAATTGGGGACGTGGGAGCTGCACGTGGCGCAGGGCCAGCAGGTAAGTGCAGTCGCCCCATGCCTGGTGGCCTCAGCACCTCCGCCTGCATCCTGCTCCTCGTTTCGGCCACGCCACGTTTCCCTGCCGCGTCTCGCCGCAGATCTCCAGGCAGTTATTTTAAGCTGTAATTACACATTAACATCTTTTTTTTTTTTTTTTTTTGGCTCATTTTTTCTTGGTGGCGGATACAGTTTGTGACTGCCCCGAGGTCAGCGCTTCTTTGTGTGCTCGTCCTGTAATCCGGGTTTAGGAAATGACCTAGCTTAAGAGGACAGGAAAAACAAGGGTGTATTTCGGTCCCGGGGCTGGCTCGCAGCACTTCCCCGCTCACAGCAAGGCTCTGCCACCCTGCCCAGTGCCCGAGGCTGTCCCTTGCCGCTGCCCCTCTTTGGGGTTCCCCTATGTTTCTGTCCCCCACTTCCATCCCTTTTTGCTCCCCGGATTATGCCCCCCAGAGCCTGAATTTTGCCTGGGTGAGGTTTTGGGGCTGTCAGCGGGAACACGAAGAAGCTGCTTGGCAGAGGAGGGTTTGTTTCCATTGCTGTCCTGAAAACGCAGCAGGAAGAGCAATGACCCCCCAGGTTGCGTGCTGGGGGAAAAACCCCTCCAAAACACAAAGAAGAGGAGAAAGGAGAGCACATAATTTGCTCGTTAGAGCCTTCCTGGCCAAAAAAGAGGACCCGAGGGCATGGTACGGGGCACATCCTGGGGGACCCGGTGCCATTTGGGGCTCCCAAAGGCTGGCCTGCATGTTACCCCGTGGACAAACCCCTGGTGGGGGGACTTCCACGGCGTCCCCCCGCTCCCAGTGCTGCTCCCTTTTGCTGCACCCCCTCCTCCCTCCGACATGGGGTGCTGGCTGCGCTCAGCAGCGCCTTCCAGCCCCCCGGCTCCACTTGTAAATGCCCCTTCCCCTCGTGTAAGTGACCTGTTTGTACGTCACGTTTAGTTTAGATACTGGTGTACGTAGAGACGACAAAAGTATATTTCTATAAACTCGGCCGTTAGGTGCATGTGTGCGTTTCCATCTCTGTATTTCGGGGCACTGTGGTTTTGTTTCCCCCCCCCCGTGTGTAGCCGAGGGCAGGAGGGGAGAGGGCCACGAGGCTGTCGATGTTTTCAAACGCACCCTCAAATAAATGTTGATGTTGCCATCTTTTGGGGTCTTCTGTTTTGGGGTCTTCTGTTTTGGGGTTTCCTGTTTTGGGGTCTCCGGCCTCGGCATGTTCATGGCACCTGGGTGCCATCTCTTTAGGGGACTGGAAGAAAGGGTGGAGGATTTCTTATTCCTCTTCCAGGTAATAGATCTTGCTCTTGCAGCACATCCCTGCAGTTAAATGCCCTGATACTTCATCTCTCACATCCTCTCACCTAGTATTTCCTCCGTTTTCCCCTGACCCACATAGCTCCCTGCACTCTATGGGGAAAGGTTCAGCAAAATGTGGGTCCTGGGCTCATCTGTGCCCTGGGTTTGCCCCCTTGCGAGCATCCGTAAATGATTTGGACACTCAACTTGATAAATGATGCAGCTTTCCTTCATTCCTAGGAGTCTTCAATGTTGTCATTCAATGGACAATTAATGACTTACCTGGGGAAGTTGTGCAGGGCTTGGGGAGCCTGACCCTGCCAAGACACAGCCCCACACCCAAAACCAGGTCGAGGGAAACTCCCGAGCTGGGGCTGAGCCTGCAACCAGCAGCAGCTCTTCCAAAATCACACTTACATGTCCCCAGCTACAGGATTCGGCCTTGCAGTTATTTTCTCCACCCCTTCCCAAAAACAAACCAAAAAAAAACAAAAAAAAAAAAAACCACCCCCAGAGACATCACGGACACCCGGCTAGCTTGCAAAAAAAAAAATTATTATTTATTTTAGAATCCTTTGAATCCATCATTTACAGTATTGTACAGCTCGGTGAAAGTATGAAAATAACCCAGCTCCCCCGGGGGCGCCTGGCGGCGCCTTCGTCCCGGACCCGCTCGGCGTCGGGGTGGGAGGACGAAGCCCTCGGTTGGGATGGGAGGACAAAGCCCTCGGTTGGGATGGGAGGACAAATCCCTTGCCCGGGGTGGGAGGACAAATCCCTCGCCCGGGAGCAGCGGGCGGAGGGGCGATAATCGACGAGACGACGAGCGATCGCGGTTCTAAGTGACACAAATGCCGGCGGGACATTAAAGCTACGCGGGGGGCGCCGTGGTGGGGGGCCGGATGCCCCTCGGGCTCTGCCCCGCTCACTGCCCCTTCTTGTAGGCGTTCTTGATGATGGCGTTTTTGAACAGAGTCACCAGCGGGGTCTGGCTGTGCTCCGAGGTCATGAAGCCGCCGTAGCGCTTGTCCTTCAGGGGCGCGTGCCAGCGGAAGTGGCGCATGCGGTAGGAGCCGCTGTCCTTCTTCTCCTCCTCGCCTTCCTCCTCCTCCTCCTCCTCATCATCCTCCTCGGAGAAGCTGGGGGAGCCCAGGGGGGCGTCGGGCCCCAGCTGGCGGCGGAACTCCAGCGGGTAGCTCTCGGCCGACTCCTCGTCCACGCCGTTGGGGTACACCTTGATGGGTCTCCTCTTGCGGCCCACCGGCTTCCCCCAGCGGAAATGCTCCATGGAGTAGGAGCGCTTGCCTTCCTCCCTCTCCAACCCCGCTCCTTCCTCCTCCTCCTCCTCTTCGGCGGGCCTCCGGGGCGGCAGGGGGACGCCGGCCGCCTCGTCCCTCTTGTGCCCGCTGCTGCTGTTGCGGCGGCCGAACTTGTTCCAGCGGAAATGGCTCATCACGTACTTGCGGACGCTCTCGGAGAGGGGCTGCAGGTGCCCGTTGCCTGGGTACATGGGCGCCTCGGCCGACAGCTCCGCTCGGCACGCCTTGGCACACGCCTGCGAGGAGGTCGGAGGGACGGGAAGGCTGAGCTGGGCCATGCGGGGACATCGGGGATATCACTGCTCCCCCCAGGGATGTCTGCTTTGGAGCTTCTCATTCCCATGTCCCACTGAGGTTTCCCCATGACGTCCCCAGTGTACATCCCCACCAAGGCACCCAACCCGCTCCGTGGGGGTGAGAAAGGTGCTGGGGGGCACAGATCCATCCCAGGGGGCTGAGCATTGTGTTCCTGGAGCAAACTGAGCCCCGGCAGAGGATGAGCTGTGACAACCGTCCTGTCACCGCCGTCCCTTTGCCAGTCAGGGTGAGCCAAACGGCCTCGGGCACGGGGTAAGGCCAAGAGCCAAATTCTGGAGCTGTTCCATGTAGGAGAGGCACTACAAGCTCAACTATTTATTTTACCATTGTCACCCAGGGTGAAGAAATTTGTCACCATGAGGGCGGCGAGGCATTGAGCGGGCTGCCCCGAGGGTGCCCCATCCCTGGGGGTGCCCAAGGCCAGGCTGGATGGGGCTGGGGGCGGCCTGGGCTGGGGGCAGGGGTCGTGCCCATGGCAGGAGTGACACTAGGGGGGCTCTGAGGTCCCTGCTAGCCCAAACCATTCCAGTATTCAACGCAGCCAAGAGGCAGAAGCCCCCCAAAACCTATGGCTCATGGGGCCCAAGGCATCACCTTGATGTGGTGACCCCACGGTGACAGCATCCCCACCACCCCCTCCGCACCCCACCACCATTTCTTGGGTTAAAAACCCAAGCAAGCACAAGTCCCCCCCTGTCCCCCAGCTTACCAAAACGCCGCTCTCGGTGGCCAGGTCCTGGCATTTGCCACTCTCCCAGCACGGGCCGCTGGCGGCGGCGGGGTGGCCGAGCAGCAGCCCCAGCACCACGGGCAGGCTGCTCCAGAGCGCGCCCCACATCCTTGCCGGCGGGGGATGCGGGCACGAAACTATGAAAAAATAAAAGAAGGAGAAAACAAACAAACAAAAAAACACGTGTTTTCCTCCAGGTGGCTCAGGGGATTCCTGCCTGCAGGAGCTGGGGCTCTTTGGAACAAGTACACTTGAAGGTGGCGTGGATGCAAGCACCACGGGAGTAACTTTGGCTCAACGATGCCCAAATTTTGGGTGGCTGCCTCCTCTGGGGCTGCACACACTTGGTTTTTGGGAGCAGCACGCTTACCTTCCTCCCTCCCTGCATCCCTACCCCTTCCCGTGGAGCCGCAGCTCTGTTATTGCCACCCCCTGCCTCTGCCTTTTGCTTTCCCCTCCGAAATCCCGGATCTTTGTCACTGCTACGAAACCCGACGTGCTGCTGACAGTTGCTGTCAGCGAGGCTCGCTGCCCCGGAGGAGCACATAAAGATGAGTTATGCTGCGGGGGGAAAGCGCCATGGAGCTGCCTTCAGGCTCCATCCCCTGCTAACCCCTCGCTGCTCGCCGGCTGATTTGGATGGAAAACCTTGCTCCCTCCTAACCTGTCCCCTTGGGGGGAACTCCTGTGTGGTGGGAGGCAGGGCTGCAAGTCGGATTGAAGTGGGATTAGAAGAGTATTGTGTGAAAAGTGAGATGTTAGCTTTTTACATGCAATAGTCCCCCAGTTAATTGCTTGGATTTCGGGCAGGGCTATTGTAAATGCAGCTGGTGGTTGGAAAATCAGCCTGCTCGGGAATGGCTCTGCTGCCTGTGGAAGGATGGCAGCTGTGAAAAGTAGCCCAGGATCCAGCCGAAACCTGGATCATTGCTGTGCTGCCAGCAGGGATCGGTCTGGGGGGGTCAGGAATACCCACGGGACCCATTCAAGGCACCCCGAGGACACCTGGGCTACGCTGTCCCCTCTGGGGCTGTCCCCTTCCCTCATCTCAGGGGCTGCTGAGTTGCCTAAAAATGTGCTTCCCCCAACTTGAGAAATTAGGAAAAAAAGAAAAAGGAAAATCTGTGAGTCTGGGCTCTCCCTTTGGTAACAAAAAAAAAATAAGAATTTTGGTATCATCAGTGATGCCATGGGCAAGTTTCGTGCATTTCTCTGCTAAAACCAACACTTTCCTGAGTTTTTTTGAACTTTGTGGGGACTCGCGTGTTTCACCTTCCCCCCCGCCGTGAGAGCTCCAGGGGAGGCAAATCCCACCCCACGATCCCCAAAAGCTATACAAAATCTCCTCCTGGTCCAGAGAGCGTGGGAAATGCTGCTGGGTCGCGCCTGGGCGAAGGGAGACTTTATGTGACAGAGGGGAAAAAAAAAAGGTTGGGGAGTTCTGAGAGCGAACAGCAGGGAGAGGAGAGCGGGGCACACCAAGCCCAGGTATGGGGGGGATTTTCCATTTTCTGCCTGGCTGCAGCCACCCAAAACCTCCCGGCTCCCCAGGCACAGCAGCACCGGGGGGGGGGCTCAGGCTGTGATCACTTCTGTAACACATTAGCACACACACACACAAAAAAAACCCAGACTGTAAAAGGAGGCACAAGGAGGCAGGGCTGAATTAACCATTTTGGTGTGCGTGGGATTTATCCCCTCTCCCTTGCTGCCCGGGGACCATCCACCTACCCACACGGGTAGCCCGCATCACCCCACCGTAATCCACCCAACCCAGGATTTTGCAAAGTTTTTCCCCCCCTTGCACCCCGAGAGGATCTCCGTGCATCCTCGTGATTGGTTTGGAGCCCAGGGAAGGATCAGGACCGTGCTTACCTGCGGCGTGGGCTGGGATCACGGCCGCCTCTGCGCGCTCCCGGAGAGCGTCTGCCACTTGGCCGCAGCCCCGGCGCTTTTTATACCCCATGGGGAGCTTGGGGCGTCGCATCGCCGCCGTCTTCTGGATGGATGATGGCCCTTTCGGAGCCGGGGAGGCGTGTGGGGGGCCAAACACACACACACACACACACAGAGGGACCCTTCCAGGTACCGAACAAAAGAGGAGCGAGGGCGGCGAGGAGCAGGGCGCTTGCGGCTTGGTCCCTGCAGCAGTTGAGGGGATTAGCATCTCCCTGCGAGATGAAGCTCGTCAAGTTTTCCGGGTGATGCTGTTAATTGCGTTGGCAGCCTCGGGGCTTGAGGGGGGTGGAAATGAGGGCTGTTTGTTACAGGTGTCGGACGGGAGCATCAGTCAGCACTCCGGTGTGGGAGGGCATCGTGCTCCGGCAAGGTGCTGGGGTTTGGGGTTGTCGTACAGTGGGGTGAAAGGGGATTTTTAACAGCAAATGTGGGCTGGGGGCACGGGCAGAGGCAGGGCTCGGAGCCACCTGGGAAATAAAGGTCGGTGCTCAGAGCTGGGCTGGTGGCACAGGATTCCAGGTGCTGGAGGCAGATTTACACCCCGCGTGCCTCCGACCTTGCTCCTCATCGCCACATCCTCATCAGTCTTACAGGGGGCTCCTCCTGGGTGGGTGAAAGATTTGCTCCTATTTCTCTCAAGGTGGATGTCTGCAGGGCCAGGAGCCGTCTCGAGGACAATGTCCCGTAACCACCACTCCTGGGGGGCACCAGTGACCCCCCTTGGGGAGAGGGCAGGTGCTGGGGAGGCATCAGGGAGGAGATGCCCCATCCTCAGACGCTGCCTCCTGGAGACGTCTCTGGAGGTGTTCCCCTCTTCCCAAGGGGCAGAGAAGCCCGGAGAGGCTCAGGGTTGACCCGAAGCAGGTGGATGTCCCCCAGAAGGCTGCAGACATCGTCACCACCTTGCCAAGGGATGTTGGGGTGCAGCAGATTTACCCAAGTTCCCCGGGGTGAGACAAAAAGACCCCAAAAATGCGTCACTAAATGGGCAAAGCTCACCAGGTGCGAGGAATGCCCGGGCTGGTGTTGGGCTTGGTGCAGGGGAGAAGCAGGCAGGAGGCTCCTCTGCCATCCCCTGCTCCCTTTGTGCTCCCTCCAACATCTCAGTTGGGTTTGTGCCTTCT
This sequence comes from Nettapus auritus, assembly GCA_011076525.1. Lineage (NCBI taxonomy): Eukaryota > Metazoa > Chordata > Aves > Anseriformes > Anatidae > Nettapus > Nettapus auritus. The sequence goes on from CM021767.1 coordinate 117,522,796, forward strand.
GCAGACCCCCCAGACCTCCCCAAATCCAGGGGACCTCCGCGGCACAAGCCATCCTTATCTCGCCGCCGTGCCCTTAACTGCATTACCTGCCTCCGTCCTCCCTGGACGCAATATTTTTCCATGACGGAGAGCTATTCTAAGATGCTTTATGGCTAAAACGGAACTATGATTCCCACTTTAAACGCTCGTTCGTCTTCGTTAGCCCTACCTGAGCCGTTCCTTTTTATAAGGACGAAATCTATTTAGGAAATCGCGGAAACCTTGTTGAGGAGAGGCACTGGGATGAAGGATTCCTCTGCCATGGATGGTGGATGCTGGGCTCTTGACAGCGATCCCCAGCTTCAGAGACCCCCCTGGGCTGCCCAGCTCCCACCTCGTGCAGTGGCATCCCCTCCTTCATTCTGGGATTGGGGTGGGTTCCTTATGTCCCACCTCGTCTCCAGCTACCCCTGATCCTGGGCTGGCTGGGGCTGGGGACACCCCTGGGTGCCCCTGTCCCCCCCCTGCCCCAGCAGAGTGCCCAGCCCCACATCCCTGGGCTCGGGGAGCTCTCCAAGGAGCAGCCCCTGGCCCCTCTCAGGGCAGCCTGTGCCAGGGCTCCGGCACCCACCCAGCCCAGCAGTGCTGCCTGAGGGGCAGGGGGACCCCCCGAGGATGCTGCAGCTGCCTGAGCACCCCTGGGACACGCATCCTTTGGGGATGCCCTGTGCCAAAGCTGGTGGCTTCACCCCGACCTCATCCCCAGGGCTGAGCGGGGGCATTGTGGGGGTGCGCAGCCCGTCGGCCACGTGAGTTTTGGCCTTTCCATTTTAATTTGGAGAACAAATCTCACCTCGGTGTGAATGAGCCCTGCTCCACGGTGTGAATATCGCAGCCACGCTCAAATCCTGTGGGCTCTGAGGACCTCCTGGCGGCCACGTAGCGCTGCCCAGAGCCACACGTCCCTCTGGCCACATGCTGCTGGTGGCTGGGACATCTCCACCTCTTATCTCAGGCTGGAGATTTCCTGCCGAGCTTTGCAGAGTTGACCTGTTGACTATTTTGTGTTGGAAAGCAGACAACAAATCCTTTCCCGAGTGAGCAAAGCCTCTTGTTTGCCCGCAGCTTGGTCTGAAGTCTGCTCTGTTGGGTTTGTCTTAATTTCCAGGCTATTTTCTTTTTGGAGCGTCAGCGCAGGTTTGTTGGTATGAGACCCTGAAAGTGCTCAGTGCCTGCCCTTGGTGCACAAACACACAAAAATCTGTCTCTGGTCTCTCTAAAAGCAACCAACCCAATGTGCAGTTGTGGCCGGGAAAAGGATGCCAAAACAACGGCAGCTCAGCCCCATCCTGTATTTGCAGGGACCCACGGGACACCCAGATGCAGCAGAAGCGGGTTCATCACCGTGAAACTACCTCCTTGGTGGCATGGCTTGGAGATTTTAAAGCCAGAGGAGACTTACTGATGGTAAATCTGAGCCTTGGAGCCAGCAGCGGGCAGGTCCCCCATCGGGTCAGGACGTTTCTGGGTGTGTAAGTGGAGGTGAGCACCTCTGAGCACACGTAGGTGAAATGCAACTGTGCACCTTGGGTTTGGAGCAAAATGCTGGAGAGAAGCTCTGAAAGGGACCGGGCATCCCCTCACCCAGGGGGACCAGGTTGAGGTGGGTGTGAAGGCACCTGAGCTCCTCACCATCAGCAGCATGGGTCAGCCTCTGGGAGAAAAAAAATCATTTATCTGGCTGGGACCCAGGACATGTGAGAGGTCTCCTTTTCCGTGGGCTGCTTCCTTTCTGCTCGAATCAATTAATTCCCCCCACTGGCTTTGACAAAAGCAGGATCAGGCCTCAAATGGATGAAAGAAACGCCTGTGGCACGGTGACCTGGGGAGCGCATTGCTGCTCGAGATGTTTTGGTGCCGGTGCCTTTTCCCAGCACGATTTACAAGCCGAAATCCATAAAGGTGCCTCTTCGCCTCTGGTTTCAACAGAAATTGGACTCCGTGCTGGGAACAAGCGACTGAAGGCTTTTGAGGCTCTGAGCCACCGTGCCCTTCGGCAAGTCAGCCGTGGGACGGCTTCTGGCATTGTTGCTGGTGTTCTGGCTTTCTTCTTTTCTTCCCAACATTTTCAAAGAGCTTGAGTCACGTAAGCTCACTGGACAGTGCTTGGCCAGCGGGTCAGAAACCAGCAGGAGACACGTGGGGCTGGATCCCCATTGACTTTTAACCCCTAAAGCCCCCCTTGGCCAGGAGCTGCGCAGCCCATCTCAGGGCTGTGTAAGGCAGTGCTTCACTTCTGGATATATCAGAGTGATATTTCCAGCAGTGGACGTGTTTGAGAGGATGCTGTCCTTCATTGGGCAGCTCCTGGTGGTCCTTGGGGACCTCCTGGCCTCCTAGCAGGGATGCTTTTTGGGGCACCAGCTGCACTTCTTGCACCGGGGATGGGTTTGTGGCACTGCACGTGCACCAGCATGGTGCGATGGGGACCTGGAGCCTTGGGGACCTTGGTGGCCTTGTGGCAAACCCCAGCAGCTTCTGGTCTTGTTGCAGAAGCAGCAAGTGAGCAGAACCAAAGGCTCAATTTACACCCCCTCAGCAAATGCTTTTGAGGCAAAGATAGTTGTTTTATTTTCTGGGGAATGCAAGGGATAAAAAATCCCAGTGCATCTCCAGTGCAGGACGGACATGGATGTCCTGGGACGAGTGAGCTGCAGGGGATGGCCACAGGGCTCTGGGGCTGTAACCTGCAGGGAATTACGCTTGCAGAGGTGATCAGTCTGTTTGCTCTGTGAAGGCTCAGCCCTCTCAGGTGGGGCTGTTTTGAACCTGCTCAGAGCTCAGGAAAGGGGTGTCCATGCACAAAGGATGGAGAGCGAGGCAGCACCTTGCATGGGAAACCCTCCCCAGGGTGCCTCTCACTCCAGCCCAGCTGCAGGTAAGGATAGAAAGCAGTAATTAAACATCACACCTTGCTTTTAGGCTGAATTCATTCAGACTGAACTGGATTTGGAACTGTCCTGTGCTCTGCAGTGCCGGATTAGCCCAGGCAAAGCCATCCTGGGCCAACTGGGCGAGGTGGAGCCAGGAACCCCAAACTGTCCAATTATGTGCTTTATTCCTCATTCTTTCTGCCTTTCTTTTCCTTGTAGAGCTGGTGGCATCCCCACAGACACAAACTTACAGGGCACAAGCGGGCTAGAAGGGCTGTGACACACGCACGTGCCTGCAGACGCTGCCCTGCACGCGCATTTGCACACCCAGAGGCAAATCCCCGATTACTGCCCATGCCCCTAAGAGGGATTACGGCTTCTTAGGGGGCAGCTGGCCTCGGGCAGGGGATTCCTTCCTGCAGCCCTGTGCTTGCACCGTGTTCCTGGGTCCTAGGGGAGCAGAATCGCACCCAGCCCCATCTCCGTGCCTGGTCCCAGCAGGGATGGAGCACGGGGAGGCTGCTTAAAGCACGGTGGTGGCTGGAGTGATGTGGCTCTGCAGCGGAGGACAGAAGGCAAAGCTGGTGACAAAGCAGGTGACAAAGCAGGTGACAAAGCTGGTGACAATGCCAGCGGCCGTGGCGGGGATTATCGCTGCAGGAGGTGCAGGCAGGGCTCAGCTGAAATCAGCAGGGATGAACCACACCGGTCACTTGCTCAGCACCTCGAGGCTCTTGGGTGGCAGATCTGCAGGGATGGTGGTGCTCAGCCGTGCCCTCGGTCCTGGCAGTGGGTTTGTGGCTGGGATGGGATGGGTTTGGGGAGCTGGTAGAGCCCTGGGGCACTTTGCACCAAAAAGGTCCCATCAGCTGTGCTCTGTCACGGGTGTTACCAGAATTTGGGACCTGCAGGGTGCATGCACCGGGTAGGGATGAGCCTGGGCAATTTGGTCTGCGTAGAACCGTACAATCCTAAAATCTTTAAACCCTAAAATCTTTAGGGTTGGAAAAGCCCTCCAAGATCACCTGGTCCAACCACCCCCTTACCACCAACGTCACCACTGAACCACGTCCCCAAGCACCACGTCCAACCTCTCCTTGATCACCCCCAGGGATGGTGATGCCACCACCTCCCTGGGCAACCCGTCCCAAGGCCTGACTGCTCTTTCTGAGCAGAAATGTCTCCTCATTTCCCACCTGAACCTCCCCTGGCACAACACAGCCTGCATTGAGGCTTTGGAAGGAGCTTGCCAAGGGGTGCTAGGTGCTGGCTTCAGCCAGTCCTGGGCTACCAAGGGGGTAGCAGCTGGTGTCCCCCGAAGGATGCTGAGGACAGACCAGCTGAGTGCTCAACCTTGGGCATCTCAGAGCTGCCGTCTCCCCGGTGGCTGTCTCATCGCCCAGGCTCTCATTGAATCCCCGCCGCCCCCATCCCGCTCCCCTCCCGGCTAAATGCTCCCCCGAACGAGGCAGACATCAATGGAAGGGAGCCGAAATGGCCGAGCTTTGTCTCCCTGAAGAGGCAGCTCCTGCCCGGCCGCCCCACGGCCCATTTTCACATCTCCCTTTTGTTGAAGGAGCAGCCTTGAGCGAAACGCCACTCGAGGGGCATTGAACGAAATGTTCGGTCGGCTCTTCCATGTGGCACTCAGCGCCCCTCTCCGCCTCTGACGCTAATGATCCGGACGAGGTTTTTCCGAGCATAATGGGGAGAAGAAATGAAAGGGAAAAGGGGCTGGGGGAGGGGAGGTCACATCCATTTAGGAGCCCAAACATTTACCAGGAAAGTGGCTCCTGAGTGGCCGCACAAAGGCCCGGCTGTGCCCGGCTCCATCCCTCCTCCAGCTCGCCTCCCCCGCCGCCCCCCAGCCGGACCAGCAGCCCCCGTCAAAGACGAGGATAATGGGTTGCATTATAGGCAAGCACGATAAATGTCTCTCCACTCGTGTGCAATAAAGGGAAGCTGGTCTTTAGCTAATCGCGCTGGAGGAGCTCTTGGATGAGGCTCGAGAGCGAGATGTTCTCCTTGGCCCCGAGATCGCCCCGTAAGGGGCTGTGGGGTGCGATTCGCCCCGTCCCGGTGTGGGTGAGGCATCCTGCCATCGCATCCCCCCCCTGTCCCCACAACCTGGGTCTCTCCTGGGGTGACCCTGGAGGGCGAAAGACCACGTCTGGGTAGAGGAGAGGCTCCTGCGGTGCTGGAGCGGGGTTTGCTGCTGCTGTGGAGGAGCCAAAGAGGAGCACCAAAAGTTCTCCGCGGCCATCGCAGGACCTAGGGGTGTTCGTGACACAACCCCTAGCGCGTGGCGGTGAGCTCGGGTTGGATGTGGTGTGGGTAACCTGGAGGGAGAAACGGGGATGGAAGCTGAGGTTCCAGGTGCGGAGCTTCCAATATTTCATCTCCCCGACAGCCGCTGGGGGCCAGAGCGCCCTGTTCCCAGGTGGGACTCTCCAGGGACTGGGGGGTATTCATGCCCCAAGAGGTAATTTTTCCTGCAGAGGCAGCATTTTCCCACTGAACAGATGATTCTCAGCTCTGATACCTGTAGTTTTAAGGGGGACAGAATAGCCCCATCTCTCCTTACAAGCCAGGACCATTCCTTGCCCCAGGGAGGGAGGTTTGCACCCCTGCCTGGGAAGGGTTGGGGCACCAGTAACAGAGATAATGGAGATAACATCAGCAGAGCAAACCCATTTTGGCACCACACTGCTACAGGCAGTGGGTTTTGTGCTGTCTCCTGAGCCCTGCTGCTACCTCTCTGCATGGCCAAGGGCTGCAGAGCATCCTGGTGAGGATGCTCGTGGTCCTCGGTGCATCTGCGTGGGCTGGCAGGAAATTTGGCTCCGACAACCAAGCGTCTCCTTTTGCCTTGAAACACCCTGCCCAGAGCAGAAAGAGCCTCCTCCTGAGTGCTCCAGGGAAGATGCTCATCCTTTATGGTTTGCTCCCCCCCGACGACAGGCTTTTGAAGCAAATCCTGGGCTGACAAAAAGTAGAGTGCAGCTCGGGGAGGCGATGCGTGAACAGAACGTGATTTTCGGAGCAAATGGGGGTCCCTGTCCCAGCAGGGGGGGTGGGCTGGTGTGCTTCCTGCCCGCTTTCTCCCCATTCATTAACAATGCAAAAGGGCTTGGGGTGGGGCGTCTGCTTGCCCAGGGATGCTTTCTTCTCCGAGCTGCCCTGGGTGGTGGATGCAGACAGATGCACGGACACCCGGAGGCACTGGAGATGGCGAAATCAGCCCGGCGGAGCTGTGCCGTGTCCTGAGCCAGCAGTACACCTCCCTGCTCTGCCCCCAAACCCCGCAGAAACAAAGGACACCAATGAAAACCCTACACCTAACACACACCTACACGTAACACCCCCCTCACAGATGTCCACTGATGAATTTCCCCTTTTCCAGGCAGCTTCTCTTTTTTTTTTTTGGAGGCCGTCTGAGCCTGTTCGAGCATCTCCTTTATGGGAATCAATCTGGGAACATCATCTGGAAACTCTTCACAAAGTAAAGAAAACCCCAAAGCCAATGCTTTTGTCCAGCTTGGAAATCTCTGGTTTCAGCTCGCATTCCTTTGTCAGAATGATTAGCATATTTAATTAAGCAAGCCTGTTGACATTTGTAGCTGGGTGGATGATTACTCTTCCTTCTTGCAAGGAGCAGCCAGCGTGATGGGGAGAAAGATGAAAACTGCCCGCTTGTACCAGGAGAAAGGCTCAGGGGATCGGGTGGGATGGGATGGGATGGGATGGGATGGGATGGGATGGGATGGGATGGGATGGGATGGGATGGGATGGGATGGGATGGGATGGGGGTGTCTGGGAGCAGGGAGCCATGCCCTCCTGCCAAGGCTCCGGTTTAATCCCCGCTGTGCTGATAAGGTCATGCTGGGACCTGTGCTGCTGCCTGCCGTGTGCCGTCTGGGGCCGGCAGCTCTCGGGGCCCTATTTATAGTGCGGTGAGAGGATCAGGGGGAATCAGCGCCCAGCATCCCCCGACGCTCGCCCCACTTCCCGCAGACAGTCCCCGCTCACTGCCCACCACCAGAGCGCCCGGCCGGTCCTTGCCAAGGTACGTTCCAGGACCATGGGTGCCTGAGGAGCAGTGGTGTCCTCCCGCATCCCCATGGCCTTCGGGGTGGGATTGGGGTGGCTTTTGGCTGGGAGAAGCCTGGGGAGCAGAGCTGGAGTGGGATAGCACCTTGGGAGCCTCAACATCGGGCAGCTCTGGCTGATTTCTCCAGATAAAAGGGACAGATTTATGTATTTATCTTGTCCTGCTATCAGCCAGGTCACCATCCTGCTTGGACCTCAGCCCACCTGGGACAACTGACCCACAGCCAAGGGGAAATTGGGCCAGGCAGGCCCAGGATGGAGGCGTGGGATGGAGATCTGACCCTGCCAGGGGTGGCTTGGCAGTCTGGGCTCCCCATGGCCGGGGGCACCATGCCCTCCATACCTCTGTTTATGGCTACGCCTGCCCCAAAACCATATTTAGGGGCATGGGGAGAGCCCCAAATCCATGAGCCCACGGGGTTGGCTGGGGAGGTGGTGGGACCCCTTGGTGGGCAGTTTGGTAGGAGGGCTCCTTGCTCCCCTTTCTCCCCACCACCTGCATCCCTGCTCTGGGTCCCGTTCCAGGAAGTTCCAGCACTGCGGGATGTGGGGAAAACCAACGTGGTCCCACATGGGCACAAAACCCTGCCCGAGGTGATGGAGCCGTCCCTGGGGACCGTCCCCATGCATCCGATGGAGCTCTGCCCCAGCACTGGCCCCGCCGGGGCACCGTGGTTGTGCCTCCTCCTCCTGGCGGTGCTGAGCGTTCCCTCGCTGCCGAAATCCCTTCCCTCATCGTACGGCGACACCGAGGAGCCCCAGGAGGGCACGGGCCTGATCCAGTGTGGGGAGTACAGCAACCAGGTGCTGCCCAACGGGCGCTGCAGGATTGTGGCCACGCTGCCGCAGGGGGATGAGCAGCGGTGCCCGGATATGTTCCGCTGCACCGACGAGGTGTCCTACTGGCTCCACGAGAACGAGGAGCGCAAGCAGCAGATCCTGGAGCTGCGGGAGCTGATCTCGGAGCTGCAGGAGGAGCTGAGGAACCACCGGCACCGCATCAAAGTCCTGGAGCTGCAGGTAAGGGGCTGCCCTCGGCAGGTCCCCCCCTTGCACGGCACCTGCAGACTCCCAGCCCCTTGCAGGGAAGGGATGAAGAAGATGATGGTGAAATGCTTCTGAACACAGGGGTTTATCCATTAAACCCCTCTTACTGTGCTGGCTCGGGAGCCTTCCAGGGCTGATCTTTCTTATCGTGAGCCGCAAAACCTCTGGTTTTATCCCTGTGTCTGCTGTAGGAGGAGGAGGACTATCCCCACCACCTCTGAGCCTGCCTAGGATGGGTTGGGGTCGCTCACACCTTACCCATAGCGGGACTAGAGATGAAGTTTTAGGCAGTCAGGGCTGATACACATCTCAGGCGTCCAAGGCTGAGTCCCCCATGTATAAGGCAGGGAAAGGAACCTCTGGCAGCAATGGGAGGTTTGGGGGAAACGTGGCTCCAAGCTGACCACAGAGGGATAGCTCTGGGCTGCGCTGAAGCTTTGGCAGGGCTTCATCTACCTGGCTGGGGGTGCCCCACGAGATGCTGGGGGTGTGCAGAAGAACCAGGGGCAATATCTTGGTGGAGGCTGGAAGCACGTTGCGTAAATCTCAACGGGAGAGATGGGGCCTGAAAGGGTCTGGCCCTGGGAACCCGTCTGACTCATTTGCTGTTTGTCTTCGTTTTCCCCTCGCCCATGCTCTTCCCACAGGCTCCTTCTTTGCAAGGCTTCCCCTTCCCAGGCTTCGTGCAGGGTTTTGGGGCTTTGTTTCCATACCTCCCCCTACGAAAACTCCACATCCACCCCATGCAGGGCAGGAGCTGCTTTTCCAACACAGCCCAGAGATACCCATGGACTGCAGGTCCATGGGGGGAGCCCCAAATCCCCGTGGGCATCCTGGTTGCCCACTCTTTGGGACCACGATTCCTCCATCATGCAGGTACACCCCATGCAGACCAAAGCTCCCTCCTGTGCCCACCACCCTGTGTCCCACCAGGAACGTTGGAGCTCTTTGAGCACTGTGACCCCAATACCTTTGGGTACCTGCTCATGGACATCTGTGCCATGGGTGACTTCTTGTGGGCGACCTGCTGCTAGTGCAAGGGGTTGGTCTTGTAGGAATCTCAGGTGCCCCCACCCCAATCTCCACTTTTCCTCCCCCTCTTTCCCCTCTCACCCGGAGAAGCCGATGGGAGACCTCTTCCATCCTTGGCTTCTTGCATCCATCCCTGCTGACACCCCGTTCCTTAGGGCTGTCTAACCCATGCCCCCCGAACCCCAGCCCCACAGCTCACATCCCTGCTACCTGGAGCTTCATTTCCTTGACAGAGCTCTCCAGCTCAGGGCCAAGGAGGGAGAGGGACAGCAATGCACTAAGTATTTTCTGGGCAGTGCTCATGCCCTTAATCCTGTCTTTTCCAAGTTCTGAAACAACCCATGTAATGTACTGCCTGTTGACACGTTCCCCATGTCCTCTCTGCTCTCCCTTTTTGTCTCCCCTACCACCCACTTGATAATTTCAGTGTCTTCGTGCTTTGTTTATTACCTCTTTCTCTGTTAATTGCTATTTTTTTTTTTTTGCGTTTTGAGTAGCCCTTAGCCAGAGAGGGTGGCGGAGGGGATGCTCGCCCAGCAAACCTTGGCAGATGGGGATGCTTTTGGGGCAGCAGCTGGGGGGGACTCCCCCTACACACCCCAGTGCCTGCCATGCAGTGGTCTCAATGGGATCCAGCTGGTCTTGTAGGAATTGTGGAGAGCATCCCTCATGCAGAGAACCATGAATGCAGTGACACAGACACTGCTCCTGGAGGAAGGGGTGAAAGGGGGAACTCGTTTCTCCTCTAGAGGATCCCAGGTGGGCAGCAGGGAAGGAGCTGGGGGTGCTGCTGGGCTCTGCACCCTACAAGGATGCACCCAGGGGTCCCGGGGGGGCAGCCAGGTCCCCAGCCCTACCCAGGTGTCCCCCAGCAGTTCACACTTTGGGGACAGTGCCAGCAGTGCCTGTGCCACCAGGCTGCAGCATGCTCGGAGAGGGGATGTTCCCTTGGATATCTGGGACCCCTCTGGGCCGTTTGCAGGGGGTTTCAGCCCTCTGTTGGAAAGGGCCCTGAGCAATTGCATTCGGCTTTGAACCCAGCCTTGTTTTCAGTGGGAAGCTGCGGCAGAGACCTACAGCAATTTCTCAGTTTTTTTGTAAAAAGACTCTGGGATATAAAGGGATGGAAGAAGCGCGCAGAGAACAAAGCCTGGAGAGCTCCGCAATGAGCTCAGCCCTCTGTCCAAGCACAGGAGGGGGGAATGGCAAGAAGCGCAGCTGAATGCAGGGTGGGAAACAAGACCTTGCAGCTGAAACAAGGAAACCAGAAGCAGAAATGGCTGCTGAGCTGCTCCCCTCCACTCCCTACAGTCACAGGGACTTTTCCAGTACAAGTTTTCTCACTCTGTTGTTCTGGCCACTTCCCAGCCCGGCAGGCTGCTTTTTCCTCACCTCCCCTTGCTGCCTCCCTGCCGTGCCCACCATCCAGCCACACTAGGGCTCTCCACCTCCCTTCCTCCCGCTGAGGCGCTGTTGCTCCCTTAATCCGTCCCCATAAATCAGCCTCCTGCTGCTTTGCCATCGGTGCTTCTCCTGCAGCTCGCCCTCAGCTCATCCACCCAGCACAGATGTCTCTCTGAGCACCCCAAGAGCCTTCCCGAGCAGGCAGCTAGCAACGGGCTCACCAAGTCCCAGCTCATCCTGGGCTAACGGGGACCCCAAAATGGGGTGAGGCGAGGTGACCCCCTTCTCTGCCTTGTTTCCCTCCCCACCTCCTTTATTCCACCATGGTTTAGGTGAGGAGCCCTATAACACCCGCACTGCCCCATCACCCACGGAGCAGGACCCCGATGGAGAAGCCCCCCGACAAACCAGCCCCTGTGGGGTCTGCTGATTAAAACCAGCCTGGCTGTGCCGGTTTTAATCAGCGCCAGGGGAAAAACAAACAAACAAACAAACAAAAAAGGTGTCGGCTGTGGAGGAGGAGGGGATTGTCTGGGAGAGAGCATCACGGGTTTACGCGCAGAGCTGGCGCGTGGGTGCAGGCTGCTGGTGTCGGTCACGGCTCGCGGAGCAGAGCTGATTTACAGGCAAGCCGGAGACGTTGCGGGGCCGATAAGGAGAGCACCACGTCGTCGCACACCCTCGTTCCTAGCCTCATTTCCCCTGTCTGTCTATCTGCTTGGGATTTGGGGGATATGGGCAGGCTCGTCCTGAGGTGATCTGGGCTTGTTGGCAGGGTTAGGTCATGCTCAAGTGGCATGGGAAGGATGCTGTAGAGCTGCCGTTAGTTATCGGTGCAGAAAACATCCTCTGGATGCACAAACCCCTTCCCACAGGGGCATATCCCCACCCTGAAGCAGCATCCTTGTGGTTTTGCAGGTACCTGGGCATCCTGCACACCTTTAGGGGTGATGCTGGTGGGGAGATAACTATGATATGGGGTCTGGCTTCACCCACACAGCATCCCGTGTCACATCGTGGGGACATGGGGACATCAGGAGGGGAAGGAGGTGGAGGGAGAAGCAGGGCCAAGCCAGGGGCTGCAGGACCCCCAGGGTATGGGGCAGGGGGCTGTGCTGGCTGGGGGAGAGAGGGGATTTTCCCCAGGCTGTTCTGGGGTTTTGGAGGGGCTCCTCAAAGCCTGTTCTGCCATCTAACGGGCAGGGAGCTCTGAGCGAGGTGAGCACCTCGGCATCTGAAGCAGGTTCGGTGTAGGTCTAGGGGTGCCCATCTCAGTGTGAGCCCCTCCAGCTCAGGCACATATCCTACATGGGATCAAAGACTGCGCATCCTAAATACAGGTGGTAAAAGGGGCTGGGGCTCTGCAACACCAGGGTTGGTACCCAAAGAGCAGGATGTGGCTCCTGGTGGCACGGGCAGCTCCTTGATGCAGGGTGCTGAGAGCTTCTGTGGTTTGAGGGGAGACAGGAGAGTGCTTCAGGAGGTGGTGGTGGTGGGGTCACTGGATTCACCATGAGATGCAACAAGCTGGAGGGGGTTTGGGGACAAATCCCAACTGCTTACCTTGCTCTTACAGCACCCAGCTCACCCGTGCACGTCCCACCTGTGCCGGGGAACCCCAAACTGGTTGTGGGTCCAGCCAGGGCCTGGGGGCTCCAGGGTGCCCCCGTATCCCCCACATCCCAAATTTTGCCCTGCCCGCAGCACGAGGAGGCGGCCGGCCCCAACCGCAGCCTGGAGCAGCGGGTGCAGGACCTGGAGCAGCGGTACAGCGAGGCCAGCACCCTGCAGCACATCCAGGCCACGCTTCTCTACGACATGCAGGCGCAGATCAACAACGTCTCCGTGCTGACCGACTGGGTCTGGCGCAACCCCACCTGCCTCGGCCCCGCCGACATGAGGCTGCAGGAGGAGATGCACCGGCCAGGTGATGGGGACCTTGTGGGGTGGGGAAAAAGGCTTTCGATCCCCTTTGCATGCAGACCGATTTCACCCAAGCCTTTCCGAGGCTTCTCGGAGCAGTGGAATCCTTTGGGGATGTTTTCTGTGCAACCTAGGAGAGGGTCTGGTCCCTTGGTGGCTCCTTTTCCTCACCCTGGATGGTGTGAGATGCTCGCAGGGCTCAGCTTTGGCTCTGAGAGCCCTGTTGGCATCGCT
>CM021767.1:117535557-117549293 GCA_011076525.1 Nettapus auritus
AAAAAAAAGAAAAAAGGGAAAAAAAGAAGAAAGAAAAAAAAAGAAAAAAGGAAAAAAAAAAGAAAAGAAAAGAGCAAGAAATCATTTTGTCTCAAAAATTCATAACATGAAATTAGGGCTTTGCTAATACTCTTCAACTCTGAAAAAAATCACAATTTTCCATTATTTCTCATACTCTTTAGATTTAATGAATTCATTTAAGTTTTTGCCAGTTTTTTTCTCCTTGTAAGTCATTGAAATGTTTTATTCATTTTATTATTTTTTAGCAAAGATGGGAACTTCCAATCAAAAAATGCATTTTTTTTTTTTTTTTTGCCCTGGGCTGGGCACTGGGTCCAGGTTTCTCGGTGCTGGGGGTCTGGGACTGGTCCCAGCACTCTGGTGCTGAGCAGAGGGGCAGGATCCCCTGCAGCAGATGTCCAGGAGGAACGTTTGGGAAGGACAAAGCAATACTTCTCCAGAACAGTCCTCCATCCTGCCACACACTGTGGCTGGGGTCTTAGAGATCCAGCATGTGCCTTCTCCCAAAAGGAGCAGGCTCAGTCAGGCACAGGAGCTGCTGATGGCTTTCACCTCCCAGCCTTGATCTGATTTGAGCTGGTGATGCCAGGGGAAAAGGCACGTTACTTCTCCTAACTAGTAGAAGAATTTTCCCAAAAATTGCATAAAAAAAGAGTGCAAAGCTCTTTTGGCCGCCCACGTTGCGGTGGAAGCAATGCCAACAGCTCCAACCCTACCTGCTGCCTTTGGGACGTGTGCTCCTCCCTGAGCACGAACTGGGATGTGAAGGGGTGCTGGAGCTCACCTCTACACCCACGGCAGCCCCCTCCATAATTTGATGTGACCGGAATGCTGACACCTCTGTCCCGGATCATCGCAGCCTGGGTGCAGCCAGATGGCACAGACCCGTCCTCTGCAGAAGGAATGGGGCTCTGCCTGCTCTCCTGGTGGCTTGCCGGGTCTGCATTGCCTCTCCCGACCTCTGCTGGTTCCTCTGCACACATCTGGTCCCCCCCTGCATGCTCTCCTGCAGCAGCTGCTTGGTGCCAGCCCCAGAGGATGTCCCCAGTGCTCCCAGCCTGTCCCCAGCCTGCAGCCACCACGCGCCCCAGTCGGCGAGCCAGGACGCTGCCACTATTCAACCGTCATTGTCCCCCCCAGGATTTATTTTCCCAGCCAGAATGAGCTTTCATCAGCTGCCAATCCTGCAGCCTCTGTTTGCCTTGTGGACAGGCAGTCCCCTCCTGGGGCCCTGCCTCTCCCAGTGACACCAGCCTGGTGTCCAGGCCACGTGCGCTTCAGGCCGGCCTCGCTGGGTGAGTGGAAGGAAGGGGAGCTGCCCGTGGGAGCTGCCTTCGTGCCTCTCTTTCTAAAGATGACAATCAGCACACCAGGCTGTAGCCATCTGCAGGGAGGCTCTTGTCACAAATGTTTCATTTTGGGTGTCTACACACACATGAGCTGGATATTTAAGATAACAAGGCAAGCAGTGCATGGACTGAGCCAAGACCGCATGGTCTTTCCACTGGGCAGTCACCTAGTGCCACCTCGAGAACATCCAAAGCATCCCCCTAAGCCTGGCAGACGAGGGACAGGACCTACACGGGACACCTGAGAGCCAGCCAGGATGCTCCCTGGCATCTCAGAGGTCTCTGGGCACGTCTGTGCAGAGAATTCAGCCGAGCCCCTTCAGTAGGTGATGGGAGGAGAGTGGATTTCTCTCCTCTCCCACGTAAAGCCAGGATGAGCTACCCTCTGCAGAAGCCTGTCTCTAAGGACACCAGCTGAGACCGTCTCTGAAGTATAGATAGCTCGTGCCAGACAAAATAAATCCCACCTGGCACATCCCGGTTAGAAGCATCTTTAGAGTCTTCAGAACGGTTTTGATCCCCGTTCCTTGTAAGACAATGCCCACAGCGGCAGTTTGGGAGAAGAAAAACCTTCCTCTGCCGTCTGCACCAACGATCCTTTATCAATGCATCACAGCTTTTTGGGGTGAGGTGTAACCCAACTGACCTTCCACAGCCACAGTACCCTAAGTATAGACCCGTGCTAATGAACTTGATCACTAATAGGCACTGCACTTGGGCAGGAAGGCAGCATCATGCAATGTAGAAGCTCTGAATTCAAGATTTTTGTCAGGCTCTGTGTTACGATGACGTGAAAAATGATGTAACCCTAACACTTTTTTTCTTTTTTGTGTACCAAATGTTGCATTTCTGTGCTTCCTCGCAGAGATGAAGCATGCCAGGAACTGCCCCATTGACTGTGCTTCTGTTTACTACAACGGGCTCCGGCGGTCGGGGGTCTACAGCATCATGCCCTCCATAGGAGGGATGCCTATCGAGGTGCTGTGTGAGATGGACACCGAAGGTACTGCAGGACCTACACGATCTCCCGGGAGAGCTCTGGGTGGGAGATGTGTCCCTGAGAGCTGTGTCCTAAGCTGAGCTACATCTGGGTTAAGGCATCTCTGCTGGCTAAAGAAGGGGATATTTGGATAAAGAGTTCAAACCAGGCATTATGGCTGGGACCCAGTTGTCTAAACACAGGCATTTAGGGCTCTTTGGGATCTCCTCATATACCCAAGGTGTTTGCAATGATCTGGTGGATATGATGTACGGATCTGGGAAGGAGAAGCCCTTCTGGAGTAGTGGGTGGTCCCTGGGGGTGCCTGGAGCATCTCTGGGCAGCAGAGAGCAATCCGTAACTGTAGCTGTGCTGAAGTGAGAGGGGAGAGTCTGCCCACAGATATTTTGGGGTGGATAAGTGGGAGCAGATGACCTCCCAGGCCTTTGTTTTCTAAATATCCATACACAGCATATATCCATCATCCCCAGGCACAGACTTGCTAACAAAATCAGTTTGCGATGCCCAGAGTTTGGAAGAATGATGCCAATTGTCAAGGAACCGTGGTGGATTGTCAGCTCTTTGCCCCATGGGTCTGCTCCAGCTGGGCTGGACGCGTCACATTAACACATCCCGAGCTGGAGGAAGGGGTTGGTGGCCCACATGCAGGCTTCTCACCTACTCTGGAAGGTTGGCCCAAAGGATCTACAGGTGGTGGCAGCTTGTGGACATGAGCACTCATTAAGAAACAGGCTATTCAGACAATGTGGTTACGGCATTACTATTATTTGCATGACCGTTGTCACAATCTTGGACACTGCCGAGTGACAGCCTGTACAAACAGCAAATAAAAACATGGCCCCTGTCCCCTCCTCAGTCTTACAGTTTTGGAATAAAATGAGAGAGAGGGATTCAGACAGATGGGAGAGCAGATGGAGACAGTGAGACAATGCTGGAAGAGAGCTCGTGTGCCTCTGTGGTGCTGCAGGAACAGTACATAACAATCTCCAAACTCCAGGATCTCCAGTCCGTTCCAGTCCCAAAACATTTGCCTCCCCCAGAGTACCACCGTACTCATTTAAAACCACCTGAAGGTCTGGAATGAACCCCTGACAGCCGGCATGAGAACATCATCACGAGCAGACATGGGAGAGGTGGGATCCCCTTCCCCTGAGCTGTGTTGGGCACCAGTTTTGATCCCTGTAAACCAACTCACGCTGTGCTTTGCCACTTGGTGGGAGGGGGCAGGACAAGGAGACACCTTCCTGAGCTGTAGATGGACCTTCAGAGGTGACACCACACAGTGTGATGGTGTTGGGACTCATGGATGTTCCCCTTTTCCTTCCTCTCCTGGTAGGTGGGGGCTGGACGGTCATCCAGAGGCGTCAGGACGGCTCGGTTGACTTCAATCAGACCTGGAACGAGTACAAGGAGGGCTTTGGGGACCTCAGTGGCGAGTTCTGGCTGGGCAACGAGAACATCCACAAGATAACGAGCCAAGGGGACTATTCGCTGCGTATTGACCTGGAGGACTGGAACAACAAGCACAAACATGCCTTCTACCAGGTCTTCAGGTAGGAGCTGGGGTGGCCTTCACTGGTTCTTGGTGTTTTATTATCTGTACCACATCAGCCACATCCTCTACTAAGCAGGGGTGGCCAGGTCTGTCTAGACTGTCCCAGATAACTCCTTCCTTCTATCTGCAGGAAATGTTTGTGGGTGACCATGGAGTAACCTGCATGGGAGGATGTGCAGGGTAGCACCGCATCTTTGAAGCTTTGGGGCTTAAGGTAGACACCAAAACTGTTGAAACTACCTTAAAACAGAACAAAACAAACAAAACCACAAAAAACTGTGTTGCTTGAAAGTGCCTTGGAGCATCTTCTGCCAGCAAACATGCTCTGAATGGTCACCCCGATTTTTGCCATCAGATGCCATGTGCAACAGCAGTCACCTTCAACCTTTGTTAGCCCAGGGGCAAATTACTAATTAGCTCGGTCAAGGTGAAGGACAGGATGCTTGCTCTGTGGAGGAGAGGCAGAACTGTGTAATCAGAGGGTTTGTCTTGCCAAAGCCGCCTCAGTCCTTTGTTGTGGTTGTAGAGTCACAGTCTGCCTGGCTCAGAACTATAGCAAGTGCCCTGAGTCATGACAAAAACATCCCACAGAAGGGGGAAATACATCGACTTTGGCTCTTAGAAGTGACGAATCACAGCGGGGAGCCTGGGCAGAGCAGCCTGATGATTGCTAGGTGCCCACACCAGGAATGCGGTCTCCAAGCTGGAGAGGAGGCTCAGACACTCCCTTTTAAATAGTTTCTCCTTTGCTGGCAGCATCGAGGACGAGGCCAACTATTACCGCCTGCACGTGGATGGGTTCAGCGGGACGGTGGAGGACTCCTTCGCCTGGTACCACAACAAGAGGAGCTTCAGCACTCCCGACTCAGGGAACATCTGTGCCGAGATATCCCACGGAGGCTGGTGGTACCACCAGTGCTTCTTCTCCAACCTCAACGGGGTGTACTACAAGGTAAGGGAGGGGACAGGGACACAGGGGTGGCACTCAAGGCCCGGGGACAGGGACCATACAAGGCCCAGGGCTGGGTGGGGCTGTCCTCATGTCCCTGCAATCCTTCCTGGCTTGGTTATCCTCTGCTCTTGGGGCAGGGCTCAAAGGAACACTGGCACCGGGGCAGCCCAGCCCTTTTGGTGCCAGGGATCAGACACAGGTATCAAGCCACCTCTGCATGCTGTGTTTTGGGGCCGTTTGATGGTGACTCATGCGGCCTGAGATGCCATCTCCACTGGGACCATCTGAAATATGTCGAGCTTTACATGCCCTTCCCACTGTGTCGCCGTTAAGCTCTTTGCTGAGGCGTTTCAGAGCGATCAGTTTTCCGATGGCACCTCCATGCATTTCCCATCCTTCTTTCTGCACCACAGGGCGGCCGATACTCCATTAAAAACCGAAAGATCCTGGGGCCGGACGGCATCGTGTGGTACTCGTGGAAGGACACGGACTACTATTCTCTGAGGAAGGTGGTCATGATGATCCGGCCACGCACCTTCCGGCCCCACCTCTCCCCATGAGGCAACCTCGGGCCTTCATCGATTCACCCACTGCTGGGAACAGAAGGCTGGAAATCACTCCCTGGGAGCAAAAACTGAGTCTGGGGATCCCCGACGGACTGAGCCACCATCCTTCTTGCTGCCTGTGGGCCTCGGAGAGAGCTGAACCACCCGCAGAAGTGTGAAGGCCTTCAGCAGTGCTTGGGTGGTGAAAGCTCTCCTCACGCCGTGTTGGTGGGCCTTGAGAAGGGTCTTGCAAAGACGAGCATGGGGCAGTTCTTGGCAGCAGTTCTTTGGCAGCACTTCTTGGCAGGACTGGTCTTCCCCAAGGCTTGAGACTAAACCTGGGTGCTGGCTTGGACTGGGTGGTGGGGCTCAGCCCCACGCTGAGGCTGCAGCTTGTGTTGAGGGGAGATGTTGAACACTCTGGATGTGAATCCAAGAGTATTTTCAGACCAGCAATCCTGCATGTGTTTTCCACATCTGTGGGTTCAGTGTTCACATCACCGTGTGTGTATTTAGCACTGGAGGTCCACCTCTTTAACCCAGGGATGGCCTGGGGTGGCTGCAAGGTGCTGAGATGGCCCTGGGGAGAGCTGAGAGACCCAACATTACTGCCCAGAGATGTCTTCATGGGCAAAAGAGGAGGAAGATCCACAGTGGTCCTCACTTCTCTGGCAGGGACTGTGTAGCTGCAATAATTATGCTCCAAATAAAAGGATTTAAAAACCAAAATGCTGAAGATTTTCCATTTCCATTGCATTTTCACCTCTCAGTCCTTTCTCTGGCAAAGCACCGATGAATTTTCTATCCACCTTAAGTGTGGTCTGCAGGAATGATTATATGTGATTTTAAGTCTTCTTTTACTGCCTTGTTCTGGATAAAGAGGACTTGCTGTTGCTTTCCTTTAATTTCTGTAGGGTTTTTCCATTTGTAGTTGCAGCTAGAGCCCCTCTTTTTTCTCCTGACCTTGCCTCCTCACAGGATCAAGACATGGAGACTGTAGCCATGCTGCAGCTGGTGATGAATTTTTAATTAGATTACCTTTTTCCTGCTTCATTTGGGCGGAAGAGTTCAAAGAGGGTTCAGGGAAGGGGAATGGCAGATGTGTTACAGGTTAACAGCAAGGGGAGAAAAATGAGCTCCCCGAGCCTCGCTGGGTCCATGCTCGTCGGGAGCTGAGGCCTGGCAAAGGACGATCTGAGCTGCAGGTGGTTATGGATGGGATAACCTGGGATGCTGCACCAGGAGCCCAGACACAGTCAGGTTTTTGGGGTGAGCATCCCGATGCCTTCTGCATTACAGAATCACAGAATCGTCTAGGTTGGAAGAGACCTCAAAGATCACCGAGTCCAGCCTCTGACCTAACGCTAACAAGTCCTGCGCTAAGCCATATCCCTGAGCTCTCCATCTAAACGGCTTTTAAAGACCTCCAGGGATGGTGACTCAACCACTTCCCCGGGCAGCCTATTCCAGTGCCTCACAACCCTTTGGGTAAAGAAGTTCTTCCTAATATCCAACCTAAACCTCCCCTAAACCAATGCCTCCCAAGGCATTGCCCTTGCTCCCCCCCAAACCTCCCTGGGGAGGCTCCTCCAAACAGCCTCCTCCTGGTGGTGCCCACACTGCCACCTTCTTACCCTCGGTGCTCCCTTTTTCTCCTCCCTTGCCACCCACTGGCTTCTCCCCAGGGTGTGCTGTGCTCTCCTGGTTCTACTCCCTGTTTCTCTGCTGCCCTCCTCAAAGCTTTTGGGCACTTTCCAAGGCTCCTCAGAGGAAGCTCCCTTGGTCTCTCCCTGTTTCCTTCCTCCCCAGCCCAGCATGGGTGCCTCTTTCCATTGTGCCATGGTTCCTCCAGCCCTTCGGGCCCCCGCGGTGCACACGCTGTTGTAGGCTGTGGCCCAGGGCCCTCGGGTAGAACAATACATTGTGTTATTATTTGTTTATTAAAATAAAATGGACTGAGCAGAGCAGTTTTAGCAGTGGCTTTACCCATCTCCTACAAATCTGCTGATGGTCGGCCTCGAGACTCCTACTGATGTCATCTGCTCAAGATTTATGCCTCCTGCCCACTCTTCGAGCCTGTGCCCCTTCTTCACTCCTTGTGTTTAACAAAACCTTCTGCAGCCCCCAGCTCCTCTCCCACATGGCTTTTGGGGGTTTGGTAACACGCAGCCCACCATTTTGTGTGACCACGGTGAGCTCCGCACCTCTGACTCCATCTCCTTTTCTGCAAGACCCTATGTGATACCCCCCTTGCTGTTGCACTTGGGTGTGATGGGACTCCCTGGGCACGATCACCGCTTTCCCATGAAGGGCTGGATCCCCCCTGGGCTTTGTCTTAATGCTGGCACTGACTCCCACAGCCAGGGGACCACCAGCTTCTTGCTTGGACACCCACCTTCCAAGACTCCTTAGGGTCAGGGAGGATGTCCTTATATCAGACCAGGGAGGACCAGGTTGGAGAGGACCTCCTTGCCCCAGGAGGAATGGACATTTGGGCCCTTTGGGAAGCTGGTCCTAAAATTTGGTGCCATCATCTTTCAGGGTGAGCGAAGGCAGGAGAGGAAGTAGTGCTGCTTCCTCTGGAGAAGCAGAACTCCCCCCAGCTCTCCTGACACTGGGGACATGAAGTTTTGCTCCATGGATGGACCAAGGGGGGGGTCATCTGGCCTCGAAGTGGACTTAGCACGTGTCCAGCCCCCTCATCCTCACTGTGTCGACCAAATCTCCTCTCCTCCCCTCCACGCAAAAAGCTTCAGTTTGGCTCATGCTCCCCTCTGCCCCCTTCCCCACCCTAGCACAAGCAAACCTGGGGTGCCCCCCCAAAAACCACACACAGGAGACACTGCACCGCTCGTGAGAAAACAAAAGAAATGCCAAGGCAGTTTATTTACAACCATAGTATACAAAAAAAGGACAGCTCGTGCCACAGCTAGAACAGCCCCCTCCATCTCCTTCGCCCGCTGCCTTCTCCCGCGCTCCCGTTTTTGGCAGCCCCTCCTGGGGGGCTGGTCCCCCCCCAGCCCTGGGGTTGGGGCGAGCATCTCATGGCACAAGAATAGACACGGCTCCCTCTAGACCTGAATCAGTGCTTGTAAAACCTTCTCTGGCTGTAGAGGAGACTGAGACCTTGGTTTCCATCAGCATCTCCTACAGCCGGGTGAAGCCTTTGGAGCAAGCGAGTCTCGCTCTGACCACCTCCAGCGAGGGGTCTCCTCTCCCCCTTCCCCAAAACGGTGCTGTAAGGTCTAGGGGCTAGTAACACCCACCCTGGCTAAGACCCTGGAGCCGAGGTGGGATGAAAGGAAGGGAGGTCACCAAGAGATGCCGCTGCCCATTGATGGCCAGGCGCCCACCAGGGCAGGACGGAGCCGGAGAACCGCAGCTGGAGGGGGGCGTGCACCCGCCCGCCTGCCCAGCACCAAACGAAAGTCACACACGACGCACATTTCCCCCCTTCCCTCCCCACCCTCTCCATCCCCAGGGCCACCTCCTCCGTTTCGCTGGCCCTGGGCTGGCTCCTTCCAACCTCCTTGGCGAGCGGCGTGCCGGACCCCCGTGGGGCGCACGCCCCGAAGCCAGGGAGGAGCGTGCCCACCCGCCCACCCATCCGCTCGCCTCCCTCCCCACCCTCCCCGAAACGACTAGGATGGCTTCACTGGTCAACTCTGTACATTCACAAACAAAGAAAGCAGAGGAACGTCCCCTTCCACCGGCCGGCCTCGCGCTGCGGCAGCCTCCGCCACCTCCCCGGAGCTGTCAGTCCAAGCATCGCCTCTTTACCTGGAGGCCTCTTCCTTGAGCTCCTTGTTTTTCCTCACTTCTTCCGCATGTTTGTCCTGTGGGGGGGGGTGGGAGGGAAGGGGGGGGAGACGCGTTAGCTCGCCGGGCTTCGGGCCCCACGGGCGGGCCAGCGGCTTCGGAGGGGTTCGAAGGCACGAGGGCGTTCGCGAGGCCAGGTTCGTCCCTGGAGGGACACCGGTGGGTCAACTGCGTCCTCTCCTCCCCGGGGGGGCGTTTTAAGGACTGTGGAGGCACTCGGGGACAGACAGAAAAGATTGTCCTCGCCCTCTATCTAGGAGGTAGACGTCAGCCAGACAAGGCGGAGCGGGAACCCCAAAGGAGATGGGGCGAGCTCGGATTGTCCGTCATTATCTCGTGCTCTCTGCCTCTGCCCCAAGGCTGGCCGAGGCGTTTGGAGAAGGGCACTGGGCGAGCTCCTTGCAGAAGGGATGTTTTGGAGGGAGCTGGAGGTGGTGAGGGTGGGACCTTCCGTGCTGAGGCTGGGAGCAGACCTGCTTCGGGGGAGAGACAAGAGGTCTGCACACAGCGGCGGCACGGCAGCACGGACACGCCAGGCCCGGTGGGGTCACCCCCGCCCCGGTGGGACTTTGATTTTGGGTAACGCCACGCGGCGGGAGGGGAAGGGGCACCCCCCCCTTCGGCGGTGTCCCCAGGGGGTTGTGCCACCCCACGAGCCATGCGGGGTGCCCGGATGGGTGTCCCAGTGCTTCCCCCCCTCCCTCCTCGCCGGGTTCTCACCTTCTCCTGCAAGCGCTCCAGCATGGCCGCTAAGTGCGCCTCGCGGTTCTCCTTGTTGGACTCCATCTTCTGCGCCAGCTTCTCTTTGGCCATTTTGATGAAGTTGTTGTTCTCCTCGATGGCCTTCTGGATGACCTCCCGCTCGTGCTCCCGCTTCTCCGCCAGGTGCTTCAGCAGCTCGGCCTCCTGGTACTGGGTGGGCAAAGAGGACACCGTGGCCATGGGCACCATGGGCACCACGGGCACCACGGGGACCATGGGGGCCATGGGCACCACGGGGACCATGGGGACCAACAGAGACCAAGGGGACCACGGGTTTCTTCCCTCCCTGATGGCACCATCCCCTCCAAACTCAGCGATGGCCCCAGTGGTGGCCATGCCATGGGCATGAGGTTGTGTCCCCATGTCACCTCCCCAGGCTGCACTCCTGCAGGCGTCCCGCCGGACCCACCTTCCTCCTCTCCTCTGCCGCCTCCAGCTTCTTCTGGATCTCCTCCAAGGAGGGGTCGCGCCGCCGGGGCAGGGAGGCGTTGAACTCGGGGATGCCGTCAAAGGACGGGGGCTTCAGGATCACCTCGAAGGACTGCCCCGAGGTGCGCTTGTTGAGCTCGATGACTTCCATGTCGGAGATGACGCACCAGGTGAGGTCTACGGTGTCTGCTGGGAGAGGGGCAAGGGCTGACTGCTGCCACCCACATCCTCCCACGTCATGGGGCATGAAGGGATGGAGGGCAACCTTGCAGGGAAGCATCTGGGGGTGCTGGGGGGGCCTGGAGAGGAGAAGGCTCCGGGGAGACCCCTCCAGCGCCCTGCCCAAGGGGGCTTACAAGAAATATGGGGAAAGACTTTTGGTCCTGTGGTGACAGGAGTAGGCACGACAATTTGAGGCTGAAATAGGGGAGATTGGCTTTAGGGGAGAAATTTCTCGTGCTGATGGTGGTGAGACACTGGAGGTGTCCCAAAGAAGCTGTGGGTGCCCTGAGAAGGGGTCCAGCAAGCAAGCCCACGAGGCTCCTACCTTCATACGTGTACGCGGGCTTGTTCAGGGGGTCCGAGAGGAAGCAGGAGCAGAACAAGGAGACGAGAGGCAGCTCCTTCATCTTCTCTTTGTAAGCTGGGGAGAGAAGGTGGGAGCGGGGTCAGCGGGCAGGGGTCCTGCCAGGCGGCGGGTAGGGGCTGCCACGTGGTGGGGACGGGCTGGGACGGGGACAGTGCTGATGCAGGAAGGGTAAGCAAGGCGTGCAAAGACACCGTGCTATGGGGAAACTGAGGCACGTGGTGATGGGGTGCCTTTCTCAAGGGGTTATGCCTGTCCTGGGGTATTAACCACGTGCACCTTGCGTGGCACCGCTGGGGTGCTGTGAGCAACCCAAAGCAGGGGTGTGCTTGGGATGTTAGTCATCCCTGGGGTATTTTGGGTGGGCGAGGGGTTCGGGGGGTGCCCCAGCATGGGGATGGGGGTGTCAGGGCCGGGTGCACGGAGCCACGCTGCCCCTTATCCCCCCGGGACCCCACGACGGTACCGTACCAGCCAGAGTCATGGCGCGGCGATCCTCGGGCGTATTCAGCGAGAACAATCCTGGGGCCTGGGGGGGGGGGGGAGAAGAGGCAGGGTCAGTGCGGGGGGTCTGGGGGCTTCACCCGGCTCTACCCTCCCATGGGGGGGCAGCTGCACCCAACCGGGGTGGTGGGATGTGCAAACAGCGGGGTGGAGAGCGCACGTGGTGGGCAGCGATGGGCACACGCTGGTGTGACGGGGACGTACTGGTGTGAGGCGATGGGCACACATTAGTGCGACGGGTACACGCTCGTGCGATGTGATGGGCACACGGCGGTGTGATGGGATGGGCACCGTCTGGTGCGATGTGGTGGGCACACACCGCTGTGATGCCAGCACAGTCCTTCGGGCACACGCAGCCCTTCCCCATCCCACACCTGCACAACCCACACGCGGGCACGTGCGAGGCCGTGCCAGGATCAGCGTGCACCTGCACACGCACACACGCTCCAAGACCCCACCCCACGAACAACTGCACCCCTTCGCACGGCCTCTGCGGGTGCACGAGCTGCAAGACCGCCCGTGCTGCCACCCCATAAAACGGGGACCCAAATCCGCGCCTTCCAGCAACCTCCCCACGGGCATCCCGGGACAGGGGGGCTCTGGGGGGGCTCTGCTGGGCCCCCCCCCCAAGACACATCACACCCTCACCCATCCTGTGGGATCCCCCCAAAATCCCGACACCCCCGTGGCACACGATGCGCTCATCGCCTCTGCATTTTCCAAGCAACCTGCCACCGCATGGCGCGTGGCAATGCTGCCGGGGGGGGGGGGGAAAGGGACAAAACGTGGTGGCAGCCTGCAGGGACACCTCCCTGGAGACGCCCCAACCTCTTTTTGGTGACCCCCCCAGAGGGTGAGACCCCTCTGAGGGCTTTCCCCATGGGTTACCCAAAGGGTTTTTGCCTTTAAGCAGCTCCTGCCCGGCGTGGAGCCGAGGCAGGGCGGGGATGCTCTGGTGGCTCGTGTGCCCACACGAGGCTGTGCTCGGGGATCTGGCGGCGCCTGGAAGCGTTCTCCATGATCCTGCCTGTCCGCCTCCCCCCTCCTCGCGTTGCCACCCCAAAATCTTCATTTTCCCTGGGCTTGCGTGGGGGGGCACGGAGGCATTTTGGGCTCCAGCAGCCCTTCTTGCAGCCCTCCCGCGCTGGCTGGAGGATAAAACCCAGCAGTTTTTTCCCCCCTATTAAAGCAGGAGGAGGTTGGGGGCCACCAGGCAGGGGTGGGGGGCACCATTCCCTAATCCCCCTTGCCGGATGAAGGACCCTTTTTGGGGTTTGCAGCTTTCCACCCCGCTGAGCCCCGATGGTGGAGCTGGGTGTGGCGGGGGCTCCGTCGCCGCTGTCGCCCCCAGGCTGAAACCTTGCTCAAACCCACGGCGCGGAGGCGCACGTGGCGAGGAGGGAGCCCGAGACAAACCCAGCGGGGTGACACCCAGCAGGGCCACATCACACCCTGATCCTTTGGGGGACAGGGGGGACACCCCAGCTCCTGCCCCCTTCCCTCGCAGGGCGACGGAGATGGGGATGGAGGGGTCGGGGGGGGGCTCCCCGCTCCCCTCCTCGAAGCTTTCAAAGCCATGGATGGTTTTTCCTCCACCTCCTCATGCCATCCCTGTCGCTTTCCCCCTGCTTGGAATAAATATTTCCTGCCATCAGCAATAATTTAGGCTGGCCCTGCACTCGGGGTGCTGGGGGGGGGGGCTTTGGGATGCCCCCCAAGGCTGGCGGGGGGCTGCAGACCCCATCCCGAGCCCCCTGCGCTTGGGGAGCAGGGAGGGAAAAAAAGGACAAGGGGGGGAAAAAGGGGTACAGGGGGGGTCCCCGGCTGGAGCGAAGGGGCTGTGCAGGGCGAGGGGGAATGCCAGACCGGGGGGGCTTCGGGGGGGGGGGGTCTCTGCCCCAAAAAACACCCAGAAAAGGGGGGGGGGGCCGCCCGCCCCCCCCCCCCCAGCACACCACCGAGGATGCCAAGCCGCGTCCGGAGGGCGAACCCCACCCCACGGCCCCCTCCCCAAATTCCTCAACGCATCCTTTTCCCCTGACCCCCCCCAAACCCCCCCCCGTACCCCCTTTCCCCCCCCCCATCCCCTTTTCCCTGCCCGCTGCGCTCACCCCACCGCCGGCACCAGCGCTGCCGCTCGGAGCTCTCCGGGCTCATTTAACGCGGGGGGCTCGGCGGAGCTGCCCCCACCCCTTGGGGGGGGGGGATGGGGGG
>CM021767.1:117549693-117573212 GCA_011076525.1 Nettapus auritus
AATAATAATAAAAATTTTTAAAAAATGTAGGAAAGGTTTTTTTTTTTCTTTTATAAATAAAATGAACAGAAGCGGCGGCGGGGTAGGGCAGGAAAATGCTTGAAAATGGCATTTTTTCAATAATTTTAGTATTTATTTCTAGGGTTTCAGCCCAGAATTGGGCCGGCACCCACCGGGGTCCCACCTATGGCTCTGGGGGGGGTCGTGAATAGCGAGGAGAGGGTGTCACCCCCCCCCCCCCCAGCAGGACAAAGCTGGGCAGTGACAAGGTGACAACGGGAGCTGGGGGCTGGGGGCTCGGGGACACCCCGCGGCTTTGATGTCCCCAGGTGGGGACAAAGAGCCCCCGCCACCCCCCGACAGGACAAAGCCTTTGGGGACATCGGTTACGGGGTGTCCCCTGCTGGGACAGGGGACAAGCTCGGTGTGACCCGTTTCCAAAGGCACGTGAGGACCAGTTCTGAAAAACCAGGCAACGGGAGCTCGGTGAGGCCGAGTCCCACGTCCCGAAGCTATTTCGGTGTGACGTCCCCCTGGGGGCACAGAGGATTTGGGGAGCACCTCCCAGGTCCGTGCCCGTTCTCCTTCCCCCCCATTTCGGTTCACCCTGGCCTATTTCTGCCGCTGGCTGCGATCACGAGCCCGGCACCTCCAGGGGACCGTGTGGGTATATTTAGGCACCATCACACCGCAGGCGTTGGGCTGTGGGGAGGTGTTTCCCCCCATAAAATGTCCCTTTTCCCCCTTAAAATGTGGCTTTGCAGAGCCTGCAGCCCCAGGATGGCTACCCATGGAAATGGGGGTGACACCGTGCGGGGGACACCAAAGCCTGGCAGACCTCGGGGAGGTGACACCAAATATTTGGCACGAGCTGCCCTCCGTGTAGCGGGGACGTGGGGTTTGGTGTGATGGATGGATCCCCTAAAACTGAGCTGGCCAGGGCTGCTTCTGCAGGGAGCAAACTGGGGGAAGAGGGAGCAAACTGGAAGAGAACTGGGAGCAAACTGGGGGAGTAGTGGGAGAAAACTGGGAGAGACGTGGGAGCAAACTGGGGGCGCAGCGGGGAGCGGAGCAGGCAGAGGGGAGAGACGTGGGGTGCTGGCAGGGAGCAGGACACAGATTTGGGCTGGAATTAGGTGGATTTTAAGGTCTCTTCCAACCCAAAGCAGTCCATGGCTTGGTGGGACGTTGGTGGAGATGGTGACAAGGTCCAAGGGGCAGCACCGACACACGGCAGCACAAGCTGGGTGTCCCCTTGGCACCTCCTCATGCGCTTGCACACGCACCTGCACCCATGGGTGCACAGCACCATGGTGTTAGTGCAGGGAAAAGGGACCTGGGGCCTGATTTGCCTCGTCGTGGGGCTTTTATAGCACCTCCTGCTGAAGCTGGATGGGGAATTGCCTTCTTGGAAAGGATGTTCTTATGTGCTGGTGGGAGACGAGCTCCACGCCAGAGCCCCCCTGACACCCACGCGGATGTGGGTGCCGTGGGACACCCATGGGACGAGGACCTGGGGAGGGAAGGGAGCAGACAGCGGGGATGAGGAGGGGGAAGAATCGAGCCCTAGCATCTGGCAGAGGGACAAGCAGCCATTGTGGGGACCACGTGGGACGGGCCCGGCCGCGGCTGGCACCGGGCGCGTGGCACCCCGTGGGGATGGCTCTGCACAATTCCTCCTTTGAGCTCCCCACGGGTCCAGGCTCGGGGCGCAATCCCTGGGGAGCACATCCAGAGGCATCTCCCTGCCCCTCCAACCCCAAAGGAAAAGCATTTTTGGGGGGACAGGGCTTGGTGTCAGCTCCTGGAGCCCCCGCCTGGGGCTGTGACCATCACGTTGGTCGTCGCCCTGCGCCCTGCAGCACCTCGGCTGCCTCCCTCCAGCAGCAGCCTCTCTGCGTCCTGCTTTAAGCTAAACGAGGCCCAGAAAAAGGAGGCCAAGGAGATTTGGGTCTACCCAGGGCACCAGGGACCGCGGGCTGCCACGTGCCAACCCTTTCCCATCCACGCAGGGCTGTCCCCAGGGGGGTCAGCGTGGCACGGGGCTGGCCCCAGCTCCAGGGGGGACGGGGCTGGAGGAGAAGCTGGCCACGAAGCTGGTGGCAGGGAGGAACAAACCACAAGGCCATGGGAGAAACCCCACGCTCTAACAGCACCCCGGTGCTGATACCCAAACCTTCCCGGCTATGGGGTCGAAGGGGATGGAAGGGAACGGAGAAAGGTTTCCCCCCCCCCCCCCCCCCCAGGCACACATCCTGCAGCCTCGGAGCAGCCACGGCTCAGCCCCACATCTTTCAGCCCCACACACCTTTGGACCCTCCTCGTTCTCCCCACGCGTGAAATTTGCGCCTCTCCCTGATTTTGGCTGTTCAGCCCCCTTTTTTCCAGCCTCCCCCCTTCCCCTTCCCAGCTCCTCCCATGCCGGGGTCCCCCTTGCTGGGGCTGGGGACCCCCCCCCCGTTGGGAGCTGGAAAAAGGATGCTGAGGGCTCCAGCACCAGCCCCGGGGCTGGGGAGGGGATAAAAAGCAGGGAGGGGGGAGAGGGAAGAAAAAAATAATAAAAAATATAAAAAAAGCACCGCCCTCCCCCAGATTGGGCAGAAATGACATCATCGCCCGGCCACGAGCCAATGGCAGAGCCGCCTGCTGCTCCGAAATCTCGCCCGTCCCTATAAAAATCTTGGGTGCTGCAGGGATGGGGGCGAACGGCAGCTTGGGGGGCAGCCGGATCAGACCCCCCAGGGGGGCTGCGGCCCTGACATCCCACCCCCCCCCCCCGGCACTGGGGAGCTCTGTGCCCAGCTGGGGGGATGCGGGGATGTATGGGGTCGGGGATGTAGGAACATATGGGGGCTATGGGGTCGGGGATGCCCTGCAGGGTGGAGATCCCACAGGCAAAAATAAGTCAGAAATGGTAGTTGAAAAGAAATCAGATCGCTGCAAGGAGGAAGGTTTGGGCTCGGGTGTTCACCACGCTCAGGTTTTAGGGCACAAAAAAAACACAAAACCCCACACCCCCACCTGCTTTTCCCCAATGCTCAGCGCCGGGGGGACATCGGCCTCGCTGCTGGCCCCGGGGGGATCCGGGTGGGCGCAAGGAGCAGCGCTCGCTGCCTCGATTTCCACCTAAAGCCGTTTCTCTGCCTCTGAGGGGAGGAAATTAAGTTCTGGGGAAGACGCAGGTACCCCGATTACCCTAAAAAAACACTCTTAGGAAGCTAAGTAGTTCGTTAATTCAGACAGTTTCCCCCCAGACATTGCTTTTTTCCACCAAAATGGTCACCAAAAGGCAAAGCTCGGGGGGCGATGGGCAGCATCGCCATGGGGATGGGAGGGAGAAGGGATGCTGACACCGATTTTTCCCCGGTCCCCCGTAGCGGGGATGCTCAGCTGGAACGGGATCGCGTCAGCCGACGTAAGCGAGGCGGAGGACCCCCGGGTCGCCCCCACACCGCAGCCTCCCCCCCCCATCCCCGCAGCCCTCCTCCGACATCTCCCTTTTGTTTTTGCTGCCAGCAGCTCCGGTTCCTAAGGAGCATCCTATGCAAATGGTGAGAAACCATGGAAACCGGCGTTAATATCATCATCCTGCCCGCGGCTCCTGGACCACCGGGCGGCATGGGCAGGGCCAGCGTGCAGGGGACAGGGACCCCCCCCGAGGAAACCGTCCCGTTTTTGGGGGATCTGGTCAATGCTACGAGGCTGGGGGCACCCGGGTGGCCTTGGCAGCAGGCTGGGATTTACGGGGGGAAAGCTTTTTTGGATGCAAAGCAAAAGTTGCTCGAGCACTGCGATCACACTCACGGGCGTTCAGGATGCTCGGAGGGGACCTGGGGACAAGGGGTGGCTGCTGTCGAGTCCTCGCCGCTCCTCCAGGCTTTCCCGAGGGTGGTGGCCGTGCTCTGGAGGAGCTTTTGTCCCCTCCGTCCCACCTCCGAACACAAACTGCACATCCGGAGCTGGGGATTTATGGAAAGGTCCCTTAAAGTCTGGGAGAGGAGGGTCGGAAGAGAAGGGACGCTGCTGTCACCGATGTCCCCACTGGTGAGTTGTTTTACCCACGGCAGCAAGACCTGGAGCCCCCGAGCTTGGAAAGCCCCTGGCTGCTTTCGTTTTCTATTTACAGAAAAACAGAAAGGCTGAGCTCACTTGACAGAGGAGCAGGAAAAGAGCCAGAGCGGTCTGGGGACAAAATTGAGAAACGCTGACCCAGCAATACCAGACAAACTGGACGTTTATTAAAGATTAAAAAAAAAAACAGAGGCAGTACGTACATAAATTCTTTTTTCCCTTTTTTTTTTTTTTTTTTCTTTCCCAGGAAAAAGCTTGTCTTAAAACAGCACCCGGGGAGCCCCGGCTGCAGGCAGAGGTGGCACGGGATGGGGGCACGGTGGCAGCTACATGGGGACGTCCTCGTGGACGCGCACCCGGAGGGGGCAAATGCGCAGCGCCTCGGGCAGCGCGCCCACCGGCGTGCCCCCCACGTAGAAGTAGGGGAAGACGGTGCCCCCGAATTTCTCGTGGAAGGTGTAGATGTGGGTCTTGCGGTCGGCGTCGTAGAAGGAGAGCTCCCCTTCGTCGCAGTCCAGCTCCACCCGGATCCGCGTCAGGTCGCCCAGCGCCGCCTCCGAGCGAGCCGCGTTGGACGCCCGGCACGTCTCGCCGTCCGCCCCGGGTAGGCGGTAGATGTACCAGAAACCGGAGCGGGCGTCGTGGTGGAAGGTCCAGTGGGTTCCCCCCCGTGGTCGGGCCACCCCCACCCGCCAGTTCATGATGCCACCCAGGTCCACCTCCCAGGTGTGGAAGCCGGCGGAGAAGCCGCGGGAGCCCAAGATGCAAGGGGCCGAGGTGAAGCGCTCGGGGTTCTCCACCAGCAGCTTGTAGCCCCCGCTGGTGACGCTGGTGAGGTCCTCGGACACCGAGAGCCAGCTCGCAGCGGAGTTGGGGTCGAAGCTGAAGGGCACTGCGGTGGGGAGAAGTGTTAGGAGGAGGGACGAGCCTGGCTTGCCACCGGGATGAGTTTTACGGGGGAGCGCAGCCCTGCAAGCACCCATCTACCCATCCTTTCCTTTCTGGGGACAACCAAAGGCACAAGCCCACGACTGCGTGGACAAATGCACTTTTTGGGGCTTCTTTTTTTGGGGTGGAAGTGCTCCGGAGCACCTCTTTGCTCTCCAAGCCCCATCTCCCCAGCCCCATCAGAGGCAGGCACAACTCATCCAGCACCCACCTCCCCCGGGCTGCCCCGTGCAAAGGCTGCTCCCGCCCTTTGAGACTCACCCCCCTGTCCCCTGGTGCCTCACCTACGGTGATGATGTCCAGCATCTTCTTCCACACGTTGTACTGCAGCGAGCCCAGGTACTTGGCGGTGTCGATGAGCATCCCTGAGAGCACGGCCTCCGGTTCCTCGGCTGTGCAGGCGATCCTAGGGCAGGATGGAGCCCGGTCGGGGAGGATGGAAGGGGCTGGGCACCCCAGCACCCTTGGTTTCTGCAGGGGCTTCCCTGCCAGCACCCTGCATTTTCTCCTGGGTTGGCTTCCCCAGCAGGGCTTGGTGCATGAGCAGAGCAAGAGGAGGTCCTGCCCCAGCTCCGGGTCCCCCGCTTTGTTCTCATCCCAGGGATGGGGCTGCAAATCGTGCTGGGAAGGTCCCAGCACCAAAATCCCACCGATGCCCCTCTTCCACTATTGGGGTTTTAATGCTTTAACCCTAAACCTGCAATGCTGCTTCATTTCTGGGTGCCTGAAGCACCCATGGGTGCCCCCAGCACCTTGTCCCGCTGGAGCACGATGCCCTGAGCGGCCACAGCAGGAGGGGACGTGCGGGCACAGGACCTTGTGTGGGGCAGAGACCTCGCTTTGTTCCTCGGGGGACACAGCCAGGGCCAGGACTCACCTGCGCTTGCGGTTCTTGTGGGTCTGCAAGAGAAGGAGACACCGAGCATCAAACCTCTGCTCGTAGGGGGTCCCGGGGGCTCACAAACACCCCAAGGATCGCCCAGCATCGCTGTGCCCTTGCTCGGAGGAGCCACGGGGACCCCCAGGGCACGGGCAGCACCCCGGCGAGGCTTTACCATGAGGAAGGTGTAGTCGTCCTCGTTGAGGTCGGTCTGGAGCTGGCGGGCCTCGTTGAGCAGAGCCCGGCTCTCGTCCGACAGCCGCTTCATCTTGCCCTCGATGAGGTCGTGCTTGTGCCGCGTCTCCTCCTGCAGCTGCGACAGCAGCGCCTTCTGCTCGTCCCGCAGGAACTCGTGCAGCTTCTCAAACTCCCTCTTGATCTGCTCCTCCAGCCGCATGGCTTCCACCTGCCCGGAGCGGGGATGTCAACGGCTCAGCACCCCCAAGGTCCCCTCCGTCCTCCCCAAAATGCTGCCCCCAGCTCTGGCACTCGCCGAGCTCACGCTGGGAGCTGCCCTCCCCCAAATAAATGGCCCCGCTGCCAAGGCGGGCACCACCCCAAGCCACATCCGAGTCCTTCCTCCCGGCATCACCCTCCTCGCCGAGGGATGGAGCAGCTCAGGATGGGCGCAGCCTCCACCCCGGAGCCTGCGTTCCTGCCCGGGGCGTGTGTACACACGTGTGCATGTGTGTACATGCGTGTGGAGGGGCCGGGCTCGTTGTCACCGTGCCCAGGGGGACCGTGTGGCTGCCCCCACCCCATTGCCAGCCTCGCACCTTGTTGTGTTTGGAGATGGACTCGTAGCAGCGGTGCACGGCCCCGAAATCCTTCACCTTGTCCCGCAGGGAGGTCTCCATGTTCTTCAGCTTGGCCTGCGGGGGGGAGACGCCTTCAGGACCCTCGCGAGCCTACGCCCCGGGTTTCAAATGCGGAAAGACAAGAGCCCCAACCCCGGCAGGACGCGGTTAAGCAGGATCCTTGCTCGGTCCATCCCTTCCCCTCCTGCAGCCAGCGCTGCCCACCTGCACCTCGGGGCTGTGCACTGGCGAGGCAGAGGACGTTTGCTCCATGGCAAGTCCTCCACCCTGTTGTCAAGCTCCTTTTTTTTTAAAACAAACCATCAAATCCCGGCCTTCTCCCACGCCTCTCACACCGTGGGCATCCCGCCAAGCCGTCTCCGTGCGGAACTGCGGCCCCGCGACATTTGAAATCTGGCGTGCTCCCCGCGGGCTGAGTCACGGCAGCGGCGGATCCTGGCACGGTGCCTGGCCCCGTCTCCTCCTCCTCCTCCTCCTCCTCCTCCACCCGTGTGGCTCCACGGGGCTGGGCTCGGGGCTGCCTCTCCCTCGTCCCCCCCCCCCGGCTGCTGGGTTGTGCAAACCCCTCTCCAAAATCAGCGCTCCCAGCCCGGAGGCGCTGCTGCAACAACCGGCACGGCCGGATCCAGCTCAGCCCGGCGAGCTGAAAATAAACGCGGGCGGCGGCGGGCACCTCTCCAAACCCCTCCCAAGAGGAGCAGCTCCCCTTCACCGCAGGCTTTCGGGGCGAAGCGCTGCGCCCTCGGGGACGGGGTGGCACCGGCTGGTGATGAAGCCAGGCAGAGCGTCGGCAGCGGTGCCGCGGGGGCAGGAGCGGTGCCGGGGACCCAGCCTTGAAGCCTGGTGGCTTCACGCCGGCGGGCGCGAGCGTACGTGCAGGGGTGTGCACATGCTACAGCCCTCCACGTATCGGGGTGCTCCCCATGCAAGCGATCCCCCTGGATCCGGGAACGTCTCGTGCTCACCCTAAAATCCGCAGCCGTCTCCTGCACCGGCCGCATCTTGTGCCCTTCGTGCTGCTTGGAGCTCTGGCAGACGAAGCACGCCAGCTCCTTGTCGTCCAGGCAGAAGAGCTTGGCTTCCTCGTGGTGAACGGTGCAGAGGGCGGCCGGCTGGCCCCGCCGCTGCCCTTCCTCCTTGAGGATCATCTCCACCAGGTTGTTGAGCGTGTGGTTGACGCGGAGGTCGTCGAGCGAGGAGGCTTCCTTGCAGACGGGGCACACGTGGTGCCCGTGCTCCCAGGAGCGGCTCACGCAGCCCTTGCAGAAGTTGTGGCCGCAGCAAAGCGTCACGGCCTCTCGGAAGGGCTCGTAGCAGATGGGGCAGAGCAGCTCCTCCTTGAAGGTGGCCGTGGAGGATGAGGACAAGGTCACCGAGCTGGAAGGCGGGGGGCTGGTTCCTTTCTCCATGGCGCTGGGGACGAGAGGGGGGGAAGGAGGCTTGGAGGGTGGCCAGAACAGGGCTTCCCAGAGCCCCGACTGGAAAAACAGCCCCGTTCCTGATGCAATCGGCTTCCTGCTTCTGACTCACCCCCTCCAGCTCCCTCCCAGACCGGGCACCGAGCTGAGTGACACCGCTCCGGGCCACTTGCCGGCCACCCCGGGCGAGCTCCGGGATGCTGCGGGGCAGGGGCCGCCGGCGGCCGCATCCTGCGCGGTCCCGTGCCGGTGCTGTCCACCCCATCCCCTGTACAACCCCAGCTCCCCACCCCGGTAAAACCACCGCAAACTCCCAAGTTATCCCCCCCAGTCCCGTGGTGGGGAGCTCGGATCCCGGTGCTTTTTCCCCCCGGGGCCGGATGCTCGCCCCCGGGGGCCGCTTCCCTTGTCCCGGTGCAAGCCCCGGTGCTCGGTTCCTCGCCCCCGGTGCTCGGTTCCTCGTCCCCGGTGCCCTATCCCCAGCCCTAGGTGCCCTGTCCCTTACTCCCGGTGCCACCTTGGGGTTTGTTCCCTTACCTTTGTGTCTCCTTTTGTGTCCCACCCCGGTGCCCGGACCCTCACCCCGGTACCCGGACCCCCCACCCCGGTGCCCGAACCCTCCCCCCGGTGCCCGGACCCCCCGGTCCCCGGTGTCCCCCCGGTGTCCCGTACCTTGCTGGAGGAGAACGGCAGCGCTTGCAGCGTCCCCTCCGCCGTGCGGGGCGGTGCGGGGGCCGTGCGGGGGCAGGCAGCATCCCGGAGCCGGGGCTCGCACGGGGCTGCTGGAAGCGAGGGAGTCCCGGGAGGCGGAACGGGGAGGGAGGAGGCAGGGCTGCGGGGAGGGCTCTCGGCAAACGGCCCGGCCCCCTCCGGGCTTGCTGCTGCCCTGTTGTTGCCCCTGGGGCATCCTCGTGGGGAGAGGGGTTTGGCCCTGGGTTGGTGCCCCCAGCCCCAAAAGGACGCCAGCTCCATGGGGACGCCAAACCCATGGGGACGCCAACCCTGGCAAGGTCCCCCGAGCGGGAGGAAGATGAAAACTATTTTCAAGGGCACAGACAGCGAGCAAAGGAGGGTGTTGTGCTGCTCTGGTATGCAGGTGGAGTGGGAAAGGGTTGGTGCTGTGCAGGGGAGTCAAGGGTAAAGATAAAGCTGGCCGGGACAGCTGTGCTGGGAGCGAGATGTGGCTGGGGTGAAGCGCAGAGAGGGAGGGATGTGATGAAGACTTCCTGGAGATAATTCCGCCCGTGGAGCCGCTTTGGGCTGGTATCGCCCTGGAAATGTGGAATTTGGGTACAGAGCTGGGATTGAGGAGGGAAAAATAACTGGGGGTGGGTTGTTTGGGGGGAGGCTGCGAGGGACTGAGCCTACCGCCCTTCTCAGAAGCCCTGGGAGGGATTTTCCAGCAGCACAAACACCTCCCCAGGGAGGTGCAGGAGCTGACCACGGGCGATGCTGGGGGACCACAAGGTGGAAGGATTGGAAGGGGTCAGGGAGCAGGGTCCTGGCTCAGGCACGCTGGAGGGGTCCCGCAGCTGTGCTGCCCCCACAGACCCCGGCTCCCATCGCAGGAAATTAGGGGCTGGGATAGAGACGCATCCCTGCTGCCCCCCAGCACCTTCAGAGGGGAGAGGAGTGCTTGGAAAGTACACACACACACGCCTGGCCCAGGTGTGGGAGAGGTTTATTAGCCCTGGCTCACAGCAGCATGAGCTTGGGGCAGAGAAGAGCCCCCGACGCTCACCGTGCTCCCCCGGGGCAGAGCAGCTCCAGATCCAGGCACTGCACGGGAGGGGACAGCAGCTTGCTGGTCACCTGCGGGGAGAGGAACCCCGTGGTGATGGCATCCAGGTCCCTGCCTCCACATCCTCTGTGTGGGGACAGCTGGGGACGCGTCCCCGTGCGGAAAAAACCCTCTCCCGTGGGATCCCAGCGCGTGCCCAGCCACAGCACCGTGTCCCCAGGCTGCAGGGACACCCCTGGCTCACCCCGGAGGCGCCGTACTGCTCCAGCATCAGGCACAGCTCCAAATTCTGCTGCTGCAGCTCGTCCAGCTCGGCGAGCAGGCTGGCTCTCCACGTGAGGACGTTGCTGTGAGGGGAGGGCAGAGTTAACGCCGCTGCTCGCAGGAGCGGTGTCAGCCAGGTTTGCAAACCCCTCTCGCAGCAAGCCCGCGGGGTCAGCCCCTCCTGGGCTCCCCACCAGCCCGCCCTGTCCCCGGGAGCAGCGCCAGACACTCACTGATATTCCTCCAGAGCCTCCACCAGCGCGTCCCACAGCTTCAGAGTCGTCTCTGGGATAACGTGCGCCAGGGCTTCCCAGTACTCCCCGTCCTTGGAGCCGTCCCGAACCTGCAGCACCTCCTTTGCTGACCTGTCCTCCTCCCTGAGGGACAGAACAAAGCCCCCAGGGGTGCAGCTGCTGCGGGTTCAGCTGCCCCAAGGGCAATGCAGCGTCCCCTAATCCTCCCCACACAACCCCAAAGCCCCTTGTCCCCTTGTCCCAGTGACTGCCTGGCTCTCTCCCAGCTCTGCTGTGCCCTTCGTCCTACCTCGGCTTGTCAAAGCCCTGCACAAACGCTTTCAGGATCCTGAGGACATCATCAGCGTGGATATAGGCAGACGGAAGGGAGCCCAGCGGCCTCTGAGGAGGTTTGAGCTCATCACTCCGGGCACCGGCCTCACTGCTCGCTCTGTCCTCCTCCAGATCCGTGACATCTCCACCTGGGCTTCCCTGGTTGGGGAAGGAAGGTCAGCAGGCTGGGCACGGTGCCCTTCTACCTCCTCCTCCTCCCCAAAAACCACCTTGGGCTTCCAGCCACCTGCAGCTTTGTCCTCTAGCATATTTAGGGAGCTCGGGCAAGAACGAGAGGCCCTGGGCAGCCACGGCAGGAGCTCCTCACAACCCCTCGGCCTCATTTTTACCACAGGTTCTGCTTTGCACCACAGAAAACAGGGCAGGATGTTCTCCAGCTTGGCACTGCCTGGCTACGTGGGGACAGAATTGCTAAAATGAGGGACCTGGTTTAAACGTTGGG
The DNA here is from genome assembly GCA_011076525.1 of Nettapus auritus. Taxonomy (NCBI): domain Eukaryota; kingdom Metazoa; phylum Chordata; class Aves; order Anseriformes; family Anatidae; genus Nettapus; species Nettapus auritus. Next base: position 117,560,863 of record CM021767.1, read on the forward strand.
ATCAACCCAGCTCCACCTCCACTGCTGCCCGGGTGGGTTATGCCCCCGGGCGTGTGGCTGCGGGGCAGCCCTGGCGCTGTTCTCCTCCTTTCTCCTGTCACGGGGAGACATTTCAGGGTCATCATGACGTTCCCTGCCCCGGGGGGTTCAGGTGATGTTCTGCTTCTCCACACCCCCTCCTCCGTTGGCTCTGCAGTCCCACCTGGCTGAGAGCCGCCTCCTGGGCTTTGTGCTTCAGGAAGAAATCCACCAGCTGGTGCAGGTCATCCTCACTGTCGATCTTGAGGGCCTGAGGGGAAGAGGAACACGGCATCTGTGAGACAACGTGGTAGGGGAGCTAAACGAACAGCATTTTTCAGGGTGCCCTTCTGTTCCACCCTTTGGGACACGATTTCTCCAGCCTACATCTAATTTGTCCATCCCGAAATGCACCCGGTCATTTTCTTGGGCCATTTCTTGGGCCACCGTGTCCTGCATGCAGAGCTTTCACGGGTGACCTGCAGCCTTCCCACGCAGCCCTGCAGCCAGCTGACAACTCACCGAGAAGACGTAGTGGAGCCTCAGGAGGGTGCCCTCGTGCTTTCCCAGCGCACGCAGCGGCCTCAGCAGCTTTCTCTTAATGAGGAAACCCTTGGGACAAACACAGACACATGGAGCGTCCCCATCCACGGCCAGAACTCAGCCCCCTGCAGCATCCTGCAAGCTCAGGCTGAGAGGGGAGGGCTGGGGGCAGCTGGGCAGCGGGAGGATGCTCCTCGGCAGCCTGCCCTGCCTGATCGGGGCAGGGGCTGCATCGCCACTCACCGACTCGTCGCTCACGAGCTCCAGGATCCTCTTGGCAGTCTTCTTGGAGATATTTGGCAGAGGTGTGGCTCTATCCCCAGCCTTCGCCGTGCTTTCTTTTCTTTCTCTGTCACTCACTTCTTCCTTCTCCTCAGCCTTCGTAATGTTTTCTTGTCCTCCTTCTCCACTGCCCACTTCTTCCTTCTCTTTCTCTTCCTCCTCTTCTCCTCCACAGCTGCTCTCTGAAACGCAGAACAAAGGTGAGCAAAAGTCTTTATATGCTTTGACTGCTCCCCAAACCAGCACTGGACACTGTGGGAGTCACCAGGGAAATCACAGTTGTTCCCTGAGACCTGGAGAGGATCCCAAGGATTCAAGCTGCCTCTGGGGTAGCTCACTTGGAACTGGGAGACGCTGGCTCCCCGGGCTGGCTCGGCATGAGCCAACTCAGCTGGACACATCCCAGAGCCTGCCTGGGCTCACGGAGTAGAAGGAGGAGCTCTCAGGGAGGAAGATGAGGGTCTCCCAGTGCCACGGGGGTGCCGGAGGCTGTGTCCCACCTGCCAGGACCTCAGCAGCCAGCTTGGTCGCCATCCTCTCCGCCTTGTAACGCCCGAGGGGGCTGATGTTGAACCGGCACCGAGGTTCCTCCCAGGGCAGCCCCAGCTGCTGGGTGTGAACGATGCGATCCGCATCCAGGGCTTTCCGCATCAGGCATTTGGCTTCCTCCTCGTTCATCAGCCAGACCTCCGCGAACTTCTCAGCGTCGCTGGCAGCGAAGTGCCTGAGCAGAAGAGAGAAAGCACCGTGGCAGCAGGCTCCGTGCCCCGAAACGAGCCAGCTTCCCTTTGTTCCTCACTCCTGGGCCTCACCAGGGGTGACCTCCGCAGGCTGCCCACCTCATGCTCTTCTCCACCTCCTTGCACTGTCCGGTGATGTGCTGGCAGTCGGCTGCCAGGCTCTGGTTCTCCTCTCTGAACTGCTTCTCTTGTTTGGCCAGTTTTGTTCGCAGGTTATTCAGTAAGCTGTGCAGCCTGAAGAGGGACGGCAGAGCTGGGGAGCCCCGAAGAGGAACCTCTGGGCAAATCCAGCGTGGATGAAGGCTTTGGGACTTGGGAATACTCAGTGAAAAGCCTGACGGAGCTGACCCAGCTGGCAGAGATTCCCCACTGCTAGCTTATTCAGAGTGCTCTGGGGATGGCGCTGCCCTGGGATGGGCTGGGACAGAGGTCACTGGCCTGTGCTAGGTGGCAGTTTCCATAAGATATAATAAAATAAAATAAAATACGGGGAGGTGACAGCGGGTGAGGCAGAGCCCACCTCCCAGGGATGTTTTTGTTACCTGTTGATCTTCCTTTTCTGCTGGGATCTGGTGACGGTGCTCTCCTCATCCTGCTTCTTAAGCACCTGAAGGTTGTACTTCAGCTTCTCCTGGTTCAGCTGACAGGCGGCTTTCGTCTGCTGGAGCTGCCTCTCCAGCTTCTGGCGTTTCAGAAAACACGAAAACGAGCTGTGCCACGAGCAGAAGTCACACTGAAACCCAGGTCTTATTAAGTCTGCATCTCGAAATCCCATCTCCCCACGATTTCTCCCAGCTGACCCTTCCACGGCTGGCCTTGGAGGGGTCACTTACACTCCCTGGGCCACTAACACAGGCCTCGCTCCTCAACTTCGCTGCTGATTTTCGTGGCGGTTTTAAGAACTGAGTGCCCCTGGGACCTCTGCCCCCCGGCCAGTTTCATTGAATGAGCCAAAAGGCCCAGAAGCCGGAGGAAGGAACGCAAAGGGGTGACTGCACCAAGTCCAGGTCTCGCAGAAACCAGAACAAAACAACTTAACGCTTCTCTTCCTGCACTTGTGAGCACGGGGTCTCGCTGCGTAGCCCGGAGGACGTGAAACGGAGGGCGAGTCCTCCCCTTTACTCCACAGCTGAGATGGAGACGTCTTTCTTGGCTCCTCAGCACCCCACTTGCTCAACAGCTGATGGAAAGAAAGAGCTGCTTCCAGGGCTGATTGCTGCTGTCTCCCGGGGCTGCTGCTTTCAGCTGGAAGGCATCACACCCCATCTACGATTGCTGCTCTCTGTCAGCCCTCAAAGAAACTTGGAAATAAGCTCAAGGCGACATGAGAGCATGCGAGCAGGGGAACGCCAGGCTCAGTGGGCTGCGTGGATAGAAGAGAGGCATTGCTTGGGCCTTGCGTAATTTAATTAGTGTGAGCACGTTCCACGTGCAAGAGGAGGCAAAAGTCTGACAGTGAAAAGTTTTCTAACAGAGTGCTTTGCTGGGGAGGCCTAGAAAGATTTCTTCCATAATTTCCTTCGAGGTCACAGCAAGCTGCAGGGCAGAGAGAGCCAGCTCTTCACCAGACGCCGAGGCAGGGGGAGCCTTGCTCTCTGCCCAGGGGAGCTCTGAGGGCAGGTGAAGGGTCCCAAGATGCACACGAGAGGCAAGGAGGACGTTGCTGCCTGGTTCAGGGCTCTCCCGGGTAGCTCAGCCTGCGAGGCACCCAGCAGCAGTCCCACCTGCCTGGGATCAGAGCTTGCCTGAAGAGATGATGAAGACAAATCCCAGCAGGGCCAAGGGACGTTCCCCTTGCAGCAGATGGAGGAAAGCCACAAACCCTGTAATTAAAATGCTGATTGCCACCTAATAAAACCGGGGAATGCTAATTAGCCTCAAAAACACGGTCTTCATCTTTAGCTCGTGAGTAAGCTCTTGTCCTGAGACACCTCAGTGATGTCACTTGTTAATAAGGAAAATAGGTGTTTCCGACTTCTCTTTTCTTATTCTTGAACTGGAAAGGTGAAGTCTGGGCTATAAAGAGCTACAGAAATCTTGCTCATCCCTCTGCCCCGCTGAGGGAACACCTTCACCGAGCCAGGCCCAGCACAAGTTGACTTATGCTGTTCCCAAAACCCTGCATCAAACAGCCAACCAACGGCGCCGACACTCCTGATAAGCACCAAGCAAATCCTTGCCATTTCTCGGCTTTCCTAGCTTGAAATCTCCAACCTCGACCTGAATGTTAATTCAAATCTTCCCTACCAAAACCCAGATCCGTAACTTTTACTTGCACCTAGCACGGAGGAAGTCGTTCTCTGTGTCCATCACACGAGGCTGTGCATATCTGTAGGCAAATCTCCCAACACAAACCTCTCCCCTTGTCTAAACAGAGCCGGCCTTTCGTCCTTTTATTACAGGTCTTTTCTTTGCTCTGTTCAGGACTCTCTCCCCTACGTGTTGCCAGCCCTGGACAAGGACCTGTAGGTACAAAGGAGAGAGGAATGGTTCATTCCCTGCCTTGTATAAAGCTCTCTTGGAACTGCAGCTGGAGGTAACGGGTGCATTTTGACAACAGCACCACGTTAACCTTGATCTCCAGCGTGCTGCCTCCCTCCCCCAGTGGCTCGGGGCTGTTTGTGGACTTTACACCCTCCGGGTTATCAAATGAAGGTGAAGAAGGCACAGAGTCAGGACTGGCCCCCTGGACTTGCCCTTTCGGGCTGACAGGGAGCTTGTGGCAGTAATGCTTCTCCTGCGGTTGTGTAAAACCTTCCAGACATCATCCCTAGCCTGGGATTCGTAGGGGAACATCACGAGGGATAAACAATGAGCTTTACTAAAGTAAACGTAACGTGTCCCATTTCCACCGTGCAGCCTGGGAAGCAACAAACGGCAGCAAGCAGGTGAGGTGTGAGCTGTGGCCGGGCCCTCGGCTGAGCTGAGGAGGATAAAAAATGGTGGGGAAAGCCAAATCCGACAGCCTGGGGCTGCAGGCCAGCAGGGTTGTGGAAAGCCAGACATGCTGCTTTGTTCCCACTGCTCCTCGCAGACAATTTGGTGGTTAAGAGGTGTCTGTATCTCCGGGAAGCCACCGAGGTGTGGATGCCGAGTGCTTGCTCAGCCCGTGGTGTGTGAGGAGCGTGCCTGGCTGCCCCAGTAAGGGCCAACTCCTAATTTTTGTGTGACGCGGGCTTCAAGGGCTTTAGAGAAATTGTGGGTCTGCGGTTAGATGTCAGAGGGAAGAGCTCGTAGTTCCTAGGCCAAGGGCCCTGACAAAATGGCAATTAGTTCGAGCTGAAATGTTCTGGTGTCAGGACGCTCATACGATTTGATTCTCCTAGCAATCGCCGCCCCTGAAGCAGCAAAGCTCTCAACCTTCCCAGCTGCTTCACTCATCCTAGCCCACGTGCTACACAAGTTAAGAGCCAAGGGCAGATGGGCAGTGCAGCGTGAGTCCCACTGAGACGCGAGACAAGCAGCTCCATCACCCTGTGTGCTGCAATTGCTTAAAGTAACTAGGAAAATAAAACTAACTTTCACATCTTAAAGAAAATGTACAGAAGAGGCTTTCAGGGTAGGGTGCAGCTGCATTGTCTGAGTGTTGTTCTTGTGCACACCGAGACCGATAAGCAGCACTTTTCGCTACCCTAAGCCAACAACCTGCCAGGTTTTGACAAATGCTGTGCTCTAGTGCACTTTTGCTCATTATGGTATCATTATAATACCAAAACACACCTCCATCCCAAAAGCTACCCGCCTCCGAGATGCCACTACCCCTCACTGAGCATGTGCCCTGAATTTCTCGGAGCCTATTACTTTAAACGGAGACGGGAAAACTTTTCACCAATCGTAACTAAGAAATGCTTGACTAGAGTCACTCAAGCTCCACCTAAAAGATAGAAAATAATATAAATTGGCCTAAGAGAGAGGGGACATTAGGGAAGACACCATCGTCAGGGGAGATACCATCCCGAGGGAATACATCATCCCGAGGACCTCCTGACTTCTGGGATCAGTCGACGGGCTGAGCCTCTCTTCCCCCCATTGGGACGCCTTTGGGCGAGATTCAAACACGTGTTTATACTCCTTTTAACGCGTTAATTTCTAGGCTAGCTTGCTTTTGCAGACAGTCACTATCGCCGGCAATCCAAAAGAACCCGTGTACCTGTTGCTGTAATAAATTGCACTTGATTGTATTGTTCCTAGCCGTGATAGTTCTTGTTGAACGCGCCTAGAGTAAGAGCAGTTATTCGCTATTGGTGAATCCGTGACCGTGAGAGTTCAGTGCTCGGTGCTCTGAATCCGACCAGACCCGTAACGGTTAATTAGCTACACCCCTTTAACGCGACACCCTGTCGGTACAGGGCTGAAGAGCTGCGGTGACCGGATACCAGATGCAGCTTTCACTCCCCAGAGCCAGCAGCACAACGAAAAACTCGGGAGAGCTGCTCCCGTGGCACACGTCTGCCCTTTCTGTACCTGCACGTCATTCTCCAGCTGGATTTTCATGCTGTTATACTCCTCTTCGTCCTGCATCCGCAGCTGATTCAGCTGTTCCTCACACTCTTCCACCTTCCTCATGCGGGCGTGCAGGAATTCCAGCTGAGGGCAAAGGGAGAACGCCATCCATTAACGGCGACAGCTTCCCCCCACGATCACAGCTCCCTCGGCAAGGTCACAGCACGGATAATTCCCCGGCAGAGCAGTCTGAAAAACTCCCCCTCTGTCCGAGGGAGCCAGATGCCTCCGCACACACTTGTCTCACACGACAGCCTGGTAACCTCTACGTACCTCACGGGGACGTTACCTCTTTCGTGTTGTGGGCCCGGATGGCCTCCTCCCACTTCTTCCCGTTGCTGTCCAGCAGCTCTCGTCGTTCCAGCTCGAAAGCTTTCTGTAAAGGAGACAGAGCCCTTCACCGTCAGGTGGTGAGCATCTTCACCGTCACCTCGTGCTGCTTCACATCGGGAGAGGAGCCGGTGCTGCACACCCTGGCCTGATGTCTCCTCTCGCAGGCAGTGACCAGATATTGCAGCCCCACCGGGACCGGTACCAGCCTCCCAGAGCACAGGGGGATACCCTGGGGAAGCCGTGAGAATTCACTGGAAATCTGCGGGAAGTTAACTCCATTCCCAGGCAGACCCAGTACAAAATCGCTGTGTGCAGGTTAGGAGTGGAGCTTGGTCTGATAGCCACTTGATTTTGCCTCACGAGACATTAAACGAGGGGAAATGCCCTTGATGCCTCCTGTGCTCTGTGAAAGGTAAGGCTAAATGACCCCAAGGCTCTTTTCTGGCTTTTAGGGAGCTGGATAAAGCAGCCAGCAGGCAGCAACAGCTTCTCCATGCTCCCAGGTTGCTCTGTGCTGAACCACAGCCGCTCGCAGCGTTGTATAAACCAGCCCCTCAGCACTCAGCACCACTCAGCGCTCTGGTTTAGCCGTATTTCAGCCTCGTTCACCAAAATATCAGCCCTACTGCTGTGGGCAGCAGTCAGCCCAGCCCGGGCAATGAGCCCGAGGCCTTTTTGCCATACGTCTGGAGAAGGGAGCGACTGCAGGCTTCTAACGGGACTCTCCCTCCACCAAACGACCCGTACCTCCAGGTGATGGAGTTTGTGACGGTAAGTTTTCAGCATGATCCTGATCTGTCCCTCCATTCTCTCCAGAAGCAGGTGGATGTCGTCTGCCTGCTTCTTAATGGCCTGCGCGTATTGCTCGTCTTTGTTTTTCAGCTCCTGGAGGAGGACAGGAGAGGTTGAAATCAGAGAGATTTATTTTTCTAGGAACCCTCAGGGGCTAACAGAGTTTAAAACCCAGATGCTGCTTTTTCCAAAGAAGAAGAGGGCAAAGGGATAGAGAATCCAGGGATGGGTAGGAGGGAAAGTGGGAGGAAAGACAGATCACCGCTCCCACGGTCCCCGTGCTACCTGCTGCAGTTCACCGATGAGCTTGTTCTTCTCCTCCAGCAGCAGCGTGCACTGCTGCTGCTGCTGGTTCAGCAGCTGCCACAGCTCCTGCGGGATCGTCATTTCCTCAGCCAAGGCCCACTTGGAGGTGATCTTCTCGAACTCGTAGGCGCTGGACTTGGCTTCATTCTCCAGCTTTTTCACCCTGCACGCGCGTGTGAGGAGATCCTTCAGGCATCCACAGGCTCTGCTTGGTCACATGCAGCTGGACTGGGCTTCTCCCATGCACAGCCCACCCTTGCTGCCCCCAAAACCTCCTCTGTGGGCAGCTTCTGGGCACAGCGCCTGGTTCCTTGAAGATTCCCACAGAGAAATCATCCGAGCAAGGGACAGAGCTCTTGCTGCAGCCAGTTTCCCATAAACTGTTCCTACAGTGCCCTCCAAAGGCAGCTAGGAGCTAGGATTTGGTGCTTCCCAGCTGATCTTGGAGTCCTTGCAGGCAAGGCTGAAAAAGACAGTGCCTCGAGGACTGCCCAGCTCCTCCAGGCTCAGGAGAGCTGCTTGGACGGCCAGAAATGAGGGCAGCTGTGTCTGTGCTTCTCAAGCACACGGACCCCAGGGATGTGGCACAACATAACCATCCTCTGCGGTGCTCTGAGAGCTGCACAAACATCCGGACTGCTCCTTCCCAGCGGCGCAGACCCACGGCACAACCCCTTACCTCTGCCGCTTCAGCTCGGCCTCTTCTGCCCTCCTCTGCGCTTCCCTCGAGTCAGCAGCCACCTGGATGTTCGTCACCATCTGCGTGCCTTCGAAGAGCAGCTTGGCCAGCCTCTGTGAAGGAGGGGGTGCACGCATCACACCCTGAGAGCTGAGCTCTGGAAGGAGGGACACTCAGGGTTTGCCCCAGGAATCACCTCCCGCCCGCTCCCGAGGAGTTTCTGTCACTGCATCTTTTCACATAAAGACTGCTGTGGCACTAGAAGGGTAAAACCAAATCCCTACAGGTCAGGGATGCGAGAGGATCTTCTTGTCCTACTGCCACACCTGCTGGCTCTCCTCCACCTCCTTGTGGCTCCTTCTCTCCTCTTCCTCCTCCTCAGCCTCCTCCTCTGGCTCCTCATCTTCTCCAAGGGCTTGCCTGGGCAGAAGAGAGAAGACAGAACATTTTGCACCTCTCAGTTTGGGCAGGAGATGTTGGGTACTGCCCAGGACTCGGTCAGAGCAGCTCTGGCTCAAGGGGGGTGGCATTGCTGAGGTCTGCTCCAAAACCACTTGGCAGGGAGGAAGGGGCAATGCCCTGGTGCAGTTCCAGCCCAGGGAGGTCCCCAAGTCCCAGCTGGGGGAAGATGGGGTCCCTGACCCAGCCGCAGGTCACGGGAGGGTGGCAGGGTGCTGCCACGTGCTGCTCTGATCCCGCCCAGCCGGGAGGAACACCTGAGGCTTGCAGGAGGACCTCGGTTCAGTCCTGGTTTGGGGGAAGGTGTGCTCCATCACTGGCGAGTCCCATTTTAAGGAACAACTGGGGCCTGATCCAGGAAGCCACTGGTGTGGTGCTGATTTTGTCCAGGGTGCAGACGGTCTGTGGAATCACAGCCCCAGTGCTGGGCTGGGGACAGGACAGGGTCAGGTGCCTGGGGACCCCTGATGCAGGAGACTGACCTGAACTTGGCCCGCAGGGTGCACTGACCCGCTCCAGATCTGGACTGAAACTGTCCTAACCCTAACCCAGTGCTGCTTTGCAACTGGGACCCTGTGCCAACTGGCAGGGAGTGGGGATTCAGGGCAGTCCTTTACCCCCAAACCAGTTAGGGGAGGTGTCCTGGACCCAGTAAAGGCTGTCATGGGCATGCTGGGTCCCTGCCCCCCGCCAGCTCATGGTCAGGGTGCTCAGACCCACTGCCCGCGTGGGGCAGGGGATGCTCTGAGCCCTGCTGCCAGCTCAAGGAGGACGGTCCCTGAGCCTGTAGGAGATCACCGAATCATCTAGGTTGGAAGAGACCTCCCAGATCACCTAGTCCACACACCGACAAGCCCTCCACTAAACCATAGCACCGAGCTCGACATCTCAACGTCTTTTAAAGTCCTTCAGGGCTGGTGGCTTGACCACCTCCCAGCCCATCCCGCTGCCTAACAACCCTTCAGGACAGGCCATTAGCTCAGGGTGAACTGCTCCCGGTTCGGGGATGCCAGTTTAGGGAAGAGGATGTTATCCACGGCCAGACGCTGGATTTTGGGGAGAATCCACCGGAATCGGCGCTGTTTTGGGGCGCTGCTCGGCTGGGAGCCGGGCCTGCGGGAAGGCCCCGGGGCTCCCCCCGTCCCTCACCGGCGCTTGGCATCGAGGCGGGCGGCGATGCGGCGGCGACGAGCGGCGATGCGCTCCTCGGGGCCGGGCTCGGGGTCCTGAGGGGCCGGGACCGGGGCCAGGGCCGAGGCCGAGGCCTGGGCCTGGCCCCGCGGAGCCGCCTCGGGGCCCGCCATGGGCCCGACGCCGAGCCCGTCGCTAGGCAACGCGGCCGCTGCGCATGCGCGGTGCGGCGGGAGCCGGGGGCGGGAAGATGGAGGGGGGGGGGGGGGTGGGGGGGGGGGTGAGGGAGGTGGAATCAGGTTGTGAGAAATAATCGGGTCTCCAATTAAAATTTACAATTTATTAAATGGATAGAGGCAAGCGAACAGCGCTGGGTGCGCTGGGAGTCTCTGCTCCACCAGGACGCGCACCTGTTACATCAGTTAGCTGTTTTTTTATGTTATTAAACTAATACATACTCATCACTATTCCTAGAAAAGGCAGGCTTAGGATAATTAGTTTCCGGAGTCCAAAATTTTCTCATGGATGCATGCGTATTAGTCTCTGGTGGTCTCTCTGGGGGTCGCTCGGGCTGAAGGCTCGTAGTCTTCCTCGCAGGCTTTGTCCCTCCATCATCCTTTCAGCTTCCCCTTTCTCCTTATTCACTAATCTCTTGGCCAGATACCAGAGACTTGCACAACATCCCATGCAAAAGTCAGCAGTTTCCTAAAAAAAACTCCTTGGTTCTTATCTCCCAGCCCCGAATCTCAATGTTCGTCCTTCAAACCCTCTATTTATACGTATTGCTGGCCCTTTCCTTCTCATGATACAAGAACGATGTACACTGATCACTCTTTTTCTTTGGTAGAAGAAATGCAGCCCTAGTATTATTCCATACTGACACGAATCAAATTAACACATTTCACATAACTAATGTAATGCGTCCTGGTGGAGCAGAGACTCCCGGCACACCCAGCGCTGTTTGCTTGCCTCTATTCATTCAACACATTGTACATTTTGATTGGAATCCTATTTGAGACCCAATTATTTATCATAATGACTTCTAAATAAAACAATTGTTATTGTTAAAGCCAGGAATGGAAGAACGGGGGCTCGCTTAAGCGCATTAAAAGAGATGTCGCTGAGTGTCTTTGCTTGCTGCTGTGCAAGTTAAGTGAAACGAGGAGGCTCGGAGTCCCTCACGGAGGATGTTTCCTGACAAAAATGGGGAACCTGTCTCAAAACCCAGCTGAGACCAACCTTAGGGTTTGGACAAGAGCGAAGGAGCAGCTGAGTCTGTACAAAGGCAGTAGTAGTGATGAAGAAGAGTTATCAGCCTTCGTCCCCATGACCCGCAGACGACCACCACCAAAAGGCACTGCGCAGGCACTGACAGGAGGAGTTTATGGAAATGACTTCTTGGAGCTAATATTAATGCAAAGAGGGAATAGGTTATGAATATGTATAGGCATATTGGGAAACTTCATGCACGGGTAACTCTTTACTGCATATAACCAAAGCAAGTTGCTGCGTTAGGGCGTGCATGTCTTTAGGAGCTATCCTTCATGCGCCCAGCACCAAAATAAGCCACATACTTAATTTATAACTCATTTGCTTTGAGTTGTAGAGTTCATCCGCAAATCACAACCTTTCCCTGTGAGAGCTCAAAACCAAAATGAACCGATAAGGGAAGGGCAGGGGTGACAACGTGCCAAGAGCTCAGACCAGGACGGTACTTGACTTAACCTCATCAGTCCCTGACCTGGATGTAGAGAGGTCAAGGTGCTCAGGTACAAAAAAGACAGGGATCTCCTGGAAAGAGTCCAGCGGAGGGCCACAAAGATGATATGGGGCCTGGAGCATCTTTCCTATGAGGAAAGGCCGAGAGATCTGGGGCTGGTCAGCCTGGAGAAGAGAAGACTGAGAGGGGATCTCATCAGTGTGTACAAATATCTGAGGGGAGGGAGACAGAAGGATGTAGCCAACCTCTTCTCAGCGGTTTGTGCAGATAGGATAAGGGGCAATGGCCGCAAAATAGAGCACAGGAAGTTCGGCACCGATATGTGAAAGAACTTCTTCACGGTGAGGGTGATGGAGCACTGGGACAGGCTGCCCAGAGAGGCTGTGGGGTCTCCTTCTCTGGAGATATTCAAGGCCTGCCTGGACGCCTACCTGGGCAGCCTGCTCTGAGGAACCTGTTTTGCAGGGGGGTTGGACCCGATGATCTTTCAAGGTCCCTTCCAACCCCTACAGTTCTGTGATTCTGTGATTCTGTGATTCAGCTTGAGACTGAAGTGGCTGCGTGCTGGGCAGCCCCGGCGGTACTGGCTGCAGTCCACGAGGAGAAGGAGCTGCATCTTCTGCCACCAGCAGCAGCCCCCCTCGGTGCCAAAGGTGGCTGTCGCCATGCCTGAAGGAGCGCTGGGGGAGGTGCTGATCAGCTCACCTCCATCGTCACCTGCACCTCACAGGGCAAAACGAATGCGCTTTGGTAAATAGTAGTAATGCAAATAAACGGAGATGTTTTTTGAACATGGCCAGGAGTTTTATTTCAGAATCCCTTGACTTGAGATTTCCTGAGCTGC
>CM021767.1:117598212-117687278 GCA_011076525.1 Nettapus auritus
GCAGCTTCCTCAAGGCTTCACTGCCTCCTGCACCGGTCTTTTGTGTTTAATGTCCATTTTTAGGGAAAGACTGACTTGGGCTAGTCCACACTGCCCTGAAAAATGTCCCTTGTGAATACCAAAAGCCTTGTGGAGGGAACACCCCCTCTGCCTGCAGTGCCACTGGTGGCTGGCCAGCAGCTGCCCACACTGCAGCAGGTCTCCAAAGAGCCCCCCACAAGGGACTGTTGGGCACACAAACCACCAAAGTCCATTTGCTGTGGGAGCAACATGAGAGCTCGGCAGAGAACTCATCAGCGAAACCTAGACTTTATTGACAGAGTACAACAGCAGCGTCCTAAAAACGTCCCCGAGAGTCATTCCAGTAGTGAATGAGGGTCTTGCACACTTGAAGCTGAGCATGGTGGGTCTTCAACAGCTGAGTACGGCAGAGAGCTTAGAGGAGAGCCCTTCCCTCCCTCCTTCCCCTATATACACAGCCAGAAAAGCCCCAGCCCCAATGCATCTGGGTCAGCACAAACCAAAGCCCTAAATGAGTTGGGCAGGGGAAGCTCGGATGGTGACAGAGGCTGTGGCTCCCTGTGAGCCCCAGGGGTGTCCAGCCAGCACTCGTGCTGGTTTAGTGGCCCTGGGGAGATCCTTGTGCTGCTGGATGCCTCCCTGCCTCTGCCAGTGCCCCGGGGAGGGCAGAGCAGGGCAGAGCTGCCCCTTGCACAGCCCAGGGCTGCATTTCCCAATGTCCCTCAAAGAGCATTTGGGGAGCGCTCCCACAGCTCCAGCAATGCAGCCCCAGCTCTCGCTCCCCTTCCCGCTCAGCAGAGCACCGGCTCCTACCCCACTGGGCAAAGGGGACCAAGACCCCCAGCCTGCGTGCCCCGCAGTGGCCAGCTCATCCCTGCCTAGGCAAGGGATGCCCAGCCTCAGCGTTGGAGCCTTCCTCCAGACCCATTTCTCTGGGAATGCAGCCAGAAATGGGATCCGTGGAGAAATGCAGCAGAGGAGGGCCAGCAGCAGCGAGATGTCCCCCGAGGCTGCTGCGAGGCCGTGGGCAGGAGAAAAGCACGGGGCTGGGGCAGGTGGTGGCGCTGGGCTGGGGGCTGGCTGCCCCCCTGCTTCATGCCCCCAGGAGCTTCTTGACCATGTAGCCTGGCATGCTGTAGAGGAAGAGGGCCACCATGACGAGGAGCAAGAGGGCCAGCACAATTTTGATGATGAGCCACTTGTAGCGGGTGCAGATGAGGTATTTGATGGACTTGAGCGGGTTGAGGAACCAGATGAAAGACGTGTCTGGGCGGCTGCCGGGGAAGGAAACGCCTGTCATGAACGCCATGGCCATGGGGAGGATGGCACGGCTAGGGCCGTGGTGGGCAAAGGGAGGCCCTGGGACCCCCTTTCCTGGGCTATTTTGCAAGGGGAGTCAGGATCTGTGCCAGAGAGAGGGATGCAGGGGTGTGAGGGAGTGAGGTGAAGCTGGTGTCCTGGGCATCAGGACCAGAGGGGAAGAGGTGGGAGGCCAGGAAAAGGGGATGGAGGCAAGAAGGGATGGAGAGGAAGAAGAGAGGAACGGAACAGGGCAGTGAGCTATGAGGGGAACCACAGGAGATGGCTCTGCCCATAGTTCTCATTTCTACATCCCCTGAGGTGTAACCCTCCTCATGTATGCCTCTCTCCCTGAGGACCACCCAACAGCATCTCCTACAAGCCCAGGTATCTGCTGGGGAGAGGGCTTTCCTACTTACTTGGGTTTTTCCAGTGGGTCAGGCTCATTGCGAGCCAGCCCGGCGGGGGACTTCTCTGCCTCCTCTGCAGTCAGGAGGTGTAGTTCAGCCTCGACTTTCCCCTGCACAGAGAGAGGCCTGCTGAGCCCGAGGCAACACTCCCCACCTGCTCCCCCAAGACATAGGAACAGAGGGGGCCTGAGGGAGCAGAAGCGGCTGTAGGGGGTGTTCTGCAAAGAGCACGATCCCCATGACAGAAAATCCCCTTACGGTGACCTCCAGCTCATCGTTCTCATCCCTGGCCACAAATGGCCACCAGCCTTTCACCCGCTTCTGCTTGAAGATTGAGACCATGGGCAGCTCCGCCTCGTTTGTCACCATCTCCAGGCTGCACTGCTTTGACGTCTTGGCTCCCCGGGGGAAGCGGTTCAGGTCCAGCTCGATGGCCCCTGCCAGGAGATGATGGGAGGCAAAGATGTTGGCACCCCCAAAAAGAGGGACCTTGGATAGAGACGGTCCTGGAAAACTTTTTTTGGGGAACTACAATGCTGACATCTTTGCCCTGGGAACAGCCTTTGAACACCAGCAGTGGAGATAAAGGCTCTCGTTCTATCTGCTCTTATACTTAAAGGGGTGTGAGAATTAAAGTTGTGTTTTTGCAGTGGAAAATTCCACTAACATTGCATAGTCAAAAGCGATTGTCCAGGCATGGCAGTGACATAACAGTGGGGAGTATGTTAAGCACAAAAGGGGACTGGGGAAGGTCCCACTGCCCCAGAATCAGGAGGATAGCTAAGAAAAACAAGATGAGCAGTGTGAAATCAGTAAAAACAAAATCACGGGACGTCTAGTCACAAGAGAAGAAGGGAAAAAATAAAGAGGAAAAGGAGAAATTAGTGGTTTGTGGAACAAAATAGCATATATATGGTATAGAAAGGCATTGAGTAGGTTGTGAACCTGTAGTACTCAGCCAACAAGGACACATGAGGAATCAAGCATCGGTCGTAGGGTATAAAAGGTTATGATATAGTTTTGCTGTGTGCTTCTGCTTGCAGGATGCCCGCCACAGCAACCACGAATAAAAATGCTCCTTCACTGAGATCCGGTGTTGTTGGCTGCAGATTGCTTCTCACAGGGGTTTGCAGGATCTTTGGGCTTGAGGACCAGGGTTCCCCTCCCAGGCTCTGTTCCCATCTTGGTGTCGTCTCGCCCCACATCCCCCCTGCCCCATTGCCCCAGCTCAGCCGCTTCTTACCGAGGAAGTCATCGGCCGAGAAGTGGTCGGCGTCCCACACCTGCAGGGTGAGCCGGGCCGGGATCTTGTACTCGGTCTCATCCCAGGAGAACATGGACTCCTTCTTGGAGATGACAATCCTCTCCTCCGCCATCAGGTAGTCGAAGGGGAAGATGTAGCGCCAGTTGAAGTTGCCCTCACCGGTCAGCGAGTGGTAATGGACGTCCGTGTCTTGCTTGTCCTCCTGCTGGCCCTTCAGCCACCTGCGGGGCCCATAGGGGTGACAGGGGTGGCGTGCCCTAACAGCAGGGAGCAGAGGGCATGGGGACATCCTACACGTGCAGCCGGGACATCTCCAGGCCAGCAAGGCATGGATGGACTGGAAGGACCTAGAGCTATAAGCGTTGGGATTTGGCTGCTCGAAGCACTGCAGCAACCTCTCCAAGGAGCAGCATGGGCATGGGGCACAAGGCCCTAGAGGGACCAGTGGGGTTTGAGGGGAAGAAACCCTCTAGTCTGACCTCCACCGACCACAGGTGTCCATGGACTCCTTATTTTGCATCTATTTGAGCCCCTCAGAAGGTTTTAGGGTCTGATGCAGTCAGCTTTGGGGTGGGGTTGTCTCTGCTGACCCAGTCTCCAGCAAAGGGACCTGAGGAGTCCAGCTCGGCCAGATGATAACCCACAGCTCAAAGCTGGCACGCATGGAGGTGACGCAGCCAGAGATGGAGATGGAGAGGCAGAGACAGCACAGAAGACAACAGCAGGGCTGGTGCTCACTGACCCCATACCCACAGCTCCCCCAAAACCCACCCTGGGGCCCCCACAAGCTCCAGAACCCCCCAGGTTGAAGCAGAGGGGGTGGCACGGGCTGGCCACGCTGTACCTACCCCCGGACAAAAATGTCGCTGGATTTCTCGCCCGTGAAGTAGTCGTCGTCCTCCAGGACGACCTCGTCTGTGTTCCACACGATCACCCGGAGCTCGTATCTGGCAGGAGGGAGGGAGACAAGGAGGGGAGGTGGTGGGGAAGGGGCAGGAGAAAGGGGAACCCTCTGGAAGGGGAAGACACCGCCTGGTGCCTCCGGTCTTGGGATGTCTGGTTTGGAGCAGCAGCAGAGCAGGGAGAAGCGGGGCTCCCACCCCAGCCTTGGGTTTTCCCCACGGTCAGTTCTTTGGGAGATTTCCTTACTTCTTTGGTTTCCTGGGGGAAATATCGGTGGCAGGGCCAGGCGCTGGCATATCCATGGGGAACATGTCCACCCACATCTCCAGGCGACCCTGCAGGGTTGGAGAGGTGCAGTCAGCTCCCCGGGTCCCTCCTTGCTCCCAGACCCTGTAGCATTCTCCCCCTGCTCCTCCTGCCCTTCAACATCAGTCTGGCTCTAGATGTGGGGCAGGGGCTGCAGCACCATGCCAAACCCTGCCAGATGTGGGGTGGGACAGGGTTCCCCTACTCCAGGAGTCCTTGCCCACCCTCCTGGCATGGTGTGGTGCCAATGTGCATGGACACGGGGGATCCAGAGGACCCAGAGACTTGGGGTTATGAAATGGATGAAGGCAGGAGAGGGAGAGGCACTGGAGACTCAGTCTCCTGGGGTCACCAGGCGAGCGCTAAGGGCTGCTGGTGCCCAAGTGCTGCTGCTTGGAGGGCGCCTCCATCTCCTCCACCCACCACGACAAGGCTGGTGTGCCCAGCTGAGATCCCTGTGCCCTACAGGCTGTGTCCCTGCTGCCCCAGGGCCGCGAGGACCTGCTCGATGCCCGGCTTGTCGGGGTTCAGCAGCGGGCGCGTCTCCACGTGCTCGGGGACCAGCTTGCAGCCTGCCCGTGGGATGTCCTCCCAGTGGCGCAGCACGGTCAGGGCCAGGTGTTCGTCGGTCTGCTTCTTCTGACCTGCGTGGGCAAAGGGAGGGCTGAGCATGGAGGTCTGGGTAGAAGGACACCAAGGACAGCAAAAAACCCTCTTCCCCTACCCCAGGAAGGATCCTGGCTCTTCCTGGGCTTGCAAACCTCTAGCCACAGCTCCTTCCTCAGGGATGAGGCTCCTTCCTCCTCCTGGATTCCTCTTCCAGCTCCTCCCTGCTCCAAGGAGCAGCACTGCCGAGTAGCTACTCCTCTCCATCGCCTTGTGCCCACTTCGTCCTTGAGCCAACACCTCCTAACTCTTCTCTTTCTCCTCTCTCTAACCCTAACCATTCATGGAAGGTGGTCCCCAGCCAGTCTGCTTTTTCCCAGGCTAAACGAGCTCCATGTCCATTGACCATGTTCTCCTCCTCCGCACCCCTCTTGGGCCTGCCTTCATCTTTCTTGTGCACATGGGTGCTCTGGGACACAACCTTTGAGGATTTAACTACTTAGCACATGGCTTGCTAAGCCCTGGAAGGGCCAGGGTGGTGTTTTCATTGCTCCTCAGGCATATGCTGCCAGGAGGAGGTTTCTGAAGGCAGCTTTTGTCCATGCTGTGGACACCCGTGGGTGATTCTGACAGCAACTCACCCATCTGGGTGGTCTCTAAGACACCAGGAGGTGTCCGTGCAAGGTGGTGGATGGGGAATAATTGCTGTGCTGCTTCAGGTGATGGGGCCACTGGAGCTGTCTCCAGCCCTGGATGATGAAGAGATGCCCAAAGCCCTGCTCCCCCCAACTATCACCCCACGGGCCAGGTACCATTTTCATCCTCGATCTCCGTGGGGCCGGTGAAGACCCTGTTGGCCACTTTCACTCTTCCTCCTGGCCCGAAGTGTGGCCCGTCCACCTTGCCCTCTTTGCACAGCTTGGACAGGATTTGTGAGGGCTTCATGGGGTCACGCCAGACGTTGTACCCGTGTCTGCAAATAGGAGCACAAGGTCAGTGAGGAAGTAGCAAAACCTGAAGGAAAAAGCCATTTTGCTCCCCAGTGAGGTAAATATTCCTGCCATGAAGCACTCAGCATTCATGGGGGGAGGATCTGAGGCTCCAAAAGTGAAGCCTCAGAGCAGACGAGGTCCCTCTGCACCCCAGTCTCTACCCTTTGCTAGCACCTTTCCACCCCAATCCCTTTGTGCTAACTCAGACCTGAGACTGAGACTTTGTGCTAGCTCAGACCCCAGTGCACCCTACTTGACTTTGAAGCTCATCTTTGTTCCCTTGCTCACCCATCTACTGAGCCCCGCCAGTGCCCCTCAGCCCCTCCTGTTGCCATTTCCCATCTCTTTTGATCCTAAACCCCATGAAGAGTAAAGGTACAGCACAGACTTCCCCATCAGCAGCCAATGGAAGAGGGAGATTCCTGCAGGAAACCTAGGCTTGGTGTGGAAGACGAGACAGACATGGGTCCAGGCAGGAGACCGGGCAGGGAAAGCTGTGTTCGTACATGGAGTAAGTCTGTGACACCCCACACGTAGCTCGGTGCTTGCTGTAGTAGCGGTTCTCCAGGTCGATCTTGGTCTCCCCAATGAGGTCATCTGTCCCCACCAGGTCCCAGTCGTACACTGCCACCGTCAGCATGGACTCCATGGGGAAGGTGGCCTCAATGTCAAAGGATCTAGGGCAGGGGAAAGCAGATGATGAGAAAGAGAATAAGCTGAAATACTTGGCTGCTGCTCAAAGCCACCCAGGGGTGAGGTGGGTCTGTCCCTAGGCAGGAGGTGGCACATGGTCATTGCTTGGCTCAAAAGCCCCAAAACTACATTTGTGTCACTGGGGAGCCAGGCAATCCTCTCACTGGAGTTCAGGCCTCATGTTTCCTACAGCAAATGCTTCATCGTGATCAGATATGGACATGTTTAATCCTTTATTGTATTGACCATACTCCTGCCAAAGGAGAAATGGCTTAAATGAGGGTGCCTACGCTGCTTGCAAGGAAAGTTCAGTGTGATGAGCCCCATCTTTTGAACCCAAAACGGTTGTGGGATGGACAGGGTGCAGGTCCAAGGGTTGTCAAGCTTGGCTCAGGCTTAGCTCACCCCTTCCAGGTGCCAACAGGTACAGAACTTGGGCAACTCACTTTCCAAAGACAGGGTTCAACTGCTTGGAGATGTAGTTCTCCTTGTCTTTGATGTCTGTCTTCCCCAGCTTGATGGCAATATAGGGGTCAGCTTTCCCGTTGATGTCGGCTGGGTGCAGGTCCGTGGCCTGGGGGGAAGAAACGGGAGACATCAGCTCCATCCGTGCTAGTGATCAAATCAGGGACGGACCCAATCTTGGTCCCTGAAACCAGCAGTCCCTTCCCAACCACAGCCACGCGGCTGAGCTCTTTGGTCCCTCACTTGGATTAAACTGGTGAGAAGTCCTGCTGCGTGCTGGACCAGTTGGTGGGTTTGAGCTGTGGGAGGGAGCTCAGGACCACACCTTGCAGCTGCACTCACCCGCACAATGTAGACTCGGACCAGCACGTTGATGGGGTCGTTGCTGGGGATCCCCTGGAACATGCCGAAGTTGGGGTCGTATCCTGCCTCCTTGGTGATATCATCGGGGAGAGGCACTTTGTAGACACACATGGAGCCCTGGAGAGAGGGAGTGCACGGCCTGATCAGAGTCCTGCTGCCCCTGGAACGAGGCTTGCTGAGGAATCAGACAGCAGGGTGCATGGGCAGGGATTTCCAAGAGTAAAAGTGACATGGGGACAACAGCCTTGGCACCGAGCTGGGATCCTGTGCTGGGCAGGGGCGGTCCTGGGCCAGAGCAGCTGGCGGAGGCACCTACTCTCTTTACATCGCTTAAACAAGGCGCTAAATTGGCATTAATTGACTTAATCTGCCAGGCTCACAACCTCCAAAAGCAGCTCCACTTGTCCCAGGATCTTAAAACTGACAGAGATGCTCCTGCATTGCCTGGGGGCTGGCAATGGTGCCAGCGAGTCCAGGTGAGCACTACTGGTGAGAAAGGGTTCTCAGAGAAAACCCAGGGCAAGACTTAATTCTCCAGTGGGCAGCACAGAGGATCTGCTTTTCCCTTGGCCTTCTTCAAGAGCTGTGAGACATCCGTCTGCCTGCAGAGCATCCCCTCTGTGGATGCTCTACCGGGAGCCATCTGATTCCTGATTGCCCTTGGAGGCTTTCCCTCCTTGCAAGGTGCTCTGCTATTTCTATTCCTGCTAAACACCTTCAGGAGAGGAGCCTGTAGGCAAGGGCTGCTCTAGTCTTGGTTTAACTCAGCGACCAGACTCACTTTGAACCTCCCCACGATCCGCTCCTCTTCGGTTGTGTTGTCGTCGTTGTCCCCAATCTTCCCACGGAGCAGGTTGAAGGTGTGCAGCCAGTCCTCGAAGTTATCAAACTCGGCTTCCAGCTCTTTGTTGAAGACCTAGATGATGGAAAAGAGGGGAATCCGGTAAGAAAGGCTGCAGAGAGCTGGGACTGACTCCCATCCTGCTCCTGCTGAGCAGGCAGAGCATCCTCCCTGCCTGCTGACACACGCACCTTCAGCTCATCGATCTTCTGCTTGTTCTTCTTCTCGGGAAGCTCAGGGGCCGACTGCTGCTTCTTCTTCTTGTCATCTTTGGGTGCCTTGGACTTCTCCTTGTTCTTTGCCTGCCCCTTGAAGCCTTTCATGGGAGAGTCATCAAGTTTGATTTCTGAAGCCGAGGGCAAGCAGTGGGGATGGAGGAGATGGAAATGAGGGGGGAAGACAGGGAAGGGGGGACTCGATCAAAGTCCTTAAAACAGGAGGAGCATGAAAGCTGTGACTGCCTGCAGCTCCCACACCAGCCCTGGAGCAACTTTTCAAGCCCTCTGCTGTCTTTCCTCTTGGACTTGGTGTAGAAAGGAAAGGCGGAAGGAATGGGAGTGCCAAGGGGAAATGGATTCTGCTCAGAAGACAGGACAAAGGTGATGTGGGACACGAGACACCCCCCAGCAGCCCTGACATGACAGCAAGCCGAGGAAGAAGCTGCTCAGAGTCATCTCCAAGTATGCTCGGAGTCATCTCAGCCAAGAAATTTTGCATTACCCAGGCAAGAAAACGACCTTCCATCGTGTGAATGGGGGATGTATGGAGAGGATGAGAGAAAATCCTCAGGGAAACCTTTCCCAGCCCTGCTGGTGGGACCGGTAAGGGGCTGCAAATGCACAAGGTCACCCCTGGCCAGTACGGCCCAACTCATCGGTATTCTTGGCCCATGTCACTTGTGTTACAAGTTTTGTTTCAATCACCTTTGGACACCTGCAGTGCCCCTGAGGGGCTGCAAACCCCCCGATTTCCTTCAGAGAAAGATGCATTTAGGGCACAATTTGTCCTACGGAAACATGGTACTGAAGGTGGGGCAGAGATCTGGCACTGGAAGCTCGTGTTCTTTTCCTCTGCCTGTGCTAGGCACGGAGAGCAGCCCAGGATGCCTCTACACACAGGCAAAAGCAGCCAGGTTAGAGGAACCCCAGACCTTTTGTCCGGCTGAACCTTCCCTGGAAAAGCTGGGGCAGAACAAGAAGTTTTCTTTCTTTAAAGCTTCCTGCAGAATGAGGGTGGAAAACCCCACGAAGGTGATCTAGAAGCACCTTGGCACGCTCAGCAGAAGCTAACACACCTGCATGGCCAAAGCAACACGTCCAGTGTCATGGTGACTGGTGGCCCTGCTCCCCCGCTTGCTCACGGACTGCTCACCTTCTGCAATCTCCATTTCTTCCTTCTCCTCTGCTTCTGCTGCGGCCGCTTCCTGCTGCCGGAGTTGCTGGGGGGGAAAGAAGAGCAGGCAAGCAAGGAAATCAGCACAGCCCCGAGCCTTTGGAAATAGCTGGAGAGAGCCGAGATCTTGCCTACAGGAGACAACAACATTCCCCAATTCTACCTTACGTGTCTCACCCTCCTGCTCTGCACCCACCTCCTTCATAGTCTCAATTGAAGCAAAATACTTGGACCACCAGTCCAGCATGCTCTCGTCCGGCTCCTCCTCTTCTACTTCCTCTCCTCCTCCTCCTCCTCCTTTCTTCTTCTTTTTCTTTTTCTCCTTCTCTTCCTCAGACTGCAGGGACGAGGGAAGCAAAGACAGAGAAGGAGAGGGGTCAGATGGAAACAAAATGTTTCTCGATGTGCAAAGGAGGCGGGTAAAGCAGGCAGAGCCCTCCTGGCTGGGTGGTTTCTTTAGCTCTTTCCCCCTTTTACAGCCACAGGCATGGAGCAGCAAGGTGCCCAGGGCTCCAGCAAGACAGTGTCATAGTCCTAAGACATCCCCTCCTGTCCATCCTCCTTTCATCCATGCATTTCCTAGGCTACAGCACCCACATTTTACGTGGCAGCAACCCTCTCTTAGCCCAGGCAAGTGCCCTGCATCCACCTAGAGGTACCACAAGTCCTTTTGGAGCTGGTGTCTGGCTGTGCTGGCAGCAAGCAGCATCCCCCTCCCAGGATGCTGCCCTGACACAGTAGGGATGAGACAGGTCCAGAAGTGCTTCCCAAAAAGCAGGGACCAGCTCTGTTCTGTCTCTGCCTTGGGACAAAAGGGTGCTGGTCCCTTTTGAAAGCCATACAGAAGGGCAAGAGGGGGCACAGAGGGTTGGGAGCAGGGACGAAGAGCAGCTCCGTCACTTACCACGTCCACCTTCACCACCGCGTCGGAGTTCTGCCGCCCGGGTTGGAAGGGAACAGGGAGAAGGAGAGCAGGTTAGCAGGGCAGCCGAGTACAAGCACACACAGGCACACGCGTGCACGGTGAGTGGAGGAGTCGCAGACCGCTCGCCAGGGCTGAAGGAACCACAAGCTTTGAATGAAGAGCCCTGGCTGGGCACGCTGCGCGCACACGGGAGGTGGATGCTGTGAGATGCCAACCCCAGGGGACAAATCTCTCTGGGATTCCAAGGGAAAGTCCCACAAAATGAGAGCCTGGCTCTGGGGACATACCCTGGATTTTGGCCTGAATAACTCCTCTCCACTTTCTTGCCCAGCCAGGGAGGTTTGGAAACTACTGCAGTAGGCTGCTGAGGCTTTCCAGATGTGCTCAGATGTGCAGTTGCTCCTCTTGCATGAAGCTGTATGAGATGTATGTGATACAGCTTCTTGTGCAGGTGCTGGAAACTGCATACAGGTGCATGTGTGAATGCACCAGGGACCTTGGGGTGTGTGCACCTGCACATATGTGCTTGTGAGGCACATGTGTGCCATAGCCTTCCTGTAAAAGTGCAGGCACAAGTGTGTTCTGCTCATGTGGGGGGCTGTGCGTGCTTTATGCCCTGAAAAAATAAACCTCTTTCTTTTCATGGAGGAAGCCCTGGTGGAGAAGGGTACGAGAAGGAGCAGAAATTCCCATTCTGGACGAGAAAATGGGCACTGGCACATTCAGGCTGTGCACAAAGCCTGGTGCCTTGGCCTGTCCACTGCTGGTCACAGAGAGGGACAGGGTTGTGCTCATGGGTGCTTGTCCCCATCTGTTTGTTTTTGAAGGAAAACACCAGCCTGGTTTGCTTAGCCCAGGACAGTCGATCTGAGCCCAGCCAGGACAGAAAGAGGGTGCTCTGTAGGACTGCTGCTAACCCCAGGGCCCTTCTTTCAAAGCGTTAGCCCGGCCTGTTCAGCAGGACAAGGTGGTCCTCCGTTGGGTGGGATTGGCAACTCGGTGAGGAGAAAGATGCTAACATGGAACTAACACACAGATACTCACAGCTTCCAGCTTCACCATGGTCTCCATCTTCTTGATGGGAACCTCAGGCTCCATGTTGACAACGATCTCCCCTGTGGGGCGAGAGCGAGGGGCCCCGTTGGCCATTGCCAGGTAGCCTTTGAGATGTTTAGCTGGACAGGGGACAGAGAAAGAGAGAAAAAAAAGTAGAAGGACAGTGTAGAGAAGAAACTGAGAGCTCAGGTGAGATCCTACAAGATACATGATGGAGTGATGTGTGGTCACCTTGCTCAAGGAAGAGCAGGGAAAACGAGCACAGATGCTTACAGCTTGAAAAAAAAAACATTCCCATAGCAAAGGAAAGCAGATGGTGAGAAAGGCACCAGCCTCCCAAGGAGAAGAGACATGGAGGAGGATTGCTCTGAAAGCAGCAGCACAAAGATGCAATCACAGCTCCAGATCTGTGGATGGAGCCAGGGATGGACCCCAGCAAACCCCCCGACCTCTCAGCCAGGAGTGCCTCCACCTCCAGCAAGTGCTTTGAGGAGGTGAGCAATTCCTGTGGATCATCAAACCCTGTGCTTCTGGGACATTTTCTTGTGATGTTTTTTGCCGTGGAGAATTCCCCAGGGCTGACAGAGAACAGAGGTTGGGATTTGGAGGGTGGCCACCCCCAGCCCCAGTCTGTAGCTTTCCAGTTTAACCCAAATAAGAGCAGCAGGCAGAGAGCAGGGCAAATCCACCCCCCAGGCTTGGGGAGAGCGTGGGCTCATGAAGATGCAGAGAGGTTAGAGGTGAACCAGCCTTCCTTGTCTTACAGGCAACAGGGGGAGCATGCAGTGAGACCCACAGATGAAAAACCCAAAGGGGACTCAGGGCCTTACACCCTGCGGCTTCCCACCCCGTTGTCCCCATCCCCGCAGCACAGCTCCCTTCCCCAGGATCAGGAAACATCCCATCTCCCTCTTCGTCCGCGCCCCTCCATTGTCCTCAACCATGCTCCTGGTTACCCGTCATGTTCCAGTGCTGGGCCTTCTTGTCTGGCGGGCGGTAGATGAATTTTCGGAGGGAGCTGACGGCGTGGGAGCCCACCAGGGTGTAGCGCCCGAAGGCCCGGCAGTCCACCACCCTGATGTTCAGGGGCGGGTGGAGGAGCTCGTTCTCCGGGAGGTCCTGGGGAGCAGAGGGGGGCTGGTTAGCAAGGGATGGATGTTGGCTTTTGGATGTTCACTTTTGTGGTTGGAAAAACCAGCAGGGACTAAAGCAGGGATGGTTTAGAGCAGCTCAGCAGAGCAGGGCTTGGGAGTCCCCAGAGAAAGGCTCCCACCGGCTGGAATGGAGCTCAAGTCCTCTGTTGCTGCAGGGGAGCTTGAAATAAGGGGCTGGGAGCCACAGTTTTGGCTTCAGAAAGTCTGGTTTCGGCTGAGGTTCCAGGGGGAAACACTCACCACTTCGAACCACTTGACCAAAGTGCTGAAGTTGGGGTTTTTCTTGTAGTTCTGGATGAGGGCGGACTGCACCCCCTTGCCAGCGCACTCGATGTCCACCCGGGGCCGGTCCACCTGAGCCAAGTTCACTCTCTTCAGGTCCCTGAGCCCCCAGAACAAGATCTAGAAGAGGAGGAGGAAGAGGCATGAACATGAGAGGGCTGCCCTCAGCTTGGAGGCCAAAGGAGTTGGTTCTGTGCATCCCCTGGGAGTGTCTGAGGCTGGGAAATGGGATCCCTTCGGAGTCCTGCAGCACCTCCAGCCAGCAGAGACACCCGCACCCATGGGGTGCTCCACGTGCAGCCACTACAGACGGATCCCTGCAGTGCAGACATCTCACCTTGGTGCTCAGCTGGCCACTAGTGATCCCCCCTGCCCTCCAGACACCCGTGGACAGGCTCTCCTGCCCTACACAACCTCCTGCCCTACAGGGCCAAGGCCATGCCAACACATCAGCTTTTGCTGTGTATCCGCCTCGCTGCTGAACGTTAAAATCTGGTGCTCTGAGGCAATTACCTCCACTCTGTATTTACTCAGCACCGGCCGAATCCCCAGGGGCACCGGCAGGATGGGGCCCCGGTCCATGTCTGTGGGGCCGTCGATTGGGGGCAGGTCCGACTTGCCCCCAGGACCAATCTGGAAGAGATGCAGCTCGGATTAGGATCACCAAATGATAGAATGGGTTGGGTTGGAGGGGACCCTTAAATTCCATCTAGTTCAAACCCCATGCCATGGGCAAGGACACCTCCCAGCAGCCCAGGCTGCTCATGTGAGCCACCCTATTGCCCCGGGGCTCTGAGGACAGGACCACATCTGATCGCCACCACAGCCCTCAGCATCACAGCAGGTCAGAAACCAAAGCCCCAGCTCCGGGGTGCCTTGTCTTTGGAGCACATCACTGGTGCTGGGGAGGATGAGATGGCTGCTGGGATGGTTCCTTGGATGGCTCAACCTGTGCAGAGGGACCCCCAGAGGCCACCTCCCAGGCACTGGCTGCTCCTGGTGCACAAAGACCCCTGAGACCCCTGCCCTGGATGGTGCTCAGCTGCATTAGAGGAGCCTGCAGCCATTCAGCACACCCAAACCCACCCCTGTGATGAGTTTCCCAGGGCCACTCTCATCTCAGCTGGGAGGTCTCATCCCTCCTGCACACCAGGAGACTGCTGAGACACGACCGTACAAATGTGGCAGTCTGAGTGCAAGGAAAAGAAGGCAGGAAAGAGGGAGGGTTTAACTCTGGTACCTCCGTGTACTATGGGGATAAAAATTTCGGCATATTCTTGGGATGCTGTTGTGAATTCTCACCCCTTTTTCTGTAGACCTTCACATTGGCATCTCAGAGAGCATCAAGACTCCCATTGGCATCTCCCAGTGATGCTGTAGAGAGTTTGGGCTAATGCAACCCTCTAGTGGGGTGCCCTGTCCAGAAGGAACCTGGGACTCGCTGCATATCATCTAGACCAGCAAAACTGGGCAGGAGCTGCCCTCGTGCTGGCTCAGTAGCTGTGTTAAACCCTTCTAGCTCCTATAGGATGTATGAACTACCTGCTGTTTGTGTAAGAATGGACTGACCCCACTGCCTTGTAAATCTCCAGTCCATCCTTCCCCTCTCTCAGGATGGGGTTGTTGGTACCTGGAGCAGCTCAAAGGCTGCCAGCAGGTCGCCCGCGGTGGAGTTGCCCCTGTAGATCTGGTAGTACTCCAGCTGCGGGGGGAACCGTGGCGGGCAGTACTGCTCATCTGACATCTTCACCACCGGTTTGGCAAAGGTGCGGCCCATGAAGTCAGCTTTGCCCTGGGGAAGGGAAGAGAGCACTCGGGTTTGCTGGCCCAGCATGACGCCTCCCAGCTCTTCCCACTGTGGTCAGAACAGGACCAGCCCCCTGGGCCTGGGACACCAAAGCTCAGCACCAGCTTTCACTGCTGGCTTCTCATCCAAAGGCGCTTCCTAAGGCATCAGCATCTTCAAGTGAGGTGGAGGGGATGGCCTAGGGCTGGGACAGCAAGCAGGCCAGGGTTGAGCAGCTACTCTGAAGGGAAAGGCTGAGGTAATATCTCCTTGATTCCCACCTCACCAAAATTCTCACTTCACTCTCAAAAATAAGATATCATTCAGTTGAGCCTAAGAGATCTAATGAGAAGCAGAGGCTCCTAGTCCATGCCCTGGGAGATGTGAGGGGACCTTCTCCCAAGGGTCAGCAGAAAGGCTGCTTCTTGCACCCTCTGCACTATTCGCCTTGCCTGTGAGCCAGGAGTGATCACAGCATCTATATGAGAGATTTTCCTCTGCTGAGATTCATCTTACCACCGTGTCCTGGTCATAGATCTCAATGACAATTATAGGGGGGTCGTCCCGCATCTCGTGGGCTTCTCCATACAGCTCCACGTTGTCGAAGACCAGCAGCTGGTCCCAGGTTGGGCAAAGGGTCTCATTGAGGACCTGGAAGAAAGGGAGAGGGACTTACTGGGACCCTGGGCAGGGGCAGCACGCAGGCTGTTGGTCTCAGTTCTCCTGCACCAGGCGCAGCCACGGGGATGGGCTCAGGAGAATGAGCACAGCCCTGGCCCGTCTCAGCCACGTCTCAGGCTGCAGCTCCAGCACCTGGCTTCATGCGTGTTTTTTTGGGCCAGCAAGCCATGGGGCATCTCCAAAGGACTCTTCCCAGAAACAAAAAGCCACAGCAACGGGAAAGCAGACAAGTTATTCCCACTTCTGCCAGCCCTCCAGGTCAGAAGATGGTGCTCACCTCAGTGCATTGGCTCTGGGAGGTGAAGAAAACTCGGGCAAAAGGGTCCGAAAGGCCGCTGCTGTCGGCAGCAAATAAACTCCTGGCCTGGTACATGTGGGCTCGCAGCTGGAAAACCTGCTTCTCTGCAAAAGAGAGGGGGAGTGGGACAGCTTGGTACACAAGTCTGGAGCCCAGCCGTGGGGCTCAGCCTGGAGAGCAAGTTCTCAGAGGCATGCTATTGCTCAGGACTGGCACTAACGACGGAAATTGGTTTAAAACCGGATTCCCAAATGGATAAGAAGTTCCTCAGCATCCTGCTCTCAGCATGCAGAACGGCAGCTATGAATGGGACAGGGAGGAGGGTACACAATTCCCACACCCCTATAGCTCCCTATAGAACTCCCCGTGGGACAACTGGAAGTGTTTCCCCTTAGCTCCTGGAAGACCCTTGGCACAAGTGGCGTCCAACCAGGCTCCCCCTGCCCTCCGTCTCCTGTCCCTAGAGCCACCGAGGGCAGCAGCTCTTACTGGTGTAAAGGAGGCTGATGGGTGGGAAGGACGGCAGGTTTTGGCCTCTGGCAATCTTCTTCTCCTCGAAGCCACAGGGCAGGCCGCTCAGGAAGTCCTTGCGCTGCTTGTTGAGGCCCAGCCACAAGTAAATCTCCATCTTGGCCTGAACTGTCCAGCCGGCAGGTCCAAAACCTCTCTTCCCAGGTAGCTGGGTACAAAGGACAGATGAGCTTAGGTGGCAATAGGGGAGGCTGTAGAGATGGACAGATCACCTCTTGCTGCACTCCCCCTCCAGCGCATTGCTTGTACCCCACTTACACCCAGGGACTCAGCCCTCATCAATTTGGATCACGCCCACTACTCTGTCTCATGCATTATCTTCTTCCTACCATGTTGGCTTCCTCTTCCCAAGACAAATTTCCCTTTCCTGGCCAGCTGGATCAAACATCTCTCTCCTTACAGACATTTCTCACCCACCAGACTGCACACGACCTGTGGTTTACACTTCCTAGCAGCACATTTCCATTGTCAGTAATGGATCTGTTGTGCCTAGTATTCAATCACCAGCAAAACTGGTTACCCAGCTCTCTCATCTCCATCCCCAGTCCTCCCAGTTTGCCCCTTCTCCATCTCCCATCCTCCCAGTTTGTCCCTTCTCCATCTCCCTCCTCCCAGCTGCAGTTCCCCAGGGAAGATGGGCAGGCACCTTGAGGAAGACGGTCTTCACTTTGGCGCAGTCCTTGCCCATCTCCTCATCCACGATGGAGTAGAGGATGTCCTTGGAAGGGACGCGGGCGTAGGCAATGCGTTTGTTGTTGCTCATCATCCAGATGAAGATATCAGGAATGGTGTGTTGGGGCTGCGAACACCAGCAAAGAGCCCTGTCGGTGTCTCAGCTCTTTGACCACTGAGGCACTGGCAGGGCTGTAGACCTTTGGAAGGCAACTTCAGCAAATCCCACAGGAGATGGATGTGTTTCGTGCCACCTGGGGGGCCATAGGAATGGTTTTGAGTCTCCCACTGCAGAACCCTGTCTGCTTAAGCAAAGCTACTGATAGCCAGTCTCAGCAGGGTGAAGCCTAGTGGGAAAGAAACTGGGATTTACATTTGTTCTAATTTAAATTATTATTATGATAAATAAAATTATTTTAAAATATAATAATAATAATAATGTTGGGTTAGAAGATTAAAGATTTTTCTTCCCTCTTCACTCGGTGGTCATGGGGACCATAGGGCAGGGGCCATGCCTCCGTTCCCTGCTCTGGAAGAGGTTCCCTGTCTGAACGTTTCCCACCATGCCCTACAATCTGTTTTATGTCCTGTAGTGGAGAGTCCAAGCCGAAGCAGCCCTTACTGCAGCAAGGAATATGTAGTTGAGCCTGAGAGCTTGCCATGGGAAGCAAGAACAAGGAGGTGGCAACAACTACAGCTTCCACAAGGGCCAGTAACCCCCACTGACTGCACCCCACTGATCCAATCTGAAACTGAAAATATCAGAGGAACGGTAATTTTCTGAAGGAAGGAAAAAATATCGTACTGATGCAACATCTCTTTGGAAGTGTGAGGAACTGTAATGTAGTGGTGTATTGCCTCTTACCTATGAGCCAGAGTGAAGCAAGAGCATACTGCTGTGATAAAAATGAGATGGTCTGCGTCCTGCAGGAGGACAGGGCTTTATATCACAGCCCTCTGAAGAGCCACATACTTTAACAGCTCCCTGCCTAGCCAGAAAAGTCCCCCTGGTGATGATTTTGGTGCTGTGTGGACATGTGCCACCTTCCAATGGCATGCATGGGGACCTGCACGGCCTCGCCATGGCTGGAGGCTGGGGGCACCACCTTCAGCTCAGCTGCTAGAGGGCCCAGCTCTGCTGCCGGCTGGGAAGGGCTCTTAAATTCCTTCTAGCTCTAACTCTTTCCAACCAGACAAGCCTAGGGCAGTTTAGTGAGGATTATTGGGCCGAGAGCTGTGTGCTGAGGTCCTCTCCCCTCTCAGGGCATGCAGAGGCCTCCATGAGGCCTGGCTGCTGCCTCGCCGTGCCATCCTTGTCCCCGTGGCAGGGCTCTCACCTCGTCCGCCAGGAAGCGGAGCTTCTGCAGGAAGTTCTGCACCAGCTTCAGCTTGTCCTTCATGGTGTTCTTCTTCACCTGCGACCGCAGGGTTGTGGCTTGCTGGCCCATGTTCTCCTGCGGTTAAAGGAGAGCCCAGGACAAAACAGGGGGAATGTAGATTTTCACAGGGTAAATTTGTAGCTTGGTGGTAGGCAGCTGGCTACAGAAGCTGGTGTCCTGTGCTGAGCCATCTGGATAAGCCCCTCCTCTTTGTGTTTCTCTTTTGGACGTCTTTTTGCTTGTTTAACTCCCTTGCAAGGACCTGGGCTACCAGCCCCAAATATTTAGGTTTTCTCTACTGCTGGAGCAGCTGCAATTTGCAGGGCTCCCAAAAATCCTCCTTTCCAGTGCACTCAGCTGTTTGTGAACCCACAGGACACCTGGGACCCTTACCAGACCCAAATGCTCTTGGGCTCCTCTGTTGAGAAACAACCCCCAGCCCTTCTTGCACAGAGAAACCATAACACCCAGGACCAAACTCCCCATTGCAGTGACAAGGTCCAGCCCTGTTCCCAAAACCTCCTCATTTCTGTGCCTGGCTGCCTCAAACTCACCAGCTCCCGCATGCAGGACTTGAGCCTCTCCCGGTCCAGCCTCGTGCGGGAAGAGTGGTGCTGGTCCTTGTCAGCCAAAGTTACGAAGCGCCTACAGAAAGGGTCAGCAGCATGAATCTTGTGGGATCCTGATGGGTCAAGCAGTGTGGCTGCCTCTGTGCCACCAGGAGGTCACCTCGCTGGGGAGAAATGTCCTCAATTTTTTGCCCAAGCCACGAGGCAGCCAATATGGAGTGGTGCCAATGCAATGGAAGAAAAGGAAAGGAAGAAATCCTTTATTGTGAATGTGCTTAGGCACTGAGCAGGCTGCCCCAAGGAGCTGTGGGTGCCCCATCCCTGGCAGTGCCAAAGGTTGGGCTGGATGGTATTATGGGATTATAATCCCTCTGGAATTTTGGGATTCTACAATCCTATGGATGTAGGATGTAGGACTGCTCTCCCATCCTTCGGAGGACGACCAGTCAAGGTGAGGTCACACTTCCAGTGCCACAACCTTGCCCGTAGCCCTGCAGAGGGCAGGGGTGTGCAGCACACCACCTTTGCCCATCTTTTACTCACAGGCACCCACTGCTCAGCTCCTCCAGGACCCCTCGCAGCCGGCGCTCTGGGTGCGGCTTCTCCGTTTTGATCATCTCCTGCACGTCATTGAGCCCTTCCTCCTGCAGCACAATGGGGGAAGCTGTGAGGGGGGCAGTGGGGTAGTTTTGTATGGGGGAGATGGTTCTGGGTGGTGGGAATAGCTCCATCACCCCCAGTGAGAGTGGCTGGGCAAGGTCCACAGTGCCTTGGCTGGACGTGGTAGGTTTTATCTTTGTGGGTCCTATTTGGACCCCTCTACTCCACTGTCTGCTCTTGTGAGCCTCCACCTGCACTGTGTTCAGCTCTGGGCCCTAGCACCAGTAGGACATGGACATATTAAAACGAGTCCAGAGGAGGCCCTGAGGATGAGCAGAGGCTGGAGCCCCTCACTGGGGAGACCTTCCAGTGGCCTGCTTATGCCTAAAGTCCATGAAGGTAAAGCCAACCCCCTCTTGCTGTCCTTGGTGGGGACCCCTGGGTCAAACTCACAGAAAATTCAATGAGCCCCTGGGGTTTGGACGCTCAAGCTGAGCATTTAATGTGGAGGAACTTTCCCCTTTCTGCACAAGTGGGTTACTGAGTCCTGCAGTTTGTCCCAGCTTTGTGGCAAGCTGCAGAGATGCTCAGGGAGGCTGGAAGTGCCTCACGGCCAACCCCATGCCCTGGCTGCCTCCCTCCCCAACCCACACTGACCAGCTTGTCTGCAATCTTGTCCATGATGTTGGCGTTATACAGCCTGCGGCGCTGGTCCTGCCACCAGCTCTTGATGTAGATGCAGGGCTTCTTCTCAAAGTAGGGCAGGTGGAAGTAGTTCCTGTGGGAGGAGGCAGAAGGAGTGCTCAGTGCTCCTGGCCAGCACCAAATCCTGTCCCCTGCCTCTCCTATGGAGGCAGAGCTGTGATGCCCCAAACCCCATCCAGGCTGGCCATTGCCAGCAGGAAAACCCACTCTGACCCCAGCCAGAGCCCACCCAAACATACAGCTACCGCATAAAGTGACTAGCATAAAGCTACTGCAGATCTTGCAGGGGTCACCCTTAGTCCAAAACCAGCCTCAGCTCATCATTCTGAAGCCATCGAGGGTATTTCCATCCAGAAGATGTCAGCAGAGACCCGTGCTTGAGCGAGAGGCTCCTGGCACCAAGAGGCTGGAGGCTATGAGGAAGGGAGCGTGAGCAGCTGAGCCCAGGCTCTCCAAGTGAGTCCCCTCAGCATTTGGTGTTCACCCCCACAAGGAGTTGGTGAACAAGTGAGGGACTTCCAAGCAGACACCTTAACTGAAGGGCAAACAGCCCCAGTTCAACGTGGCTGGTTTTGTTTCCCAACTGAGTTCAATCAACCAGTTATTTCTGACAAATTACATCTATGTACTGGTAAAACACAGCTAAAATAATCCTCTTTAAGTATTTCTCATTAGGTTATGTCCACTTAACTTTCTTGAGTACAAGTCCTTTACTTGCAAACTCAGGCTGTGGCTGAATGCTAGCCCTGACACACTAAGACATGTGCTGATCCTGCTCCTTTTGGGGTTTTCTGATCCAGCTGCTTGGGGCAGAAAGCACCAGCCTGAATTCTGCTTACAGCTGTCTGGATCTTTTCTGTACGTTAAGGTTGTTGCTACCTGCACACTACATGGCAACTTGTGAAGGAGGCACAAAAGATTGTCTTTTTTGCAGCTGGGGAAACTGAGGCAAGTAGAGCAGAAGGAATTTGTATGCTGACAACCAGACTGTCATGCCACAGACCTAGGGTAGGACCAAGTCTGGCTCTCTCAAGCACCAGCCAGTGGCCTGTCCATGACTTTAAGCAGTGGACATAGAGACTGACCAAAAGAGATGCTGCAAACTCGGGAGACAGAGGATTTTGTCTTTCATCCCATTCTCCTGCCTAGCTCATTCTCAAGAACTTTTTTCCAGTGCTTTTTTGCGTCCTCCCCTCACTGTGTGGCCGTGACCTTGTCTAGCTTTTAAGATCCCAAGTGACGAGAAAATGCAGCTTCTCCCAGCACAAATTACCTTCATTGCTGAAATCCATGCCTTATCTCTAGATGGATACTGCCTACCTCCACATGGTGCCTGTGACATTTTTCTGTCATGCAGCTAAAGAGAGCAAAGCGGTGAAGCCCAGACCTTTCCTCCCTGATGTGCAGTACCAAGGGTGGCAGTGCTCCTCAGGAAGGACCTGGATTTAAACTGTTTTCCTGAACGCATGGAACTTACGTGTACAGGAATTGACCTATTTTCTGAATGCTTTTTGAATCCACTGCTTAGCCTCATCCCAGTTTACCACAGGGTTAGAGCACTGGACAGCCATGAGTGTTTGGGGGTACAGCTGTCTAGGTGGGGGAGAGGTGAATTGAACCCTTATTAGACATCAGAGAATCATAGAATCACAGAATGTCAGGGATTGGAAGGGACTTTGAAAGATCATCTAGTCCAATTCCCCTGCCAGAGCAGGGAATGGGTTTTCCTCCATAGGGCACCTGCGGCCCCTCGGCCTGCTAGGCCCCGTGATGTCCCCGTGGACACCCGGGACATGTGGGGACACACGGAGCCCATCTCTGCCCTCTTTTGTGGCCAGGCAGGCACATCACCTGTCTGTGACCAGCGGCTTCATGGGCTGGGATGAGGAGACGGAGACCATCTCTCCGTCCTCGCCACCTTCATCCTCACTCGAGTTCTGCAGCAGCTCGGACTCCTCCTCGTCCCCATCCCCTCCTTCCTTCTTCCTCCGCAGGATGGGCTTGGCCATGCCATCAATCTGGTTCCCGTAATTACCTCGAGAATAAAACGTGAAACAAAGTCATGGGGCTGTAATTTATCAGGGTTTAAATGGGCTCAGTGACCTGCCTCTTGTTCAGACTGGGGAGGTTTTATCTGCAAGAACCATGCAGGACAGCAGAGTTCAGCTCCCCTAAACTTTGCCCAGAAGGCACAAATTGATGGCAGATCTTCATCCCCTGCTCTCTATCCCTGTTCCCTGGCTGCTTTAGCAGGGCCCTCAGTCATCCCTGGTCTGTGGGCTCTGGCACATGGAAGCATGGAAAAGGGGACAAGCTCTTGACTCTGGATCTTGCATTCCCTCCGTGAATGCTCCAAAACCACACTTGCCAAAACACAACCAACCTATCGTGACCTCAAAGTTGATGGGTTTGTCACCAATCTTCCTGTCAATCATTGTCGCTTCCAGGAAGGCTCCAAAGAGGAAGAACTCTTCCATCTTCCCAGTGCAGTTCTGCAGGGGAAATTGCAGGGATCAGAGTTCAGGTCAGCCCGAGGGATGCCCAGTGCTGGGCAGAGAAGTGCATCACCTGGCCCCTCTCAGCACCCCAAGGGACTCTTTGGAGGTGAGGTGCCACCACCTATGGGTTCTCAGGGAGACCCTGGGGTGTCCCCCTCAGCCTGACCTACTTGAGGGGCCTCAGGCTCACTGCAGAGAGAGTTTAGTTGAAGATTTGAGCCTAATGTTTAAATGTGGTGGATAAACTGAGATCAGCCATCCATTGCTTGTGAGGGACTGTCTAAAGGAGACTCAGGAATATGAGCCCAAGTTTGTTATCCAATTGAAATTATCAAACCGCTTGCCTGGATGCTCTCTCAGAACTGGAACAGCTTTATTTCCAGGTAGCTTAATTTCCCCTGGAGATGAGCTGAGACCACTTAATTTCCAAAATACACTAAATGTGCACTGCCATCTGACTACTCCCCTTCTACTTCCCATACTTGGCTCACATGGATTGACATGTGTGGGCATCCAAGCCTGGATGTACCCGTTTACACAGAGCATGGGCAAAAGGCCTTGCAGGCTTTACATGTAAGGACTAATGCCGTTGGACTTCCTTTTGTCAGAAAGCAGCAGTTTAATTTCTCTTATTAGTTTCACCCTGCCAGAATTGGTTGGGAAATAGACTTCATAGAATCATATCATAGAATGGCTTGGGTTGGAAGGGACCTTAAAGACCACCCAGTTCCAACCCCCTGCCATAGGCAGGGATGCCACCCATGAGATCAGGTTGCCCAAAGCCGCATCCAGCCTGGCCTTGAACACCTCCAGGAATGTGGCATCCACAGCTTCTTTGGGCAGCCTGTGCCAGTGCCTCACCACCCTATGAGTGAAGAATTTCCTCCGTACACCTCATCTAAATCTCCCATCTTTTATTTTAAAGCTCTTCCACCTCATTCTATCATTATCTGTCCAAGTAAAAACTTGTTCTTGGCTTCTGTTTTAACCCTGTCTTCAAGGATGGGAGTGAGAACACTGGCATTAGGAGATGACTCTCATCGTCTCTGTCTAACTCCCAGCATCTGAATGATCACAAATCCTGAAATCCTTGCAGGAACTGCTTTCATGATACTGGAGGATCCAGAACATTTAGGGCAACATTAAATGAGATCCTCAGTTTGTGATAACAGAGATAACTAACTGAGATAACTCTTCACTGGCAGCTGTAGGGTTAGGGGAGACTTACATCAGCAACTGATGTGGCCTGCTCCACTTGCACCTCGGTGGAGCTGTTGATCTCTGGGTTGCTGGTGTCCAAGATCTCCACAGCAAGGCTCATCAGAAGCCTGGCCCGGAAGGAGACGCCCTCTCCCAGGCCCTCGTTCAGCTCCTGGTGCTCATCCATCAGGGTGTAGTTGCGAGTGGAGCCATACATGTTCACCCACGCGGGGCCGAAGGTGGGCAGGTAGCCTGCAGCAAACCAGTTGTACACGTAGGGAAGGGGTGTGCAAGGAGGGCACGTCTGTGTCTCAGGGTGCAAACATGTTCATGGGCTGGCATCACTTTCCTGGTGTGTGTGCAGTGATATGGACTTAAAAATGCACATAGAATCATAGAAGCACAAGGTGGAAAGGACCTACAAGATCATCTAGTGATGTGTGTGCATGGAAATGCCTTCTTGCAACTGCACGTGGAGGCATTTTGCAGCGAAGGCAGTGATGGGCTCAGTGCAGTGCACCAGCCCCAAAACAGAGGTGAGACTCCCATGGGGCAAGTCACCCAATGGGACAGTCAAGAAAAAGAGGACTTCCCCCTTAGTCCTTTTTCAAAACCCATCTTTGTTTTCACATTGCACCTGCCCACGTGTGCTGGTGTATTCCTGGGTGTGTGGATGTGGCAGCCTGTGAGATATTCACCCCTTCATGGAAATGCATTTTTGAACAG
This sequence comes from Nettapus auritus, assembly GCA_011076525.1. Taxonomy (NCBI): domain Eukaryota; kingdom Metazoa; phylum Chordata; class Aves; order Anseriformes; family Anatidae; genus Nettapus; species Nettapus auritus. Next base: position 117,622,830 of record CM021767.1, read on the forward strand.
GGCCAACTATTCATGGGTGTCTTTGCTTTCACATGTTGGACTGGAGGCTTGTGTTGGGGCTTGGTTCTCAAAAAGTGTGTGCCCAGTGACCTCAGAAGGCCACTGCAGCGAGCTAAGATCCCTCCAGCAGTGCACCATGAAGCAGCTACCTCCAGGGGTGGAAACAGAGCCTGGGCTATCATGCTACCCCTCTGCCAAAGCAATATCTCTCCATCTGCACCCTGCCGTAGCTTTACCTTTGTCTCCTTCATTAGAGATCTTCCGCAAGTCAATGAAATGGGTACCAATGGCCACATCATTGACTTTGTCTGAGTCTCGAATCTGGACCTTTATCCGCTTGCACAAGGGGGGGAACATTTCTGTGAAGATTATCTGCTCATTCCAGAGAGGCTCGTAGCTGCTTTTTTGCACTGAAGTCTTCCCCTGCCAAGAAGGACAAGAAGGGTGTTTGACGTCTCTTGGGTGGTCTGAGCTCAAAGCCACCCTTCATGGCCTGAACTCCTTTCTAGCGACCACCAAAAACCACATTTTGCCGTGTGTCTCCCCCCCGTAACAGGCTCTTCTCCTCTACTGGGGCTGCTGCCACTCCATTCTAATCTGCACAAGAGAGGGGAACGTGGTATGCAGCAAACACGGCGGCTTTGCCCTGCCTCTGTGTCACAGAATCACAGAATCACCTAGGTTGGAAGAGCCCTCCAAGATCGCCTAGTCCAACCTCTGACCTAACACCAAAAAGTCTGCCACTAAACCATATCCCTAAGCTCTACATCTAAACAGCTTTTAAAGACCTCCAGGGATAGTGACTCAACCACTTCCCTGGGCAGCCCATTCCAGTGCCTCACAACCCTTTCAGTAAAGAAGTTCTTCCTAATATCCAACCTAAACCTCCCCTGGTGTCCTTGTGCCATGACTGCTCCCAGTCACATCACCCCCCCAGTACTGCATGCAGCTCCCTCACCTTCTGCCCCGCAAAGACCACCTGCACGTAGGGGTCTACCAAGTCCTTGTTCTCGCCAATGAGAGCCTTCTTCACGTTGGCCATGATGCTGGTGTTCATACGGGGCAGGCCTTCTGCTCGATAGATCTTGATGTAGAAACGAGCCCACTGCCTCTCCGGAGGGACCCCGTCTGGGAGGAGGAGGTTCCTGCAACGGCACAAATTGGGCTGGGCAGGTTGGGCAGGAGAGGCTAATGAAGGGCAAGGAGCTGCCTCACTTTCTGAGCACCAGCCCGGGGAGGTGGAAAGAGCCCTCATTTTATTGCTGTCCTGCCTCCACCTGTCCTCCTGTTTTGGGATGGGGAAGGTTGGTTTGGTAAGTAAAATCTTAGAGAAACCCCATGAGGTGCTCCTGAGACAATCTGCGTCCCACCTAAGGGGTATAATCATTATAGTCAGTGGAGTCTAGGGGACAATTAAACTCAGCCTAATTTAGGTATCTAAAGCAGACCATATTAAAGGGATGTTAGAAGAGCCTTTCCTTTAACATGGTAAAAGGGGTGATCTTTTTGGGGTGAGACCTGAACTCCACCAAATGCCTTTTATTGGCAGATTTTTTCCTCTTCTGGGAAAAGAAATGAGAGCCATTGGGGGATGATGTGAACAAAATAATTTCTAGAGGAATTGCTGCAGTTGTCCAAGACAAAGTGACGTAATATCATGACTACAGCACGGAAAAATGACCAAAAACATCTCAGGTGGTGCCTCCAGCTCCGAACCTCAGGCAGTCAAGAAAGCTACGTGGAGATTTTGCTCTTAGTCCAGGTTTCTGACTATATGGTGAGAGGCTGAGAAGTGAATTTAAAAGCCTATGAATGCACACGGAGATATTTAATTAGCCTGAAACATTTGGGGCTAGAACTATGTTTTAAACTCTCCTGTTTTTTGTTTGTATGTTTGCTTGTTTTTGGTTGGTTGGTTTGTTTTGTTTTTTGTTTTTCTGTTTTTTGGTTTTTGTTTGTCTTTTCCTTCCACGGCCTTTTAGAGGGTCTGTAGCGTCGCAGGGTCCTGTTTTCTCTCTGAAAAATCAACTTATTCGGTCCCTCTGGTTTCATTGCACAAGGTAAACATGCTCATAAGAGGGGCTGTCAACCCAATCTGGAAAGGCTGCTGTCCTCATTGTACAACCCAAGGCATGAAAAGTGTTTCCTGAGAAAGTCTGCATGAAGCTGGCTCTGCAAATCCGTACCCTTCGATATCATCCTCATCTGTCTCGTTGGCTTTGTGTGGTGTCTTGATATTGTCACCCTTCCCTACGACGGCGATGTCGCACTTCAGGTAACCTTTCAGCCCAGCGGTGAGGTCCTCGGGGTCAGACAGGATGGCCCACTTGTGGTAGAATTGGTGCTCTGGAAGCCAGGGGACAAGACTGTCACTGTGGAGCACAGCAATAATTCGGACAGAACCTCCCAAAAATTTCATTAGAAGATCTGTCTCATGTTAAAGACAGAGAAACAATGGGATAAACTGTCTGAAGAGGGATGTAGCCTTGACCACTGGAAATCCTTAAGGCCTAATGTGCCTTCTGGATGGTGTGAGACAAATTTCATCCTCACGCGGAGCAGGGAACCTGGCCAGATGCTCCCTTCTGTCCCCCCATCACCATCTGCTGAGCACCCCTGAAGTCCAGGCACTGGAGGCTCCATTTACACCTTAGCTCTCCGGCTAATTTACAGAGGCAGACTGCTGCAAGAGGCATGACATGGGAGCAAGGAAAAAAAATGCAGTGATCTTGGATCTATCTTTTCCAAAAGGATGCTGTTGTGTTCAGCTCTGGCATGCTGCAAGCACCGAGCCCTCACAGGGGCAATGCTCTTCTGTACAGAGCAGGCATTTCATGTGTCCCCTGGGTGTGTATTTGTTTTGTCAGTACCCCAGGCAGGACCAGCATGATTCCCCAATTCAGGGACCAGGCTTTTCAGGCAGAACTGACCCCTCTGGACCTCATTTACACAACTCCCTAAACTAATCCCCTCCGCGCCTGCTCTCATTGCCCGTGTTTAAGGACAGAATGCCAAAAGCATTCACTTCTCATTTATAGTTCTATAAAACAGGTTTCCCTGAAACAGATGTGCTATAAACGAGGCCCATAATTGCACAGCAGATTTCAGGAGCGCTCGTAAGGCCCATCTGCACTAAGTCACTGTGGGCTTCATCATCAGCCAGCAACACAGCAGCAGCGCTAATCAACCTCTTTCTCTTTTTCATTGCACATCCTCCCTTTCTTGGTTTAAATCTGAGCCACAGAGGGCAAGATCCTAGGACCCCATCTGAGGACCCTGGGCTATTTGAAGGGTCAGTGCCATGATTGCAAAGCTACCCTGGACTTCTGCAGTGGGTCGGCGGAGAGCTGGCAGAGAGGTGCCACCTTACTCCAGGTGGGATATGCCACCTCCTCTGGAGGTGCCAAGTGCTTTTTCTTGGCTGCAGAGGGAGTCCAGCTGACTTGCTTATGTCTAGGATAATAATTAAGTGAGATGAGCATCATCCAAGGGAGCAGTGCCTGCCTGGCTGCCTTGCAAAGGCATTTATTCAAGGGTGCAGGTAGGCACACATGGTGGTTGCACTCCGTGGCTACGTACCCGGCTGGGTGTAAACGGTTCCAACGTCCATCTTGAAGGAGCCTACCAAAGTCCCACTGCGCAGGAGGTTTTTTGAGTGGATCACCTGGAAGTCAAGGGGAAAACAAATCAGAGGTTTGCCCATGCCCCAGCTCTTTCCAGAAGTGTTCAATGTCAGGTAGAAAAGGAGCTGAGGCATTTTCCTTGCTTGGTACAGGACCTTAGTCTGTACTAGGACCCTAAGAGGCAGAGCTGGGTTGGCAGCTCTTGCTTAGCAGTCTTGCAAGCCTGTATTATTTGGATTGAATAGAAACAATGCAGAGAAATTCATCTTTGAAACGAGGTGAAGTTTCCAGCCACTATGGCAACAAACACCAGGACATTTACATGAACAGTCTTTAGGATCAAAATCGATGCCCTAATTCCCTTTGTGGGAGAAATTGTACAGGCGGTCTGTGCATGGGATGGATGTGGGGACGCCTAGTTAGTGAGCTAAAACACCCACAATCAGCCATGGAGGGCACAGCGGACACGGCAGTGGAGCTGTGTGGCCCCGGCAATTGAAGGCCAGTGGCAGAGAGGGACCAGGGCTCAACAAAAAAAGGTGAGGTTCATAGGACCGAACACCTCGGCTCCTGTCAGGGACCTTACATCCATTCCCAGTGCATGAGCAAAATGGGGTCATTTCCTTCAAAGCCTGGTAAAAAGGACAACGCGACCACGCTCACTCACGGACAGCTTGATGATCTTGTCAAACATGACGTCTGGGGGCACGTGGAAATCAAAGACGAAGTACTGAAAGGGAAAGAGCAGGCGTGAGGGCCAGAGAGCAGCTCCTTTGGGGACAAAAGACTGCATTATGGTGCCCGTTCTGCCAGGACAACCCCAGCCCCTGGCAGCATCTGCAGTCTGAGAGACCAGGAGGAAGCACTGACTTCTTGGAAAAACCAAGAACAGGTTGGCACAGATCGCTTTGTACCATCTGCAAAATGCCAGAGGGCAAAGTCTCCCTTTCTTCTTCTGTGTGATTTGAGATTTCATCTTATCCCGACAGGAAGTGACAGAAGAAAGAAACCCCGGGTGACAAGAAATCCCATTAATTGACTATATAGAAACAGGGGGGCCACGAGCATCTCTGGGGGACAGACCCACCTCATTGTAGTAAGGGCAGTTGGTCGATTCCTTCATGGAAGTGTATTTCTTTTCCTCTCCGACCTCCACGCAGACGACGGGGTCCATGTTGAGCCCAACCAGCTGCCGGGCCTCGATGATGGTGACGCTGACCTGTGTAGAGGGATTCATGGGCCTTCCTCTCCCAAGGGCAGCATCAGATGCCGCTCCTGGACTCCCATCTCTGCCTGGCTTTTGGTTTTGAAGCATTTTTATCACAGTGTTTGCAGTTTTGGGGTTTCTTTGTCACACCAAGGATACCCAGCTGCTTGGACAGGCCTAAAAACTGCGAGGTGTTGAGAGCAGGAAACCCAGGGCATCCCTGATCCTTCCACCCCAGAGCACGGAGCTTGGGTTTGCTTCCTACAAGGTGTAAAGTCCAGGGGATTTGGGGAGGAGAGGCTTGGTTGGCGACACCCCAGATGGCTTAAGGCGCTTCTGCTAGAAAATGCAATGGCAAAATGCCCCCTGAGGAAGAGGGCATTTTATGTTCTCCTCTTTATGTTCTGGTTGCACCACTCCTGAACTGAGCACACTGACTGCCCGCAAGCCTCACTGTTCGGTCTAGGTTCATTATGAGTCTAATTAAACCTCCTCCACATACAGACTGCTCTAACTGCTTCTCCTGTTTGGTCTCATCTGGGATGCACAAGCAGATCTGGCAGTGCTCTGCAATAAATCTCTAACAAAAATCATTGTTTGCATCATTCCGAGATGTCCCCAGGAAGGTGTTGCTGTGCAGAGAGGTGAGGACGTAAAGCGAAATTGCTGCCGACTCAGCACGCCTCGGTGAAAATAAGGAGAGAAACCAAATTATGAATCACGCCGGCAAAAACTGGTAAAAAAAAATAAAAAATGGGAGCAATATAGCTCATATGAGCCTGGGGAAACCAAATGTGTGGTTCTTCTAGTGCTGGTTTAAAGTGGTAGGAACGGAGCACTGCTGAAGAAGACAGCAGCAGCCATGTCCCAACCTACCTGAGGAAATACAACAATTTTCTGGCTGATAACAGCCAGGCTCTCCGGTCTTCAGTATGAACTGGCAGACTGAAAACTCTTGGGAAGTAAGTGAAATGCCTTGGAGGTGGGCTGTTGCTATCACAGACTAATCTGGGCTTTCTGGGCTTCAGATTGGGTGACTGGATTCAGGATGGAGAGCCACACCAGCAAGTGACTTAATGCAGAGCACGTCCTGGTTCCCAAGCCATCCCACAAGCAGAGGGGGACCTGCTGGGGTGAAGAGCTTCTGCTCCCCAGGCAGTGACTCTGCTGACATTCATGGTATGAAAAGGTTTGAAATAAAAGCTCTCAGTCTGCCTCTTCCTCTCCTAAAAGCAGCCTGCTGAGCATCCTCCCATCAGAAAGCAGCGGACACAGTGCCGTCACCTACCTGGTAATCCATCGGCCTCCCAGCACTTGGCTCCATTTTGATGTCGGGCTTGGACCTTTGAGGGGCAGAGGGAACCATCAGTCAACCAACAGATGGAATTACTGCCAGCTGGGACAGAGCATGGGCAGCCCTGCAATCTGCAGGGAGTCCCCTTGAATGTGAGGAACACAAACCCTGGGGCTGCAAGCTACAGTGGCAGCGGGTCAGATGTTTCCAAAAAGCACTGCTTGCACGGGATGACATGATTTTTCCTCATGCCCGTGTGCCAGCGTGCCCCCCCTGCTTGCACAAGCTCTCGTCTGGCCCTCACCTTTTATTCGAGACATTGGTGGTTACGGCTGTGACGGAGGCCAAGGAGATGGTGTCCGGGTCCAGCCCCCCTCCGAGCCTCATGGCTTTTCGGTCCAGGTCTTCTGCCTCCAGAACGGCGGGTTCATCTGCATAGGCACACGGAGACAAAGGAATGTCTCTTGTTGTTTCCACTCAGTGAATAATTAAAGGTGCAGAGAAAGGTAACCAATACGTCCTATCGACCTCACCCGATAACACAAGGAACAATGGGCGCCAGGTCAGCTCACAGGCAGCCCAAAATGGATTAAAAGGAGGTTTGCCTCATGTGACATATTATTCCACCCGGGGAACGTGCTGTATAGGGCTTTGTGACGGCAGTAAGCTTTGGAAAACTGAGAAATAAGAAACAGGAGGTAAAACAACACTGGAGCAAGCTGCAGAGCTAGCTACCAGGAGAGCAGCTGCAAAGGCAACCAGCTCTCCAGCTCGGGGATGATCAGGTCTGGAAAAACAGGAGAAAGGGGTCACATCCCAGGTGGGTCAAGCCCCCAAAGCCACCTGTCAATTGCAGACCCATGGGTCTGCATTTCTCTTGAAGGTGCTGAGATGCTGAGCTTCCTCGTGTGGGAGTCATATATGCAGTGCCTGCCCTACTGCTTTTGCTCTGGGCAAGAAACCACCAGTTTCAAAGGCAATGAGTAAAGCAGGGACAGTTTCTGTCCTTTGAGTCAGACACCCTGGTGTAGGTGATGGGTCACCGCTTGGCTTGGTGGCACCAAGGGGTAGCATGAAATCTACTTTCATGCCATGGATGCTGCTCCTGGGGTACAGGTTTCCTGCCTCTTTACCAGCCTAGGCAGGCCCCCAGCTTGCTCCAGGAGCAAGGGGAATGGTTTTAAAATAAAAGAGGGGAGATTTAGATGAGTTGTTAGGAGGAAATTTATCAGTTAGAGGGTGGTGAGGCACTGGAACCGGTTGCCCTGTGGGTGCCCCATCCCTGGCAGTGCCCAAAGCCAGGCTGGATGGGGCTGGGGGCAGCCTGGGCTGGTGGGAGGTGTCCCTGCCATGGAAGGGGATTGGAATTAGATGATCTTTAAGGTCCCTTCCAACCCAAACAGTTCTGTGTTTCTATAATTCTAAGATTACATGATTCTATGATTCTGTGACTCTGTGAATCACAAAATCAACGTGTTGCTCGTGGAGCGCTGCAGTGTGCTCTGACAGCAGGAAACCCAGCGCGTGTTGCCATATAACCAAAGGAGGCAAGACATCCACCCCATCCCAACACCAGCTGGCAGGACCAGGGGTCTGACAGAGGAGGTATGAAGTGAGCAGAGCCCCTACAAAGCATGCAAAAGCCAGGGGGTGCGTGGGTATCTGGGGAAGAAGCTATTGCCATGTACCAGCTACCACCGGGTACAGGGAGGTCTCCAGAACCAGCATCTAAAGCAACATTTCCTCCTTCCCCACAAGAACACACTGCCCCAAATCCTTGCCATTGAAACCCAATATTTGACCTGGATGGAAACAGCAATGAATTTCCGACCGCTGCCCCTCAAGCGTCTCCAGGAAGGCGTCCGATTTCAGGCAGCCCCACGGCGGCTGAGTCCTTCCTGATGCCTCGCTGAGCATGCAGCAAGGAGCAAGGGCAAAACTGTGCTTGGCATCGTCATGTCTGTGAATTATCCCATAAAACAAGCCGGAGGCTGCCTGCATGACCTCCAGGCTTTTCACCACAGTTGCACATTGCTGTCTGGCAAAGGCTTCAGTGGGGAACTCTCTCCATCAGGTCCCACTCCCCATTTCCCCATGGAGACCTTCCCTCCAGCTCTTCTCTGCACCAAGCACTCCCTGCCCCATCCCTGAGTTATGGACAGGCTGTGCCCAATGTAAGAGCCCCTTGTGGGGTCTCTCAGGTGCTTTTCTGGGGTGAGGGAAATGCTGGAAAAGCATCACAGGAGCAGGGAACAACCTCCACCCGCACCTACCTTGCTTCCGATGGTCATCCTTCGTGGGACGCGCCTTGCCAAGCTTCATAGCTGAAAAAACTCCTTTCCCAGCTCTGAAAGGGAAAAAAAAAAAACCAACACATTGAATCTTGTGTTTTCAGTGCAGTTGTCTGGGATTTGGTTGTGAGAAACGTAGGAGCTTTCCACAGGTCAAAGCAAGAGAGGAATGCCAGCTGAAAGAGCAGACAAGGACAGATGAAAACAAGGTGGGCACGCCAGAGTCCCCATAAATGCACTGCCTCTGAGTCTTGGGCCTTGTATTTTCTCAGGAATTCCCCACACTGGGATAAAACACAAGGCTGGAGCACAGCATGAACACCACCAAACCCTTCCACCTGCCCCATAGCTCCAGTCTCTGCTTGCCCCCTCTGCTCCCTTCCTCTCCTGACCCCCGTGCGATTGCTCCCTAGGGCAATTACCTAAAAAAACTGTACACCAAAAATTACCAATTCTAATCACCTTGGTGTGAAAAATCAGTAATATATTTGTCTAGGTGTGCAGCAAAGCTCTTCAGGTGCCCCTCGCCTGCAGGGAGCCAGGGCTGAGCTCCCCTCCTGTTCTCTGGGATGGGGTCGAATTCTCTCGGGAAGGTTTGGGCTGGATTGGCAAAGGTTTGCAAATTGCCTGCCAGTTGCTTTCCAAAAATGTTGATTACTTTAAGCCAAGCGTCAGAAGGAAAACTTCTCCTAGCTCCAGGTGCTGCGGTGGGATGCAACCACAAGTGTTTCAGGCATCCGGACCCTGTGTCACTTCCCCATTTCAACAGGAGCATCTCAGGACTCTGAGATAAAGTATTTGGCTGCTGGGGCTCAAAATTCACTTCGTTGTTATCCATTTACACCTCGTCCAGTTCAAAAGAAACAAGCAGACTTTCAAGTGGCTTTTTAAATCAATACTTCCTGGGGTGTTTTCTCAGCTCACCACAGCCTCACGGTCTGGGACCATTTAAATGAACTTAATTTCTAGTCCCTGGATGGCTCTGGTAAAAAAATGCAGCGCTTGGTACGCGACAGGATTATCACAACACCAGCCGGACTGCTCTAAAATAGAGATTTAACCAAAGGTCAGGGATTGCTGAAGGCAACGACAGATTTGCAGTCATTTTTATGAGATTTTTCGCTGTTATTTGGGTGCAAGTCCGTGCTGCTGTTGCAAAGACTTGGGAGCTTCAGGGTTGCACAAGACAGGACGTGACGTGGATTTTTAGCCTCAAGAATCAGCTGAAAAACCCCCAAAGCAGCCACAGCATTTGCAGAACTGAAAGCAGCAGATGCACGATCAGACCGTGCGGCAGCCCCCTTCTGAATTAAGGAGCGAATTGCTGGAGAGGTGCTTGGACTTGAGCTGGGATGAAGCCTTGCTCAGGGTCTCAGGGCACTCTCTGGTGGCTGTGATTTGCTCACAGGACCCCCAGGCAGGGGCAGCCCCTCGCTGGGAAGCCAGAGGATGGGTGAGGAGTGGGATCTATGTTCCTGGAGCAGCTGTGGGGGCAGCAGTGCTGTAAAACCCTTTGCAAACTCCCCTTTCTTATGAGCAAACGCAGCAGCTCAGGCTGTAAAACTGCTCCGAGACCACTCTCCACTGCCAGGTTTCCTTCCAGCAGACAAACAGCCCCTCGGCAAGCTGCACACCTCCGGTGCTGGTTATGTTCCCTTCTTTTCAAGACATTTCTTAAAAAAATGGGGAAGAAAATCCCACCAGCCCCAGAGCTGTCATGCAGGCAATTTGCTTGCAGATGGTTGGTGATAAAATCACTGTATCTGTCCTGGGGATTTAATTCCAGAATCATGGAATGGTTTGGGCTGGCAGGGACCTTAAAGCCCACCTGGTTCCAGCCCCCTGCCATGGGCACGACCCCTGCCCTCAGCCCAGGCTGCCCCCAGCCCCATCCAGCCTGGCCTTGGGCACTGATTTAGGGATGGGACTGGGTCAGGTTGGTGGCCCTGGAGGTGTTCAAGGACGAGTGGGAATGGACTTCGGGCAGCCTGGTCTGGTGGGAGGTGTCCATGCCCATAGCAGGGGGGTAGAACTGGGGGGGCTTTAAGGTCGCTTCCAACCCAAACCATTCTAGGATTAGATGAAGAGGACCCAGAATTGGGAAATATATGTCCTGAGATCCTCTAGCCCACCCGTGAGATGAGCATCAGCTCCAGAGCAGGGTTCAGAGGGCACCCAGCCACATCCCCATGCTCAGCTCAGCCCCCTTCTTCCCTCGCCCTGCCCCTCCTGGTGTTCCCCCGGGCACTGCAGCCCCAGGGGGACGAGTATTTAGGAAACAGCCACCGAGGAAAACCAAAAATAAAAGCATAAAGGAGTGGATTTGGGTGGGTTTTGGCAGCATACATGGCAAATATCAAGGACAAGGGAAGAAGCAAGCAAAGGACCAGGAGGAAGCCATCCCAGGCGCTTTGGGGGCAGACACCCAGGTAACCCCCCAGCAGCTCCGACCCCATCCCAAAACCCCTCTGTCACCTTCTCCAAGCCAGATGAGCACCAATAGATCCCAAACACTGCCCCCATCCCCTTCCCGTCCCCCGGGGGCTCTACCTTCACCCGCCGGCCTCCAGGACCTGGCTTCCTCCAGGAGACACGGGAAGAGCTCCGCCGAGACGGGAGAGCCACCAACATCTATGGCAGGACGGCCATCCCCTCGTGCCCCACGAGCAGGTCAGGGTCAAGCAGAGATGAAGACCCTGGCCAAAAGCCTCCTCTCTGGGCACAGCAGGGTTTTGGCAGCGTTAAGGAAAGGCCGTGCCAGCCCCTCCGTTGCTCCCACGGGGATAAAACACGGAGGCAGGCGGCAGCAGCCGGGTGGGAGCCGGCGGAGAGCTGACACCGTCCCCGCATGAATATTGCATGAGGACCCGTGAACCTGAGATGCCGACACAGGCTGTGCCACAACCCCCCTCTGCCTCAGCCTGGCTTTAGCCTCCTGCAGCACCGGGATGCCACCAGCCTGCCTGCTCCTTCCAAAACCGTGCCAGCTGCTGGCCCGCTGCAGCCTGGTTTGATGTCTCCAAGCAAGCTCAGCCCTATATTAGACACCAGAGCATCCACCCAGCCTCCCACGGTGTGCTTCCCTCGGATTTTCTGGTGTTTAACATGGGACTGAGCAGATGAATTGTCTTCATCTGATGGAGGAAGGCACATCCATCGTTTTGTCTGCAGCTCCCAGGAGAGCACGGCTCCGCAGCAGGGAGCCCCGAGGGGCAGCAGCCCCTCTCCTGGGCAGCTTCTGGTTAAAGATCTGGTTCCTGGTTAATTATTCAGGGATAGAAAGGACACTCTAATCATTGCTTTTTACTGGGGAGCTGAGAGCAGGGAAGGAGAGCGGGGCCGTCACGGCTCATTTCTCTGCAGGAATTCTGTCTGTAAGGTAGGTCTTGCCTCCACGTGTGCCAAGGACAGAACTTGAGGACACACCATCCTCCAGCCCAGGCTGTGCTGAGGCCACACTGGTGGGAAAGTGCCCTGATGGGGCAGGGGTTGTCCCCTGGGCAGCAGATCTTAGCCTGTACTCGCAGGAGACTCGAGCTTAAGCCCCAGCAGATGTGTGTCAGGGGGCTGGGGGATGCTGCTCAGGCACTGCCTGGTCTGGTACCGACACAAACGACCGGGATAAAAGCAAAAAGAGGTAAAGAAACACGTCCACGTGGATGACGTGGCAGCCTGACCCAGAGCTGTAAAGCTGGTGCCAAGTCCTGTTTGCTCAGCCCTGTGCCAAACCCCTCTCCTGCCCCAAAACATCCAAGCATCCAAGAGACCCGAGCTCCTCCGGACCCAAAAGGCTCAGATTTAGGGAAGGGGAGAGCACAGCAGGTACCAGGCCAGCCCCAAAGGTGAGCTAGGACAGCTGGAAATGAGGAGGAGAAGGAGCAGGGAGAGCAAACCTACTTGTGCTCCTTTGTCTTCTCTCTGCCTTTGCTGGAGCCGGTGCATCAGGGGAACAAAAGGCAAACGAGTTTCAGTGCGTTGCGAGAGCTCCATCCAGCCCACTAAAACAACCCTCCTGCAGCTCTCCTGCTCCTCAGGGGTGCTCCCGGGTACCCCATCCCCAGCTGTGGCCACGGGCATCTTTTCTCAGCCAAGCTGACCCCAAAGATTTGGGCTCGGGCAGGGCTCAGCCTGGAGCTGGGGAGCAGCCAAGGAAATCCACCCAGAAAAGCAAACGCCGCTGGGCCATCTGCATTGTAAATCCACCCGAGGATGCTGATCCCAATCCAGCGACAGGAGGAAGGGGAACCCCAGGGGCACCCCAGGGTGCTTTGGATGGGCTCTGGCCATGGCAGGGAAGGGCCCTGCAAGATTTTTATTTATATATATGCATATATATACATAGTTTATATTTATATGATATATATATACTATATTTTTAATTTATATCGTGGGCCATGTGATTTGCTGGTGATTTTATTTTTATTTAGCCCATTTTCTGCTGAAGTTCAATGCCTCCCTCACTGTTTCTATCTGATCCCGTTAACCTGGGTGGACGTGAGGGCTGCAGAAGTGCTGAGCTCCACGAGGGGCTCAGAGATCCCTCCTCCAGGTCCCCGTGGAGCAGCTGATGCTGCATTTCTTTCTCTGTCCCCTCCTTCATCCCCTGCTCCTCCTGCTCCAACCCTCGCTGCAGAACGAAGCTTCTCCGGCTGCCAAAATTCGACATTTTGGTGCCAGTGAAGGACACAGATTTCCCAGGATGGCAGCACCAGGGATTTCCCTCTTTATGTCTTCGTGAAAATTGGCCTCAAGCACTCTCTTAGCACAGCTGAACTTGTGGCCCTGCCCCGGGGCTGTTCCAAGGGAGAGCTAAAGGAAAGTGAGCCCGGGCCCAAGCAGGGAAGGGGGAGCCAGGTACCTGAATGGCAACACGAGGTGTCTTTTCTCTCTGCCCTTAGCCTTAGCTCTGCAACCACAAAGTTCAGGTGAGATTCGTCCCGCTGCCGTGGCAAAACCTGCACCCACCTTCTTCCCTCAAAACCTTGCTCAGCTGCATGCAACAGGCACCAAGAGAACCCAGGGCATGGGCATGTCGGGTGAGAATGAGATGGGAATGTGCTGGATGTCTGGTTGTGGGTGGGTGGAGAGATGCATGGATGGAAGGAAGGATGGATGGATGGATAAGTGGATGGATGGATGGATGGATGGATGGATGGATGGAAGGATGGAAGGATGGATAAGTGGATGGATGGATGGGTGGATAGATAGGTGGATGGATGGAAGGATGGATGGGTGGACGGATGGACGGATGGATGGGTGGATGGGTGTGTGGATGGATGGAGAGATGGATGGATGGATAAGTGGATTGATGGATGGATGGATGGATGAGTGGTTGGGTGGATGGATGGATGGATGAAGGGATGTACGTATGGATGGATGGACGGATGGATGGATGGATGGATGAAGGGATGGATGGATGGATAAGTGGATGGATGGATGGGTGGATAGATAGGTGGATGGATGGAAGGATGGATGGGTGAACAGACGGACAGATGGATGGATGGATGGATGGATGGTGTGTGGATGAGTGGGTGGATGGATGGATGGATGGATGGAGGGATGGATGAGTAGATGGATGGATGAATGGATGGGTGGGTGGATGGATGGGTGGATGAAGGGATGGATGGAAGGAAGGAAGGAAAGAAGGAAAGAAGGAAGGAAGGAAGGAAGGATGTTATGGCACTGGGATAGATGGACAGAGAGACAGTCCTATATGGAAGTGGATGGATGGAGGGAAGAATGGAAAGAATTGCACTGACAGATGAATGGAAAGAAATTCAATGAGATGGATGGATTTTATTGAGATGGATCAATGGACAGATGGAGAAAATAAAAGTAGGATGAGGCTGTGGCTAGTAAGAACTGTGTTGGGATGAATGGATGATGGATGGATGGATGGATGGATGAGTGGGTGGATGGATGGATAGATAGATAAGAAGACAGATAAATCTTATCCTCCAAGCTCCTTCAGAAGGCTACCAAGTGAAAGGATGTCCTTGTTGGTCACAGAGGAGAACAGACCAAACCCAAAGAAGACCTGCCATTTGGGGAGGAGGGAATGGGGTGAGTACAAGAAAGCTCTGCACCCAAGTAAGAAGAGGGCAGGAAGATGTTAGGACCCCCCCTTGGGGCCAAACACCATGCAGGGATTGTTATGCCACACGTCACATGCTTGCACACAGCATGCCCAAAGGGCCTGAGACGAGAAGGGATATCACCCCTGGTACCTGGAGTCTTCAGGGTCTTCGCTGTTTGGAAGAGACACAGCCAGGAGGATGAACATGAGGAAAAACCAACCCCCAAAGAGACGTACCCTCCCACAGCCCATGGGAGCCCACCACAGCAGGGGAAAGGAACACCAGCTGCCATCCCCACCCCAGGAGGATCTCCTGGAGATTATACTGAGGTTCATTCACTGCAATGCACAGTGAAGGGCAAGGTCTTGCTCTGGCCTCGGCCAGCACTGCATGGCCAGGCAGCAGGACACCAATCCTATCCCAAATTCTTCGTCCTCTCCACCTCCCCCAGGTACTGAGCAGCAGCAGCAAAGCACAGACCTCCTCCTGCATCTCCTCCAGCGACTGACCCTGCGTCAGGGCAGAGGTTGGAACTACATGGTCTTTAAGGTCCCTTCCAGCCCAAACCACTGCAGGATTCCCTAATTCTATGACGAGGATGGGCCAGGATGAGGGCGACCCCCCACCAGCCATGACGTTTTGGTACCTTGCTACTGACTTGTATCCATCGTTGAACTTAATCCTGAGCGAGGCACCGAAAAGAGAGAAAAACAACCACAACATCAGGCTTCTTGAAGCATCCCCCCAGCAGCAAGGCACACATTGAGCTGGTCGGTGCCTTCCAGGCTTCTCCAGCCCCGCTGCTGGTTGCTGCTGCTGGATGTGCCCAGCCATGGGATCTCTGCTCATGCCATCCCCAGGGAAGGTCCGGCTGGTGGCAGGGAGCTGTCACCAGCTGGCAGCAGGCAACATCCACTGCTCCTCTGGGTCTGGAAGATCTCCGGCAGTTTCATTGTATATGGGAAGGGTTGCAGGGACTGGTAGCCTTCAGGAGATCTTTTCATTGCTTTTTCCCAGGACAAAAAGGACCCAGGTTGCCTAATTGTGCTGATGGAGGCATTGTGCAACACCTCTGACATGTGTGCCCAAGTGCCACGCTTGCACCGTCAGTTCCAGACCTCCTTATCTACTTGGACTTGGAGGTTATGGACCTGTCCACATGGATCTTCATTATAACCAAGGACAGAGACACACACCCAAAGACTGAATTGATCCTAGGAGAGTAAACATCCCTTGGGATATTCCTCTCGGGATTTCCTTTAGCTGTAGGGACAGCCCTAAGGAGATGGGGCTCACAGCAACAGCCTGGCTGAGCTTCCTAGGGCCATGCAGGATGGTGCTGGGCTGCCCCGCACAGCCCCAGCACCCACCTCCCTTTAGCCACAGCACCTCTGGAAGCCACCGAACGCTGAGCAAACAGGGCTGGGGACAACAGAAGCAGGGGATCTGCCCCTTCCCAGCCTCCTGTCCTGGAGGTTTCCATCACCAAGTCCAACGCCAGAGCTTGGCAACGACGCCAGCTTCGGATCGAGCGAGCCGTGGGGATAATTAGTAGGGGGCAGAGGGCCGAACCCGGTCGGACACGGTTTGGGTCTGCTGGGCACGCACAAAAAAAGGCACGATCAATAATTCACCTTGCCCAGATTGCTTTCGGCTGAGGGCTGTGTGCTGCCCATCAATATTTCAAGGCGAACAGCTATCAGGTGATGCGTGGCGGGGGCTCGGTTTCAAGGTGGTCGGCGGATGCGATGCTCACAGCCCCATCCCACCGAAATTTGGGCAGGCCAGCAGTCCCTGCTCCCCCTGCACCGCTCTGGAAGTGCCCATCAGAGGGAAGCCAGGGACAAATAGATGGCAAATAGACGGACCAGGGCTCGTTCCCTGGCCAGGATGAAGCTTGTGCTGGACACTTACGTGTCTCATGGGCACTGCAGGGTGAGCAGGCTCCGAACGGAGAGCCCTGGTGAAATGTGTAAACCTGGATGAGGCAGATCTGGGCCCCCAGGCTTTGACATTTTGGCCTGGGTTTAAGGAATTGGTCTCTGGAGAGCAAGACCTTGATTATGTCTCAGCGGGACAGAGGCAGGATTTCAGGGCCGTGGTCTGAGCAGGGCTGCTGGGGGTGTTTACCTAAGGTGCTGATCTTCTTCTGCGTCATCTCCAAGGCTGGGGCATTTACAGAGAGAGAGGGAAAAAAACACTGTGATAAGAAGTTAGAAGGCTCCTCCATTGTGCCAGAGTATTAAAAAAGGGATGACTTGTTCCAGCACAGGATAACCTCAGAGCACAGCACCACAGCAGAGCACTCCACGCATGCCTGAGGACCCACAACCAGTCTGAGCTGAGCTGAGCTTGAATTTTTTTCAGCTGGGGTGGCAGTGGCTTCCCTCTCTTGTAGCAACTGCCTTCTCAGCCTTGTCTCCAGCTTGCCTGGCCACCCAGAAAACCAGCTTGCAAAACACAAAGGCAGCCCACGTGGGACCAGAGAGGCAGTCAGGGTGGGTTTACTGCTGGGTTTCAGCTCTGGTGGGGCTGGCCGGCAGGTAGGCAGGTCCCCTGTGGGGTGAGAACGTGGTGCAGAGCATCCAGGTGGCCTGCAGAAACTGGGAAGAATTTAGCTTGCAGCCTCTTTGGGGCTGCAGGTGGACCTGGTAGAAGAAACATGAGGTGAAACCCCAGAGCAAAGCCCCAAAACCTCAATGAGGCTGGTCTCAGGGTGGGCTGGGGGCTGAGCCCCCCATCGCAGGGCTTTGTCCCAGAGATGGGACAGGGTGAACCGACATTTTCTGCGTCTTTTCCTTCCCTCTGCAAGCTTCCAGCCCTGTTATTCCCGAAAAAAATGCCTCTGAGATAAATTACTGCAATCTCCCTAACTTTTTCTCACCTAACATCCCAGGATAATGGAAACAACAGCAATCGGTGGGCTGGGACCCCCATTTCCAGGGGGAACACGGGGTCCCTCTGCCTGCCTCCAGGTGGGCTGAAGCATGTGTGCAAGCAGAGGATGAGCCCAGGCTCCCAGGGGATCCGTCAGGCAGGGGTTAAGCCATAAGGAAGCACGTCTGGGGGCTATGTTTTAGGAATATTTGATGTCATTCAGCCTGCTTCTGAAATATCAGGCACCAATGTGATGGGTCACAGAAGCCTGCAGAGGGCAAGCGCTTTTATAGCTTTGTCAAACAGTCCCCGATGGTTTTGGGGATGCTCCTGCTGGGGGTGACGAGGTTTATCTCTGGGACTTCTGGTGCTAGGCACGAAGAAGGCTTTGCAGTGAGGCTGCAGCCTCCAACGAGCTGCTTTCTGCAGGTTATTGACCGCAGCCTGATTTCTCACCGTGCTGTTTGTCTCTGCCAGAACCATTAGCAGGGAGCCCGGGAGGTGCTCCAGGCTCTTTGCTATTTTTCCCTGTCGTGGAGGGGAAAAAAAATAAATAGCAAAATGGTTTTGTGTCTGCACTTTCTCGCCAGGAAACCTGCTGGGAGTGACCTGGAGCACCTGGTGGAGGTGTTTGCCTGCAGGATGTGTGTGTACCTGCTCCTGGGACACGGGGCTGAGCTGCAGGCAGCTTCCTTGGTCCCAGCTGCACATGAATGCCTGGCGAGTTCCTAGCATGGCACTATTTGTGTGCTCCTGGTTGCTGCTGCTGCTCTTCCCCTTTCGAGGCCTGTTTGTTCTCCCCCCCCCGCACCTTCCTGGGAAAGGGAATTGGCTGAATAACAAAATAATGTCCCTAATGAGCCGGGGAAGGAGGCAGGCAGCACTGTGATGGAGACACCGCCAGCCCGTGGAAATCCAGGGGGATCTTTCCACTGCCTTCAGCCGGATCCAAAGCACCCCCGGGAGGACACAGAGGATGGAAGCAGGCTGAGAAGACACACGGGGTTACATGAAAGGGATTGTCAAAGAGATTTAATCCTGTTCATTGGGCATGTACCACAGCCACATACCTCTGCACTGCCAGATTAAAGGTGCAAGGGCACGCTCCCTGCCTTTGAAGACAAACTGCCCAGCAATCATCACACCCATCCTGATCTCCCCCGTCCAAAGACAGGTTTTGGATGGGAAATAATCCCAAATCTGTCCTATGGGGCTGGCCCCTGTTGTCAGCTTGGTGTCTGGGTTTTACCTGAGCTTCTCTTTGCTGCATCTCCTCCCTGAATGCTTTCTGGGCACGGTGGGGAACAATCCACAGCACTGCACGGCAAGAAAAAAACACTGCAGACAGAAACGCACATCACAAGGAGCTGTTCCCAGCTCTGGACAGATCTGGCCTCTGGTTCTGGGGACGTCTGTGGTGGAGGAAAGGCCTCCCAGATGAGGCAGCACCCCATCTGCAGCCTCACCCCACGGCCTTTCCTCCTGCATCCCAGCACCTGAGCATCCTTTCCAAAGATGCTGCTACAGCTCCTGCAGCTGAGAAGTGGGAATCCAGCAGCAACACTTGCAGGATATCCCCAGGGACACATCAGGAGCAACGTAGCACTGCACACCCCATGGCCACCAGCACGGGTGGGTGCTGGCCTGCTCCCTACCTCGTGCTGAGGGAGCCCTGGCTAAGGGTGTCCCCCTCGCCCAGGAGCTCGTCGTCGCTGTGGTAATACATCTCGTCCTCTTCCATCCTGCGGGGGTGGTAAGGTGGGAAACGTGAGGCCCTTTCCTCCCCGGTGTTCATATTTGGGTTGACATTGAAGGCCATGGGGGGCTGAAGCTCCCTGTGCTGCTGCTGCAGGACAAATTTTCTCCATCCCATCTTCTCCTTGGGACAAAGACAGCAGGCAAAGCCCTGGGACACCCTCAAGCTTTAGTTCATTTATCCACATATCTTGCTTGGGACAGTGATTAGAGCACGCCCTGCATTTCTGGGGTGTCTACTGTGCTGTTTCCTCCTCCTGGGATGGCCCGGGAAGGAGCTGCAGCAGCCTGGCTCTGGGTCAGCCTTGTGGACGAGATCTTTTTGGAAAGCAGTATGGATATCAAGGAAAAAAAATCTGCCAAGTCCCCCCCAAATCCCTCAACACCTTCTCTCCTGGCAGCATCACGGTCCGCCGAGCCGGGAAACGAGTTCGCGCTTTCCATTTGCCTGAAAATTCGCAGGTTTCAGCCCAGTTCACACAGCTAATTAAGTGCCTAGGAGTGATGTGAGCGACTGGGAATATCTTTCCTCAACCTCACCGTGGGGAAAAAGAAATTTTGCCCTTATATGGCCGTAATAAAGTGCTAAACGCAGGCAGAAAGCAAACACTGCCGGAGCACACGACTGTGGAAACACAGGGTGGGGGATGCATGGCTGCAGCAGCACCAGAAATGCAAATATTTTTTAAAAGTGGTCAATTTCTAGTGTTTTGGTTGGATTCACCTTCCTAGTGGTTGGGCTGCGACCCTCAGCCATGGACTGTGTGGTCCTGGGGAGTGTAGAGTGACCAGAGCACCCAGCTCTGCACCTCCTCTACTGGTTATCAATTTCCATGAGATTTTAAGTGAGTTCAGGGCTTTGAGGTCTCCGCTCTTCCAGCTGTGTTCAGGAGCTACTGGAGTGGAGCCAGGCAGACGGAGTGACTGTTATGGACAGCACAACTACGTAAATGACATAAATTTGCCTGAAAACCTGGCTTAGAGGCCCGTGAACCCAAAGCTGGATGAGGGGTCTCAGAGCACCCATGATGGGGTGGGCCAAATCCAGCCCAGCATCTCTGTGGTCCACTCATTCCTTGGCCTCGTGAGTGGTGTACAAGGGCTGTTCCTCGACACCCAAGCACCCATAAGCAGCAGCCCATGGCAGAACTGGTCCCAGCTCACACCTCACCCCAAAGGACAGCCACCTACAGCATCCCCAGCCCCGAACCCTCCCCACACATCCTTTGCAACTGGTTGCAGCAGCTCTGTGTCAAGCAATGGAAGGAGACCCTTCCTGGGCTTGTTTTCATCTGGGATCACATCCCATGAGCTTAGGAAGACACAAGGATGATGCCAAGGAGCTGTAAGCTAACAGAAAGATGGTAATGGCATCCCTTAGAGGCCTGGAGGTGTCCCCTTGTCATCCAGGGGTCCTCAGCTAATCCAAACAGGGCTCGCCTTCCTTGGTACGGGAATGGAGATTTCATTTAAACCTGGTGACATTCAGAGGGACAAGGAGAAAGGGGGGTGCAATGGCTCATCACCTCTGTTCCACAGCATCCCTGGTTTCTCCTCCAGCCTCACCACAGGATGTGCACACTTGTAATGCTCCTGGCACGTGGACAAATGTCAAAGGCAACGTCACCACCCCAGAAGCATCCTCACCATGTGGGATCACGGCCTGCCTCCTGCCCCAAGCACACCATCATCTCCTCATATCTGTATTCACCCTCCTCATATCTGTATTTAATCACATTTATAACCCAACATCTGCCATGTTCTCCAAACCCTGATGCTCGTGGGAGGCCATGGCTCCATGCTGGAGGGCCCTGGAGGAGCACCAGGTCCTGTTGACACCAGCACAAGGCCCTGCATGACCCATCCTCATCTCCAGCAGTGGTATGGGTCTCATGGAGGCTGAGGAGGAGGAAGAGGAGTGCTGTGGGGTGGGAGGCTCCTCAGACGGGTGCTTGGGACAACACTGCCCTTTGGTGACATCCCGGCCACCACCACGGCCCCCGTTACCTCCTGAAGCTCCTGTCGGCAGGCTGCTGGCTGGATTTCCCCAGGGACACGTCCGAGCCCTGCCGAAGGCTGGGGAGGAGGCTGTCCGTCTCCAGAGGGCACCTGCCATCCCCCTCTGAGCGGAGGCTGGGGGTCTCCAGGAACTCCTTGTCGCTCCACGTGCCCACCGTCCCGTCCTGGGCCTGGTACCGGATCTCTATGGAGATGCTGGTCTGAAATACATGAGGAGCGGGGTTCAGCCCCAAGGAAGGCAGGTCCCACAAAATCACAAAGGCAGTAGGAGCTGCCAGGCCTCTTCTCTTCCAGAGCATGAGGCATTTGGGGAGTGGGCCTTCAGGGTTTAAGGCCCGGCCGAGGATGTGAGAGCTCATCGTGCTGCAAAGAACCACCAACACCACCCTTGTTCTGATGGCCAAAGTCCTAAAAACTCTGCTTTGGTCAGAGCAGCCAGCAAAGTGTCTCCACTAAAACCAGATGAATAGGGAAAGGCAGATATGGTGCCAGCTGCCGCAGAGATTAAACCAAACCCAGATCTTTCTCCACCTTATGGGTCCTTTCCAACTTGGGATATTCTATGATTCTAGGGTGGTTTGTTTTTTGGGGGGGGGCACATGCAATTTTCCATGGTTAGTATCCATCGAGGAGCCCACTGTCAGAGACCACTGAAGAGGCAAACCCTGAGCAGGAAAAAATGCGATGGAAAACCTCCCTTTTCCTGAATTTTTTAGGAGAACCACCTGTATTTTTAGGAGAATTGGGAGCATCCTGGTGCTGCCTGTCCAAGGGAAGGAGAAAGGGCCAGAAGATGCAAGATGTGTCTGGGGGGAATTCGGGACATTCGGTGAGCCCAGCTGGACACAGCTTTGCGGAAGGTTTTGACTGATTTTTTTCTTTCTACGGTAAAATGCAAATTTGAGTCAATCAGAATGATTTGCCCCACTGTGGTGCCACCACCAAGCTGATTCAAATGGTTTGAAAAAGCGAATACAGAGGTGAGTGAAAGATCCACACTGAACCATTAATTTTTCATATTTTTAAGCCACCACAATGCTATTATGAGACATTTTCTCCTGAAATATTATTTTAAAACTATTTTTTAAAGTTAAAAAAATCCTTAAAAAGAAACTAGAAATTATGGGTGCAATAAAACAAACGATTTTGTTTTGGGGCTGAATAATATAGTCACTTGTTTGAAGGGAAAATAGTAGGTATAAACTGAAACCAAAGTCACACTGCAAGAGAAACTCTGACTTTTAATGGTAAAGACAATTACCAAGTGGAATGGTTCATTGAAGGACTGCTGGCTCCTCTGTCACTGGACATTTAAAATATTTGTATTCGTATTTATTTTGATTTTTATTTTTACTTATATTTTTATTTTTACTTATATTTTTATTTTTAATTATATTTTTACTTTTATTTTTACTTTTATTTTTATTTTTACTTTTATTTTTATTTTATTTGCTCCCTGGCCAGCTAACAATAATTTTTGAGGTGTCCCAGAGCCCCTTGTTGATGGCCAGATTACATGACCACGAAACCCCTCCTGGCTTTGCAGCTCTTGGGTCTTTTTGTCAGTAATGCTATTAGGGCCGGGCAGCAAAGAAAAAGGAAAGTCTTTTTCAGCCCTTCCCTGTGTTTAATTTCAGACGGTGACACTGAACTGGAGCCACCTGGAGCCCTGCAGCACAGGGGTCCCAAAGTGCAGGGGTCCCAAAACTTGGGGTCCCACAGCACGGGGAGGGGGTGGTCCCACAGCACAGAATCCCACAGCACAGGGATCCCAAAGCAAAGGGGTCCCAAAACTTGGGGTCCCACAACACAGGGGGGTCTTGCAGCACAGGGTCCCTGGGCACTTGCCCCCCATGTCCCTGCCCTCCTGCTGCGGTGCTGGAGCCATGCCCATGCAGAGGACACATGCCTCCAGGACCATGGGTTGAGGGAATTCTTCCTCAAGGTACAGCGGATCCCAGCAGCGCTTTGGAGACAAATTTGTGAGTTTTGACCCTTCTGGAGTTGTCATGGAGACTGCTTGGGAGAAGGAACCAAAATCCTGATGAAAGCCCAAAAAATGATCTCGCACCCTCACCTCCCAGCTCCAGCTTAGACCTGGGGCTAAACCATCCCCCAAATGAAGGGAGAATGAAGGGACGTGGCATTTCTGCCCAAATCAAGCCCCAGAAAGCGTCCTGGGGCTGTGCTGCCTCTGCTCCCCTGCCCCTCCTCAGGACTTTTTCCCATTTGTTTTACCAGTTTCATTCCCTCTGCCCCTCAGAAGTCACCTCGTGTCCCTGCTGATGAAGCTCCCTTGTGCTGAGCCTAGGAAACAGGGTCAGGAAAGTGTTGCGTCTAGTGGGGAAGGAGGCTGAATTTTTACTTTTTTTAAAGTCAAAACACCAGCGTTTTGATACACAGGAAGATCAAAAGGAGCTGGATTTCCAGGTGTGTTATAAAACTCAGTCTCCATAGTAAACAGCCCCCATGAGGTGCATCAGCCAGACCTGGGGGGCTCTGGATGAGGGGTACAGACTCAGACTGGGCAGTGTTTCTTATCCCAAATTTCCCCTGAGAGACACAAAAAGTGAGACTTCATGTTTCTCATGCGCTATTAGGGCCAGATAAAAGGAGTGTTGGGGTCAGGGTGAAGTTCTGTGGGTGCAGAGCATTTCAGACAAGCAGTGCAACCAGCAGCAGGACATGCTGAGGCTGTTTCCGAGCTGTGCACAAGCAATTGCACAAAAGCAAATGCATGGTGGATAACCTCGGGAAGGGAGCCGTGACCTACCTGAATGGCTGAGTTGTTGTCGTCTATGAGCGTGTCCGTCACCTCCACGTGCCCTTCCTCCACCACCTTCTGCAGGACCATGCGGAACGTGCCGACGAGCCTACGGAGCAGAGCAAAGTCAGGCGAGCTGCAGCGATTTCATTTTTAATAGCAAAGGGGGAAACGGGAAAATTTTAATTGCCATAGGTGATGCTGAGCCCGCTTTGAGCATGGAGAACTCATGGAAAGTTCATACTTTTTGCTCACAACAAACACCAAGGCTGATGTAGGGTGTACAACACCTTCCGACCACCGTGGACCCTTCTCCCCAAGCACCACACCAGCACCTGAGCCCCACAGGCTTCAGCCCCGTTGTGGCTCCTGCCCAGGCTCTTTGCACCCCACTGCTCTTGCAGCCAGGAGCACAGCACCGTGCACTAAAATCAGCCCCGCTCATTAAATTAAAAGCCCAAGAGGATGCCATGGGGAGCAGAGAAGCCTGGTGCTCGCTAATAAAAGCCATTACTTATTCGCCGGCTCATGGCTTGTCAAGGAGCTGTGGCTTTATGTTCTCCGTGTGCTGAGGGACCTGTGCAGACCAGGCTGAGTCAGGACAAGGAAAGAGACAGCTGTGAACCAACAAGTGGCTCCTGACATGGAAAAAGCCCTGAAAAGGTGAAAGTGGAGCTGCCTTACACCTCTGGCCTCGCATGGCACCTCCAGCGCCACAATCCCGGGTGACAACGATGGTGCTCCAGGAACATTTCTGCAGTAATCTGCTCCAGCAAGGAAGCAGCTGCTGATAAAACTGCTTTCTTGTGAACCTCGAGGGATCCCCGTGACGCTGATTTATTGAGATGTGATATCAGAGAGGAACTGCTTGTGCTGTGTGGAGGCCACGGAGGGCACTTCTGCCCCTGTGCAGCCCAAGCACCGATGCTGTGTCTGCGCTGAGCTGGGAAGGAGCTGCCCAGAGCCCCAGGGATGTTTGATCAGAAAACAAACTGTGCCATGCAGTTACTCAATTTCACACCACTCACCAAGTGACCTGCTGGGGAGGATGTTAATAAACCACCTGAGGAAAACAGAAAAATGACCTTTCTGTGGCTCAGCCACTTATCTGGTTTGCCGCAGCAGCAGGGGGACACTGCGGCGTGCCGTGGTGGTGCGTGATGCTCCAGGAGCTGTCCTGTGTGCCGTGCTCCCACCCACCCGTGAGCACCCTGCAGGACCTGCACCTCCCCACTAGCTCCCCGGTTCACCCCCAAGACACCAGGCTGAGCACAAACTCCTTTTCTCCAAGCGTTTCCTGTTGCTGCGCACATGAATAATGCAGCACCGCTTCCCACCGAGACCTGCATCTTCCCAGGGATGTGCTAATCAGGTGAAAAAGATGGATTTCATGCAGCCTGGATTTCAGGGCTTACTAAATAACGAGCTTTGCTGTTTGCAAAAGAAGCAGCTCTCTGTTGCTTTGGAAAGGTTTCTGCGAGAGATGTCTTCATCTCCCAAACCTCACCACAGGCTGTGCTGGGGGGCCGGAGGGCTGTCCCCTGCTCCTGGCTGGATCCCTGCTAGCAGGTGGCTGCTCAAATTCATTTTGCAGGGCTTCTCTTGTGGCCTGAGCTCTAAAATCAGGTTATTTTGGTACGGTTGCTTACTAGGGAGGTTTGTTTGTGAAGGTTTCTAGGCTCGGCTGGCAGCTCACCATGCAGTTCATGTTCCTGCATGTGTTTGTAGCTGTCAGTATTTAACCCGCTGGCACAAAATGCAGCCCCTTGGCAATGCTGCACAGCCCTAAGCTGCAGGGCTGGTGCACATGGCAGAGGTGTCTGTAAGCAGGAACAGCCTCAGAGGGATGGAGAAGTCCCAGAAAATCCTTACTAACAGGGTGGGGAATGAGCTGGAGCTACCTGGAGGCAGCCTGATCCCCTTGGAACCTGCCCTGGGCTCCGGGTGCCTCCACCGTCCTCTCCATCATCCTCAGGGTGGTGGAGGCAGGAGAAACAAAGTGTGACTGCAGCTCCTCGTCCCTGGACATTTCTGCTTCCCACGTAGCTGGGGAGAGCACTCTGAAGTGGTTTCAAGCTGCCTTGGCTTGTTTTAATTGCAGAGGGGTGGGAATGTGCCCGTGCCCAGCTCTTACCACCTGGACATCTGCTTCCCGTCTGAAATCCCCTGCGGCCCAGGGCTCACAGCTTCTCCAGCAACAAAGCAGCTGTGGGTTTTCTTCCTTCATTTTTCCAAAGGAATCTTGCACCAGGATGGAGCTTTTCCTTCAAAGCTGTGCAGAAGGGACCTCCAGCTCCGGATGAGGCTGGCCATTGGCTTTGTCCTGCCAAGCCTCAAAACCTTCCATGGATGCTGATCCCCCCCGATCCATCCTTCCTTGAGGGTGTCCCCGGCGCTGCTGTGGCCGTGCCAGGAGGGCTCAGGGCTTTAGGGCACGGCAGCAGCCTCATGCTTGTGCTGCAGCTCTCCCTGAGAGTGTTTGGGTCTGGCACTGTCAGATCACATTGCAAGGAGAGTGGGAAAAGAGCCCGGGAGGCCAACAAGGAGCAAACATCTCCAGGAGGCGTTTCACACGCAGACTTCCTGCGTTCCCCAGGGGGAACAGCTTGAGAAGAGCGAAGCGGCCCTGCAGACCTCATCTGACACATCCGAGTGTCGGGTTCTTCATGCGGGGGGTGAGGATGTGGGCTCAGCACCCATCCAGCCCCTCTCCCAGCATCACAAGGATTTGTGACATGCAGTCGGAAGCCATCCGGAGCGTGGCTGTGGATGGGGAGACCTCAGTCACAGGGGAGACATCTCTGCCCCAAAAGAGGCAGTGGAAACATCCCGGGCAGCAGAACCCAGCTGCAGCAGAGAGCAGAGGGCTCCTGAGCCCCCAGACCCACCTGAACCTGCCACCCCTCATCTTCTGTGCCTTGCTGTTGTGCTGCTCCTGTCTGGGATGGAGAGAAGCCCAGAGGGGGAGATCATCACACCCACCTCCAGCACTTAGCTCCCCCGCTAAGCAGCAGCCAAAAAGCACACAAAACCTGCCCATGAGTGCTTCTAATTGAGGCTGGAGAAAAGCAGGAGTCTCAGTGCCAGCTCTGGCCCCCTGACAGTTTTTCCCCAGCCGCAATATCCGGATCGTGGCAGCAGACACCAAGCAGGTGCTCCTGCCTCCAAGCAGGCAGCCATACGTCGGCCCTTGCACCACTTTCTTTGCATGAGCAACCCCTTGTGTGCTGTGACTCTGCTCGCAGACCTCAGCCCAGCTCACAACTGGGAAGGACCAGAAAGATGCACCCACGTCAGGCTCGGGGTGGTGGTCTCCTTCCTTGGCCCCCTCCCAGCCCACGTCTCCAGCAAGAGCCAAGCCAGAGGGGATGAAATATTCAACACTTGCCTGCGCCGCCTTGCACTTCCGAGCCTTTCATAATTCATGGAGTGCCCTGCTCCCTTCCCTGGCATTTCTGCTGATGGAAAGAGAGAGGGAGTTTTTCTGGGTCACTCGCAATTTTATCAGGCTGTTAGAGCATCTTCTGTTACCAACCCAGCCCGGTTCTGGGCTTGGAGCCGTCCCACCACGTGCTGCTCTTTGCCCTCGTGGCACGTGCCACATTTCCATGAATCCCTCTGCGAGCCGTGCCCAGAGCAGTTCAGGACAGACAGTGACCGGGGGGATGCAGAACCCTGCATCCAGGCATTGCCAGTACCGAAGTGCCCGCTCCCTCAAAGAAAAAGCTGAAGTCTGTGTGTGAGAAACAAAGTTATTTTTGCAGTAGAGGATTACTTTTCTGTATTACATGGTTGTTGTGTAGTCATAACAAGGAGAAATGCTAAGTAGATAAGTGGACAGGAGAAGGCCTCACTGTTCCAAACTAAGGTAGAAGCTTGAGAAAATCAGGATGAGCAGTGTGAGAACAGTAAAACAAAGACCACAAGTTCTCAAAAGATAAGAAAGGGTGAAATTAAAGGGTTGGGAAAAAAGAAAAATTGTACATATATGGCATAGAGGAGCGTCAGGTAGCTTGTGAACCTGAGGTACTAAGCCAAAGAGGAAACAGGGGAGGTGACCAGGTGTTGGGGAATAGGGAATAAAAGGTTATGATTTGTTGACTAAAATGCGCTCCTGTATGACAATCGTGAATAAAAAATAATAAATAAATATAATACAATATAATATAATATAATAAAAAATAAAGAAAAAATATCTTCACAGAAGATCCTGTCTGAAGAAAATTATTTGAGACTTTTTCTTACACTGGGAAAGCCTCGGGAATGGAGGTAGCCTCTCATCCCTTCCTGTTCTCATCCATCCTTCCATCCCTTCATTCATCCCTTCATCCATCCATCCATCCACCCATCCATCCACCCATCCATCCATCCATCCACTCATCCATCCATCCATCCATCCATCCACCCATCCACCTACCCGTCCATCCATCCATCCATCCATCCCTTCATCCATCCATCCATCCATCCATCCATCCATCCATCCATCTATCCATCCATCCATCCATCTATCCCTCTATCCAACCATCCATCTACCCATCCATCCATCCACCCATCCATCCACCCACTCATCCATCCATCCATCCATCCATCCATCCATCCTTCTCCTTCACCCATTCAGCAGTGCAGGGAGTTGCGCACGGCCGCACGGGGACCCCTGCTCCCTGCAGGGCTCTGCAGGCTGCCATCCTCCCTGGTGACACTTCCCCCGTCCCCAATCACTGCTGGGATCTTAGCACATGCACCCCAACACCAGCCGTGACAAGATTTGCCGGGTTTTCATTTCTTAATCAAAATATTGTGTGCCACCAAGGCAGACACCGTGCCAAGTCTGAGCGCATCCACATCAGCACTGCTGCCTTTGGCAACCAGGTCTGCAATTGCATCCCCAGTGACTTTCCTGACAGGATCTGTTTCTACAAGACAGGGCTGACTGGCACTCATTATGCTATTCCACTTGTCTTCCAGGGTGAATGAAAATCCATTCATATTTAATGAGGATTTTTGCAAGAGTTTGCTTGGGGAAAAAAAAAAAATAAAGTTAATTCACCGAAGCAACTTTTCATATCTGGAGGCTGCCGAGGTGGAGCAGCTGGGGTGTCCTACATTTCTCCGGGTTACCCAGCCATTAACAGAACAAGAATGATTGCACACACTCCAAGGGTGAGCCAATTTTCCAGCCACGCAGGCAGGGTGCGGAGGGGAGATGAGGAGGTAAATTTTTGGGGAAGCTGTGGCTGCAGCTGGGTGATTGCAGAGGAAGCAGCAGTTTGGCTGTGCAGTGAAAAAAAGCTCTTCAGGATGCTTCAGGCTCCGGGCATACATCATGTAAGCCACAGGAGGGAATGTTTTGCATCTATCAGCATGGCATGAACACTGTTTTGTACCTAAAGGCATGGCAGTGGCTGCAAGCACTGCAGAGTCCAAGTGCAGGGGAATGTTCGAGGTGACCCTGCTCACGGGACTGATCCCACCAAACTGATTTGGTAGCTCCTGGAAAAGAGGTTGGACAAGGCCTCGGAGAAGATTAACCCCACAGCCCAAAAAGTGCTATGGAAAATGGAGAGGAAGTGCTGATTTTAGGAAAATAAAATAAAATAAAATAAAAAGTACAGACCATGGATCGGAAAGGGTAGGGAGTCTGGGCTTTCAGGTGGAAAAATCAATGTATACTGATAATCCAGGCACATCAGGAAGCTCATCAAACCCTTCTGGTCAGTGTACAATTTTCTAGCCCATTAAAAATGCCCACGTTAGGGCTCCTGGCCCAGAGGAGGTATCCTTGTGTTCAATAAACTCACGTAGATTTTTCTCCCATGAAGTTGCCAAATTCAGTTTTGAGCCCGTAAACTTTTGGTATCCACAAGATCTCGTGGGGCCCTCCGCAGCCCAGCTGGCTTTGTCTGAAGACTCACTTCATCCTGAGCCTGCCTCTTGACGTCTTCTTTTAGACCTTCACATTTTTCTGCTGGAACAGGTGACGAATAACTGCTGCCTCCCTCGTTAACATGCTGGATATGTTATAACATAGCATAGCAAAGTGTATTGTAGAATATTTCACTTGGAAGGCACCTTTGAAGATCAATTCCA
Organism: Nettapus auritus; assembly: GCA_011076525.1. Lineage (NCBI taxonomy): Eukaryota > Metazoa > Chordata > Aves > Anseriformes > Anatidae > Nettapus > Nettapus auritus. Next base: position 117,652,824 of record CM021767.1, read on the forward strand.
GCTCCCTGACCACTTCAGGGCTAACCAGAAGTTAAAGCAAATTAAAGCAAAGAAGTTAAAGCAAATTATCTCCCCTTCTGAACTGAAGAGGCCTGATTTAATTTACTGTTAATGAATGAATGAATGAATGAATGAATGAATGAATGAATGAATGAATAAAGCAGCTCCAGACCTTTTGGCCCCTCTTCTGGTCTGTTAGATCCTTCTTGATCCGTTAGATCAAATATTTCACAAACATTTTGTCTGGGTTAAAAGCACGCTTAGTTTTCTTAGGTGTGGTTATTGTCTGGCTTTGAGCAGTTTTCTGCACAAAAAGCACATTTTTATGGGTGCATCCAGGGCTCTGCTCGGTTGGATGCAGACCCCCAGGTGCGACCTCGGGGTGTCACTGGGACCTGGAACACCGAGGGAGAAATAGGGAGCCTGCTGCAGGGTCTGCCTGTGATATTTCAGCGTGTCTGGCAGCAGAAAGGTCCTGGCACTTCAGGCTCCTGTGGTGACTCTGCAGCACATCATTGTCTGCGGGCGAGCAGAAGCGGGGAGCACCTCGGTGTCCCCAAGTCCTGCTGGGGGCAGCTTCTCACTAAAGGCACGAATCCTGCAGAGATCCGAATTGCAGAAGAAGCCGGAGCACAGAGGATGAAATGAAGCACTCTTTTATCCCAGCAAGCTGTATTAAAAGTCCTTGGTATTAGTCCCTCCGTCTCTTGGCCAGGTAAGGGGAGCCAGCTGCCGCCTGCTCTCCACGGATCGGCTTTCTGCTGGGGGTGCTATCTGTGTGCCCACCATGGCATCGCCCTTCTCCAGATCTGGTTACTGCTTCTTCTCACCCCAGAGAGGAAAACGGTGACATGCAGCCAGCGGGGAGGAAAACAAACCTCCTTGGAGCAAAAGGCATGGGGTTTCGTGCAGCTTTCTCCATCCTCAAGGGATGTCCTGGCTCTAGGCAAGTGGGGTGCAGAAGAAGCTGGTCCTGGTGGTCCCCCAGGTCAGGGCAGGAGCTGCTGCCTCAGGGATGCTGCTCTGTGGCTGCTGTACCGCTTAGTGTCCCCTCTGGTGTCTCCCCATCATGGTGTGCTGCCCTGGCTGCTGCCTCCACTTGCTCCTTGCTTCACTCTGCTTCTCCCACACATGTGGTTCCCCACCCCAGGTCACTGGTACATGGTTCATGGTGTCTTCTGCTGCCCAGACACACTCAGGTCCACATCTAGGACCCCACACCACACACCTTCCTCCTGCACATGCCCCCTCCCAGGGTACTGTGACATCGTATGCCATGAATTTTCACTCCCCCTGGAGATATTTTTCAGGTTTCCCCAGAGGACCAGAAGGGAAAGGGCAAAAATTAATTGTGTTCCTGTGGGAGTTTCTCACTGAGTTCCTACAAATCATCTCACAATGCAACAGCTGTTTGGCTTCAACACCTGCTCTCCATGATGCGATGCGTGGCATCAAATGAAGCACCTCATGTCTTCAGGATGGGTGCAAGAAACCGTGCCTGTTAGTCCTTTTCTTGGGTGCAGGATTTTAAATCTGTACCCTGCAGTGGTGCTGGGGCAGGGGCAGGGAAGCTGTGGTTCTGCAGCACAGCTGCCCTGCCCTGCTGGCTTTGGAGGTGCTGATATCTCTTTGTGCCTTGGCATGGGGCATCCTGCTTCCACTCAGCCTTCTTGGTCCCTGACGAGGTGATATTGGGCAGTATTGACCAAGAAAGAGAAGAGAGTGGTTTGGAGACGGAGAATAAGCATCCCAGGGGAAATGTCCTTGGGCCACCATGGAAATCAGGAAGTTCTTTACACATTTTTACTGAAGGAACTGCCAGCAGCCATGGCCGGAGGGTGGTATTCCTCATTTAAGGTGTCCTCATGAGCCGTCTCAATGCACTGCCCCCTTCTTTGGGCACCCAGCCATGCATTGCCCTGGGGAACGGCTCCCGAGGACAGCCACCAGGCACAAGCCCACAGCCCCTCAGTGGAGCCAGCAGCAATCATCTGCCATCAGAGGACCAGGGCCAGGGAAGGATTATCTTACCAGCTAATTAGCTGCATGGTGCTGGCCACGGGGCAGCAGACAAAAGCAAGGCAATAGCCATGCAGCCGCGGCTTGGCACCAGCCCCCTCCATTATTCACGGCGGGTCTGCATCGGGTGTCACGCCTTTATCTGGGGCTTTGATAAGTCGTGCTAATCAGCTGCACGTGAATTATTCACCGCGGCTCGCCTTTCCAAAGCCTGGGGCCAGGGCTCTGCTTCTCCCCGCTCCTCTCCCTCCCGGCCAAGATTTGTGTCTGTCTGTCCTCCTCCTCCTTCTGGGACAGAAGGACAGGACCCAGCACTGATGTACTGGTGGGGGCATTTTTCAGCAGGCAGGACAGAAATCCATGGCTAATCTCTTTATATTTCTGACTTGGAGCAGTCTTCTGTGGGTTGATTCCTGCCGCCGATGCTCAGATATGAAGCCAACTCCTTCCTCCCCCATTAGGCAGCCTGTAGGGTTGAACCGAGGCTCTGCTGCCATTGCCCCCTTGTGCTCCTGGTGGCCTTCAGCCTCGGGGAACTTCAGGAACTTGTCCACCCCCTGGGCCCAAAACACATGGGCTCAGGGCAGGATGCATTTTGCTGCTCCCAGCTCTTCCAGAGCCCTCGTTGCTCACTGGGGGTTCAGCTACTCGGTCAATGGCAGGCCATTTCCTGAAACCTCATTTCTCCTTCATGTCGTCTTGGTGGCAGCCCATTACTGCTGCCGTTACTGCTGGAGCCCCCGTGCTGTGAGGAGAGGCTGCGAGAGCTGGGGCTGCTCGGCCTGGAGCAGAGGAGGCTCCGGGGGAGCTCCCCCATGGCCGTCAGGACCCGCAGGGAGGTGCGGAGAGGCCGGAGCCGGGCTCTGCTCAGCGGTGCCCAGGGCCAGGCCCAGAGGCCCCGGGCCCAGCCTGGAGCCCCGGCGGCTCTCCCTGCCCCTCAGGCAGCACTGCTGGGCCAAGCAGGTGCCCAGGGGTGCCCCCAGCCCCAGCCATCCCAGGGGGCTATGACAAGGGTCCCTTTCCACCTATGCTGCCTGCATGATGGGCCTACCATGCCCAGTTTTCAAAGCCTTACAGTTGTGTGCTGCAACACGAAGCTGCCACCCTGACCCCAAGCCTTCAGCACTTTCCCCAGCTTGTCACCTCCCCGATTTAACACCTTGCTGCTCATTGCATTTTTTGGTTCCTGTCTGAGGTCTGAGATGCTATGACAACATAGTGCCTGGTTGTAATAACACTAACAGAGGCACCAGTTCCTTTGAGGTTTTGTCCTTTGGGTGCCTGCTGGGGGTTTCCCTGCTTCCCACCCCTGCCCTGGGGTGGGATGGGGACACCACCCCTGTGGTGTCTTGGGGGCCCCACACAACCAGAGCACCCCATGCTGGGGCTCCCTTTGCTGCTGGGACACACACACCACTACAGGGATGCTTCAGGGATCATTTTACCGCTGTCTGTAAATGCCAGCACGAGGAAACTGTTTCCAACCTGAAGTGCTTTTTAATTTAGCAGAGAGATGGAACAGGTAATTAAACTCTGGAAAGCTGCTGCAGGGAGCTGGGGATGCTCCGCCACAGAGCATCTTTCTGAGTGCATGGCCCTGATGGTGTCAGGATGCTCCCAGCACCCACCCCAGGACCACAGCAGGACAAGAGCATCCTCCAACCGGCCCCAGCAGTACTGGGGAAAATAAGCTCCACTTTTGAAGGCAAATGCAGCCCAGAGACAGGGGCAGTAGCTGCTGTTCCAGCCCATAATGATATAAAGCAGGCAAACATGCTGGATAAATATTTCTGTGCATTGTTCCAGGAGTAGTTTGCAGGTAATCATCACACACAAGCTGGCAGCCCCTGATCCGCTGATAGCATTTGTAATGAAGTTGGAATAACAGAGAAATCCCGGCACAGCAAAGTGTTCGCACTGGGTGAATGGAGAGAGCCCGGCTCACCTGGCAGCCATCCTTGGAAAATCTTGTATGGGATTCAACAAAAAAGCAATTAAAAAATGGAGTGTAATTAATGACATTCAAGGTAGGCTGATGAGGAGATGGAGCATGTCAAAACAAGCTCAGTGTGCTTCTTTAGAGCCTTTTTTTTTTTTTTTTTTTTTTGGTGACTGCATGAAAGGAATAGATTCCTACAACGTTTGATTTTACAGTGCCTGCTATTGATGCTACATGCTAACAAGAGCAGATTAATGGAGAAACTCTAAAAATAGGGTATCAGTTGATAGTCATCTGAGTGGCAGTTCTATAGTGCAATTTTGCTATTAAACCCTGATGACTACTACATCGGTGACTGGCATGTAAAAATAACTTACAAAACAATTTCCAAATAATGAGCACTCAATCAGCGGGGAGCAGAGGCAGCCCCACAGGGTGGTGAGGACCTCGCAAAGCACCTGAACCAACCCAAACGGGCACTCACGGGCCAAAAACACCTCCAAGAAGCAGCACCTCAGGCTGGCAGATTGTGGTCTGCACTCCTGGGAACAGCTCCAAGGCGCAGTGCAGCCCTTCAGGAGTTGGCACCGTGGAGCATAACGAAGCAATTACTCCCTGGCTGCACAAAGGGATGAGGGAGGTGGGTAAGGTGTGTCCAGCCTGTGCTTCGGAGGGGAGGCGTTGAAAACTGAACACTGGTGGGATAACGAGCTGCAAAGATGATTGAGGATGGTAAAAAAAACAAACAAACAAACAAACAACAAAAAAAACAGGAGCTGTCTTCTTGAAAGCAAGGCAGAGGGATGCTCTGACTACAAAGGCGTGAGAGCTTTCAAGGGATGAAAATGCCTGCCAAGAAGCAGGCAGAGATGCTCAGGGTTTCAGGGGCTGTAGCATCATGACAAGAGCCCTGCTGCCTCAGCTGCGACTCCGGTGTCCCTGGGGCACCGAGCACAGCGTGGGGCATTCTTTGTACAGAGGGGGCTGAATGGGTGGAAGCTAGGGTCGGATCCATGCTCAGTGCAGAGCAGGGAGGGATGAAGATGAAAGTAAAGCTGTTGGTGTGTGTAGCCCAAGCCCTCAGGAGCCAAAGGTAAACTGAGGAAAATAACCAAAGTGATAGGAATGATAAAACTGAGCGTCAGTGGAAGGGGCTCTCGGCTGGCTGATGCAGCCAACCTGCTGTATAAGCAGTTCACCAAAGGAAAAAATCACTAATTAATTTGGCTACATTACTGGGATATATGTTTTGTGTTGGGTATTTGGAGATTTCTAAGAAAATTTGGTCACCTAGGGGGAGGAAGGAATTACCCGAGTGATTGCTTGCTCAGCCTGTAATCAGTGCAGCCTGCTGCCATGCCCTGGCTTTTCCACTGCCAGGTCCCACAGAGGAACAGCAACAATCCTTTGTTTGCAGACACACATACTGCACTTTCTACTTCTTAGTGCATCTTTCAAGTGGGATTTTCTTTCAGGTTCAGAGAGAGAGAGAGAGGAGAGAGGATTTCTTTGTGTGCACAGCACACAGAACTCCTGTTCAGGAGGTAAATGAGGTATGCCCTGGAGCACAGTTTGATAAGGCAAAACCATCTGATTCAGCCGGCCTGACTTTGCTTATTTTTGATGGGTGATGAAGGTAGGAAGCCTGGAGCCATCATGGCTGGAGGGATGCCCCGTTCCTTGCCATCATCTGTCTTCAGGCTTGGCTACAAGCACTTTGCACTCTGTGGCAGTACCCAGGGGAAGAAGTTGTTCACTCCTCCTACTACAAGTGCCCTGTGGGCATTGCTCAGGAGCTTGGAGACGTCTCCAGCTCCACTATCTCAGCATAGGTGCCTTCAGTAAGTGCTATGAACGTGGCTCAAAGTGGCTCACACCAAGCTAAGCTGAGATCTCCCCACAAGACCTGGCCCCCTCCTCTCTCTGCATCTGCCACGCTTTCCCCCCAGCCCAGCCACTGTCCCCTGGGGGCTCCTTGCCTTGCTCTTTGAATGACACAAGTTTTTCAACTCTCCTGCTGCTCAAGCTCCAATTTAAAAGGAAGATGAAGGTAGGTAACCTTTTTTTTCTCATTTTTAAAAATTGTGCCTATTTAGCACGCCTGCCCTGCACACCATCTGTCTCCTCGTTTTGGGGCTGCGAAGCAAGGTTTTGCATGAACGTCTGTGTGCATCTGGGAGATGTTCTGGCGACCCTGCTGAGCCCCAACTGGGGAAGACACTTTGTTTTCAGAGCAAAAATGTTTGCCACAGTTTTTTGCTGCAACAAATCCTTACAGCAACTTGTGTTCCTCCAGAGAGCCAGACCCAACCAACGTCCAACCACAGGCAAACCAGCCACAACATCCAACACCCAGCCATGAGCCCAAGCCCTTCCTTGGCTGCAGAAGGGTTTATAAAGACAGGGCACCATGGAGGAAGGGTTGGGAGCGACAGAAACCCCAGGACACACCACAGCTGGGTGACACCTTGCAGTAAGCACCTGGCCCCACTGCACACAATGGACCCCAATGGATTCACGGTGACTGCCCTGCCCATGGGCACCAGCACAGCACCTGCACATCACCCAGGTCCCTTCCTTCCATTCACCAGTTCTCAAAACTTCTTCCTCATCCCATTCCCAGACTCCCCATGAAGTCCTTGCTCCTATTTCCAAAACCAAAGCTCGTGGGAGAAGAAAGGACCTGGCTATGGGATAAGCATAGCAGCAGGACAAGCCCTGCAGAACCTCTCCTTGGATGCCCATCAGCTGTCTCTTAATGCAGTCTGCAAACTTTGAAAAAAAAGGATCTTTTTTGTTTTCTTCCCCCACAACATCAGTGTAAATATTCTGTAGGATAATTCACGTCATTCATGTTTTTGTGAAATGCTCCCATATATTTGCAGTGACAGCATGGAAAAGTGTATGAAAAATACTACGTTGATAAAAGGGACAAAATTCTCCCCTCTTGTGTTCATTAACAACGTGTGTGCAAAACTTCAACTGGAAGAAATCTTCAAAAAACCCTCATAACATTGTACATAGTGAGTAAGTCCTGGCAATGACCATATCCAGCTGAGAACAAATTACAGTAAATATTAAGATAAATGAGAGAATAAGATAATCAAACAATTGTAGAATTTGCAAAGCTGGAGAACCACTTTTAGACATCAACTTCCACCTTGTTTACTTAATAAAAGATTTAATTTTCTCTTAAACACATGCAAATGGCACCGAATCAGATGGTAGCACCTTCACAAAACCATGGCATAGATGTGGCAGTGACCACAACTAAATTGTTGGGTGCTAGCAACTGCACTCACGAGCTGTGTTATTTCACAAAACATTGTCTCTGGGCTTCCTTGCCCAACCCAGGAGACATCACCAACCTCTTCCTCACCCTCCGGTCCCGAAACCCAAGGGGCATGTGGCCCCAGCTCAAGCAGGATGGTGGGAGGGAAGGGCAGCCCTGCTCTCACCTGTTGGTGAAGACCTTGCTGTAGTTGAAGACCTGGATCTCCAGGATCTCATTCCCATCGATGTTGCTCGCAACCGGCCAGCGGAAGGTCTGGGGAGGAAGGACGGGGAGATGTCAGGCTGGGGACAGGGAGAGGTGGCAGAGGTGATGAGGATGGAGCTGGGAGGGTCATGGGGGGATGCTGAGCACCCCTTCTGCCCGGCAAAAGGCAGGGCTTTCTCACAGGAGGCTTGCTAAACATATGTCCTGGTGCCAAATATATCTATATCTATACCTTCGATATACCTTCTATACCTTCTATATCTATACCCATATCCATATCTATACCCATATCAGTAGCTATCTATACAGATATAGATAAATATTTATAGATATCTATAGATTAATATCTATAGATATTTCTACCTATGCAGGTATAGATATAGGTATAGGCATATAGATATCGATATCTTTATAGATTAGATATAGATGGTTATAGATTACCTAAGTTATTATATAGTTATAGATAGTTATATAGAATCACAGAATCATCTAGGTTGGAATAGACCTCGAAGATCACCGAGCCCAACCTCTGACCTAACACTACCAAGTCCTCCCCTAACCCATATCCCTGAGCTCTACATCTAAACGGCTTTTAAAGCCCTCCAGGGATGGGGACTCCACCACTTCCCTGGGCAGAAAAAGAAATATGAAATATGAAAAAGAAATATAGTTAACTATATTTATAGCTATTATATAGTTAACTATATATTATAGAGTTATATTATAGAGTTATAGTTTATATAGATTATATGTTATTATAATTAATAAGTTAATATAGATTAACTTATATAGATTATAAGTTATTATATAGTTATAGATTAGATATAGATATATAGATATAGTTATATTCGGTTTTCTTTTATTTTTTCTTTTTTTTTTTTTTCCTCCCCAGGCCAAGGAATCACACTGCCAGGCCAAACCACCCGAGCTTCCCTCATTTTCCAAGTCTCGGATCCCTTGCAGCCTCCTGTGTCCGAGCAAAGCCCCGACCAGCAGCACCAGCACACGGGAACGTGGCAGCGGGACCGAGCCCCGCACCGCTGCAGGGCTGCATGCAGAGCCTGGAAGGGAAAGTGCTGGCCAAGCAGCTTCACAGGAAGGCGTTTGTGAGTCTTCAGAAATATTCCAGTGCTTATTTCTGAAGCTAATTTCTTCCCTTTTATGTTTCCTGCAGTGAGTCAAGGAAGCAAATAAAAAAACATCCAGAAATAGGAAAAAAAAAAAAAATAGAAATGGCCTCACGACATCACTTTTCTTCCCACAGGGATGGGGAGCAAAGCCCCATGCTTTGCCCCACGCAGGGCACCGGCATGCACCGGAGTGGGGCAGTCAGGCTTTTGGATGAAGTGCCCCAGAAAGCCTTCCTTGGGAATGTCATTGATCAATTTTTGGGGAGGAATCAGAACGAGCATCCCTCTGTCTGCACATGGGTAAGTCCCTGCCCCATGTTCCTGGGCTGTGGGGCTGGGGACCTGGCTGTCCCTTGCCCTCTGTGTTTGTGCAGCCCGCAGCATGGTCGAGCCCTCCGAGCATCCCCACTGAGCCTTGCTGAGAGCTCTCCATGCCTCAAAGCCTCTTCGGGGACATTAACACCACAGCCAGCGAGCAAATGCCAAAGCCCTGCACCTGGGAGAGGAGCAAAGCACAGGGAACAGCCCCAATCTGCTGCTCTCCGTGGCTCCACTCCTCTTCCAGGCATTATTCGCGCCCTGATGCACACCACGGCGCTGTGCTCCGTGCTGGAAGAGGTCTCCAGCCCCGGGAGGAGAAGCATCCGTGCGTCCAGCTCTGCAGCTCCTTAAGCTTTTTGCAGAGGGACCCCAGCCCCAAGCTGGGATAAGGTTTTATCCCAGTGCGTGGAAAACTGACCCAGATGCTTTGGGGCACCCTGCCCTGCTCCCTCTTATCTTACAGGTGTGCCATCCCATGCCCTGGGGCATCCTGCAGCAAATCATGGCCATCGCTCCCCCAAAGATGCTGTGCTCTAAGCCTCAGGAAAACTTTTATATGTATATATTTATATATATATATTTTATATGTATATATATTTATATTTATATAGATATGTATATATATTTTAAGCCTGGAAAGGATTATTAGGGTCACTCACCAACCTCTAATACAACCCAGGCCATGGATTTTCGTGTTTTACTCAGAGGCTCCTAAATTAGAGGCGCCCTGTGCCTCAGTCATAACAAATTTCTAACAGGGGAAAAAAAAAACAAAAAGGCACGCCAGAATTCAATCAGCAATTAATTACCCTTCCAGATAAGTGGCTTCTACAGCTGGTTACCTTCAGTAGTAAATATTCGCAGCACATTCCTGCCTTGAACCTGCGGGTGTCAAGGCTGCAGTGGGATGCGGGGACGAGCTGCCCCCAGCCCCATTAGCAGACCTCATTAACACATATCCAGACCATGTCTATCCCCACCATCCATTACCGTGACACCTCCCAGAGCTGGGGTGCCCCTCGGTCACGCTTTCATCACATTCCTTCCTTCCTCATCTGCCTGGCAGGTGATTCTCCTCGCTGGTTTATTGTTAAAGGTCTTATTAAAAGCCTTATTAAAAGCTAAGCTGGGTCAGATTTATCTGTTTTATTAAAAATGGGGAAAAAAAAAAACAAGGTTTCTTCTCCCCTTGGAGCAGAAACCACTCGGGGTGCACGTGGGATGCGATGCAACTGTTCCTGGTTCTGTGAAACAGCCACAGCGCCGCGTTCACCCCCTGGAATAGCCGGCAGCTTTTCTTCCCCATGCTCTGGAAAGGCGCAGGTTCTGCATAATTCATTAAGCCGTGAATAAAAATAATTGCAAACAAAAAGGAACGGGAGGAAAACAAACAAATGGAAACCACTGGGGCAGCCCAAATCCAGCCTGGTGGTGGGATCTCACGAATGCTAAGCAGGGGCAGGGAAGCGAGCCCAGGAGCTGGGGTTTGCCTTTCCAACCGGCAATTATTGAATTATTGATCCCATCCTGCTGGCACTGGGGGGATCCTGGGGTGGGTTTTGCCCCCAAAACCTGCATTGAGGGCAAAACCCCCCAGGGTCACATCCAGGAGCTGGGAGCGCCCCACAGACACATCCCACCCCCCGAACCAGGAGGGAATCTTTATTTATTTTTTTTTTTAAGGTGAAAAAGCTTTAAAGGTGATAAACAGCTTTAAAATCTACATGTTTCTCCTGGGCTCACCTATTCTCCTGCCCCTAGGAATGGGTTATCTTCTCTGAGGAACAGAAAACAATCAAAGGAAGCAGCCACTGCGAGCCATGAGCCCGTGGGGTCCCCCCAGTATTTGCCCAGAAACACTGGAGCTCGTAAAGCTGGTGCCAACACACTTAAATTTGAGTTTTTCACCCATAACTGCTTTATTTTCCCCCTCTGTCCTTGCAAGGAGGTGTTGCTGCCTTGGGAATCCCTCTGCTCCAGAGGAAAAAGGGGCATTTTTACGGAAAATCAGTCACGGCAAAGCAAGGCAGGCGTGTGAGCTGGGGCAGGAGGCAGGCACGTCTCCCCTTACCTCCTCAAACCTGGCCTCGTCCTCGCAGCTTTCCAGCACTCGGGTGTAGAAGGAGACCCCTGCAGAGAGGAAGAGGAGACACGGGTTGGTTGTCAGCAGGGAGATGGGGAAAGAAACATCTTTTGGGGTGGTTTCTGAGACCGGCTTCCCCAGGGGAGGAATCAAATTGAGTTTTTTTTCCTTCCTGGGTAATTAAAACTGTCTCTGGGTGGGTGCTTTGGGCACAGGCAGCCCCTGGAGGCTCCCACTGCGGCACCAACTTCATTTTACTAAAATTGAGACATCCGTTCTAATCGTTACCCAAGGAGAGGCAGGAAAATCCCTTTGCCAGGTGCTGGAAGCAGAGCCAGGAGGTGCACCGCACATCCCAAACCATCCTCCCAGTCCCTGCCATGAATCTTTCCACCCACAAATGTGGGGTTTTCTCGGGGACCTCACACCCCTGTAGGACCAGGGATGGAGCCACCAAGAGCTGGACCCCAAATGTCCCCAGCTGTGGGGTCAGGCACCGTGTGTCAGCACGGGCAGCACCTAAGCATAATCCAGAGACCTCGCCAAGCTCTTCTCCAGCTCCTCAGATCAATTAGCTGACGAGCTCTGATTGCACTAGGTCTAAGAGAAAACACTGTGCTAGGGGCAGAGCTGTCTCCAGCTGGGGACCAGCACAGCCCTGGGTGCACAACAGCATGAGGAGGGCAGGGAAACATCCTGCACCCTGCACCAGGGGGCTGGGATGCTGCTGGCAGAGCACCGTGAGCTCTTATCCCACCGCAGCCTTGGAAAAGCTCAGATCCTGTTGGGTCATGGGAGCTGGCCCCATGATATGGCAGGATGGGGAAAATTCAGCGATGGACACCTCTGGTGTTCCCAATCCCATCATGTTTGTGCTCCAGCCCCTGGGCATGTTTTGTCGGAGCTGTGATTTATTAATCTCCCCCTCGAGCTGGAGCCGAGCAGCATTTCAGAGCTCAGCGTGTCACACCAGGTCCAGCTCCTTCCTTAACCCCTTCCCCGCAAAAATTGGGGTCTAACGCTGCCTGTAGAGTCAACGGAGAGTGGCACGAGACTATTCCCTCAAGTCCTGGGCACCAAACCCAGCTGCCCACACAGGGATGCTCCCCCAGGGCTGACTTTAGGGTCACAGAACCGCAGAATAGTTGAGGATGGGGGCACCCCTGGGTGCCCTGTCCCCCCTTTCCCCCAGGAAGGTGCCCAGCCCCACATCCTGGTGGCTCGGGGACATCTCCAAGGAACAGCTCCTGGACCCTCCTGGGGCAACACCAACACTGCTGGCCCCAGCCTAACCCAGGGCTGGGAATCCAGCAGGACACCAGTAACACAACGTCCCCACGCCATCACCCTGCTCCCCATCGACCCCAAATTATCAGGGGGCAAGCATCCACAAAGCCCACTGAGAAATGACCATGAGGTGAGCGCATGAGCCTGTCCAAGCCCCCGGGGCTGCAAATACATCTGGTTTGAGGCTCTGACATCCAACCAGCAGCTCAGCTTGCCAAAGGACCGGTCACTGCTGCGCTCCCAGCTCCTTCCCACCGTGTGCTGCCACCCGGCTCTGGTCCAACACCAGGGAGCTCCAGCTGATGGGACAAATCCTTTTCCTTGCCTTATAACTGGTAAAGCTCGTGAACAAGGGGAGATCACCTTCCTACAATGATCGCACTGCTCCTGTATCATGGCACACTGGTAACTCCGCTCTGTCCCTCCGGAGCAGGTCTCTGCAGCCCCACACAACGAGGACCATGCCAGGGATCATTCCCTAACCTGCTGTTTCCCATTTAGCCATGGGGTTTTGCCAGCCACGACCTCAGGATCCAGCCCTGCTGGGTCTGGCCGCCAGGAGCTTCTCCTCCAGGGCTGAGCTGGCAGAAAACAGCAGGAATCCTGGCCACGGACCCTGCGCTCCCCAGGAGGAGCTGGGGAAAAATCATCCCCATGGGCAGCACGAGACCAAGTCCCGCACGGACCCCCAGGGAGGTTTGGCTCCTTTTGCAGCCCCCCAGGAAGGCTTTGGGGATGGAGGGGACTGGAACAGAACCAAAGCTGCAGCCTCGGTTGAAATCCCAACACAGGACAGGTCCTGGAGCCAGGCAAGTTCCTCTCCCAACCCTTCTGCTGACGCTGCCCTGGTGGCACCCAAAGTGCAGCCCTGACCCTAAAACGGTCCCAGCTCCCCCCAGCCATCCCCCAGGGAGGGGGATTCACCACCCTAGGACTTCCCCTCCCCACATTCCCCTGCACAAATTCCCCTTCCCATGGGATGGGGGGGCTCACACCTCCTCGGGGAGCACTGGGCGACCCCCTAGGTGCACCCACGGCGGGGAAACTGAGGCAGGGGCAACCGGGCAGAGCCCACCGTGGGACCCCCCCCAACCCAAACCCAAATCCGCCTCCCCCAGCCCCCTCCCAGGTACCTCGGAAAGCCGCCTTGGCGATGCGGTCGGCTCTGCCGCGGAGGCCGGAGACAGTGCGGAGCTGGAGCTGCAGAGCCATGGGGTGCGGAGCGGGCAGGAGATGCCCGGGGATGTGCGGGGAGAGATGCGGGGAGAGATGCGGGGAGAGATGCTCGGGGAGAGATGCCCCGGGAGATGCTCGGGGAGAGATGCCCGGGGAGATGCGCCCGGAGATGCGCAAGGTTCGGAGCGATGCGCCTCGGGGATGCTCGGTGCTCGGTGCTTCCTCCCCAGCGCAGAATTAATCCCTTTATTCAGCAGCAGCCCCGCCTGCCCGCCCGCCCCTCGGCGGGGCTGGAGGTGGTTGAGGAGGGGAGGGATGCAGGAACCACCCCCGGGTGTCCCCCCCCTCCAATCTCCCGGTGGGGAAACTGAGGCAGACTTCCCCCCCCACACACTTTGAGGTACCTCCCCGGGTGTGATGCAGGTTGGGGGGTGGGATAAACGGGGGGGGACACAGTGCCTGAGCTCATGTCCCACCCCCCGGGACCACCACATGGACCGGGGGTGCGTGGGGACCCCGCTGCTCTCAGCATCTCCTGGGGTGGGGAGCAAGCGATGGGGGGGCTGAGATCCATCCCCAGCCCGTGCCAGCCCCTGGGGGTGGGGGACCAGGCTCGGAGCCCCCCCCCCAGGGGCAGCAGCAGGGGTGCTGGACCTCGGTCCTCCGGCAGGTTGGGGCAAGGGGTTGGTGGAGGTGCTGGGAGCTCCTGCACCGCTCTGCTTGTCGTGCTCTGAGCCTCGAAGTGGGGGGGTCAAAGCATAAATAACAGCTTTAAAATGTGGGCTCGGCTTGGAGAGGGTCACGTCTTGTAGGGTTGCTCTCCTCAGAGCCTGAAATGTGCCCTTTATTTCTAGGAAGACGATTAGTGCCTGCAGCTGGGACGAGGAAGAGCACGGAGACAAGGGCTGTGAGCTTCACATCTTGTTTTTCTGCTTGGACACTTCCCCCAAAAAAAATCTGTGGTGGAGAGAGAACCAGGAGGCTTCAGTGTCACCAGAGAGAGACAAGCGAGGGTGCAGCCTTCATAAATGGGTAATAAAGCCCTGGAAACAGGGCACCTGGTTCCCTCCAACAGCATTTTTTTTGGTTCCTTTTTGGTCCTTCTTGGCAGAGCTGCGCAGGCTGTGGCATCTCTTGCAGCCCCTTTTCCCCGTCTTGCTAAAATGCTGGAGGCTGGGGGAAATGAGGGGTTTGCTGAGGTTTGTCCTGATCGTCCAGAGGAGCTCTCAAGGGGTTTTACCCCACAGATGCTCAGCTCTGCCCTGCTGTGTGGCCAGCGTGCAGCTGGATGAACACCAGCCCCTGGGTTCCTCCAGCTCATTGTGAGCAGCTCTGGAGAGACCCAGCGGTGTGAAACCTCTCACTGGTACCACTTGTCCTTTCTGGAGACCCAGTAGATGTCCTCGCCTTTACCTCCCCCAGCTCCACATCTCAAATTCTGTTTGAGAGTGAGCAAATTACACCAGCGCTCCAGGCAGTCACCTCCCGAGCAACCCACGTTGCCCCAAAAGCACCGGCACCACGGAGAACACGGAGAGCACCTCCTGCACCACGGAGCTGATTTTAACCTCCCACCAGAGCAGATAACTGAGAGATCTTTAAAGCAGGACCTGGATGGAGGCAGACCCACGTTGCTCAGGGTTTGGTGGGACCCTGGTCAGTGGTGACCAAGAACCTGGGCTTCGTGCATTTGGAACCCATGGAGAGGGGCTGGGGGCTGCTCCTTGGAGAGCTCCCCAAGCCCAGGGACGTGGGGCTGGGCACCCTGCTGGGGCACGGGAGGAGGGACAGGAACACCCAGGGGTGCCCCCAGCCCCAGCCATCCTCAGGGCTGGGGTCTGTAGGAGCCCCACGGGCGTGCAAATCCCTCCCGTGGGTCTTGTGGATGGAGCTGCACCCTGGTCACATCCCTGCACAAACTCCGTTGGTGTTTGTCTGCTCGTAGCTAAAGAAGCTCGGTGCTTTTTTTAGATGGGAGAAGATCTCCACCTGCACCGCTGGTGATTTATCTACCCATTACGCAATTAAATGGGATAATGAAGGTGAGCGGGAACAGCGCAGGAACCCAGTTTCCAGCCAAGCCAACACACGGGTCCCCGGAGCAAGGCGCGCTCGAGGCGTTCCCCCAGCTGGCTGCGATCAGCAGAGCCAGGTGAGAAAGTGCCCTTCATGAGCATAAATCTCGATTTTTCACAGCGTCTCTGCAATTTTCACATCGTTGCGCGTGGAGAAAATCACACACCCACAAATGAATCACTGCTGATTGTTCCTATTTACTACGGGTTTACACCAAAGGCAAGGGGAAAGCACAGCTTGCCAGGGCAGGATCCGGCCTTAGCCAGACCCTCTGCGTGCACCCCCCACGGCACCAGCATCCCATCAGAGGAAGCCCAATCCAATCACCCATCCCAAAACAATGGCCTTATGATGACGCTACAGGACTCCACGTCCAAAATTAATGAAAATTTCCCTTCTTAACTCTTTTTCTCTATTTTTTTCCAGCTCTTTTCCTCCTACGCTTGGAGAAATCATATCAGCCTCCCCATTTGTCAAACCGCTGAGATCCTTTGTATCAATTACAGAAAGTTTCTATGATTTTTTTTTTTTTGTATGTTTTTCTTTTCCCTGATTTTGTGGGCAGCGCCAGCTTGTCGGAGAGCCGGAGAGAGGCATCGTGCTGGGGACCGAGCTGGGAACCAGGAACCTCTGGGACAAGCCAGCTAACAGGATGCCCTTTTATTATTCAAGGGCTGTGTGTGAACGCACATACGGATGCAGATTGTCCTGATTTAGGTTTCTTTTCCCATGTCATGCGGGGTGCTGCCTCAAATCCCAGCATCTCCACAGCCTGAGCTGCCCCAGCTCGGCCTGGAGGAGGCAGAGAGCTCCTTCCAGGGCTGTACCCAGCACAAAAAGCACAGCCGAAGGAACAATTTCTGCTAAATAATCCACTCCGAATCTCCTCCTGATTGCTAGAAACCCCGACGGATGTCTGAGCGATTCCCTTTCATTGCCTCTTGCCCTGCAAGCAGCTTGGGAGAGCTGCTCCCTGAGCCCCTGGGAGCAAGAATTTGGCATTTAGCACAACCAGGAGTGCTGAGAGTGCTTCATCCTGCTGGGGAAGGTGATTTCCAGGGGGTGATTTTGCTGAGAGAGTCATCCCCTGCCCTTTCCTGCAGGGTCTTCATTCCATCGTCCAAGCGCTGCAGGTTCCCCCGTCCGCCGAGCTCAGCACTGCGCTGCTCACAGACTCCGTCTGTCCCCATCCCTGCCCTTCCCCAACCCGTCTCGCCTTCCACAGATCTCCCTGCACCAGCTCTCTCCCCCCCTGCACCGAATCTCTTTCATTCTGCAGGGTTTTTTGGGAAGCAGCCGTCACGAGCGAGGCTTTGTGGGGTAACGCGGCATCACCTGCGGTGGGCGGCTCTGCATGCCGGCCTCAAAAGAAAGGGGAAAAACGCTGCGGAGGCAGTTTCTGTGCATAAAGCAGGAGCGTGAGCAAAAGCAAGGGCTTGCTGTGAAAAGGAGGAAACGGAAAAAATCCATGTGGCCTTTTGCATTTACATTTAATTTCTTCTCATGGTATCCTCCGGGACCGGCTGGAGAGCCGCGCTTGGATGCCAGGCAAGCTCCTCGCCTTTCCTTAAAGGCCAGAGCTGATCCTGGTACTCGGCAGCCTCAGCACTGCAGCAGCTCTCTCTGTGGGGAGATTTTCCTTTTGACTTTTAATATTTTTTTTTTTTACAAATTCTGCTCTGAAGGTTTTCCTGTTTTCTGAAATTCAGCACAAGTAACAAACCCGGATTTCCTAACCCACGCGCCCTGAGGAGGAGCCGGCTGTGAGGATGCACGGTGCTTTTCCACGAGGTTTTCCGTAGAAAACTCCTATGGGATGGATCGAACCGTCCCCTCTTCCCACCAGACCCATGCTGGATGAATCCACATTTCACTGGGAACTGGGAACTGAAAAAATGGCCACAAGACCTCGAGCATTTGGGTTGTGCTCTGGCCAGGAGAGGTGGCCAGGACATCTCCGGAGCCAGAGCTGCAAATCCTAGCACGATGGAAGTGCTGGATTTCTGGTTTCTTTCCTTTTCTTTTTCTTTTCATTCTCTCCTTTAAAAAAAAAATAAAATAAAATAAAAAAAAAAAAAAAAAAAAAAAGATATAGAGAGAAAAAATTAATTAATATTTATTTATTTTTTGTTTTCAGTATCTCTGACCTATCAGATCAAGACGCAAAGTCAGACCAGCCCCTCCAATTCCCGCATGTCCCTGAGCTCGAGCGCTCATCCTTGCAAGCCTAATGAGATTTTTAAATCATTTTAACCGAATCTGCCACTGTCTGTGCATGCAACTGGTGTCTGGTTCCACGAAGGTGATTTCACCCTTCCCAAAGTTTTTTTGGGGCGGGTCCCCAGTTACCTTCTTGGGGCAGGAAAGGAGCCCACGATTCCCCATTCACAAAGGAGCTGCCTAAAGCAAAAAATAAATAAATAATAATAAATAAATAATTTTAAAAATGGAAATGTGGGGGCTTTTCCTGCAGAATGTGGGTTGGGGGGTGCAGGGGTTGTTGGGGAGGTGCTGGCAATGGTGCCAAGGGGGTGCAGGAGGTGGCAGCAGGAGATGCTCACGGGTGGGTGCTGGGGGGCGCAGGGGCTCTCAGGGTGCTGGGGGTGCAGGGGGGTGCAGGAAGGTCTGGGGGGGATGGTGCTGGGATCCAGGCTGGGCTGTGGGCACCCGTGGTGGGTAAGGGCTGCACCCTGCGTGGGTCCTGCATGGATCCTAAACACCCCTCACCCCTGCCAGCAGCACCGAGCTCCTGCCCGTCCTCCTGCCCCATTCCCATCCCCACGTGGCTTCTCCCCATCTTCTCTTGCTCTCTTCCTCCTCTCCCTTTGATTTCTTAAAAGCAAAACCCGTCGCTGCAGTCAGGGCTTGTCCAAATGACTGCAGGATGCCCCAGCACCCCTGGCATCCCCCTGCCCACAATCTCTGGCTATCAGGGCTACGTGCCTGGCTGGCAGCGATGTGCTGCTGCTCCCTGAGCACGAGCTGTGGCTGTAGGATCCATATAAATATATAAATGATTTTCTTCTGCTCGTCTGAGAGCCTCATCCTGTGGCCCAGCACCCTGTTGGCAGCCCCCTGCTGGCTTTTGGCTGCAGGACTCTTGGTGTTTTAACCCTGGAGAGGATTTGCTGTCAAATTTTTCCCGTTCCTTTTCTCCCCGCTGGCAAACAGCAAACTGCGGCCACGCCGCAGGAAAAATGAGGAAAAGCCCCCCCAGGGCAAGCAGCATCCACCTAACAGCGAGGTCTGGGTTAATCACCTGGATCCTTAATGAGCAGAGCTGCGGTGCTGCGTCTTGCTCAGACAGCAAAGGAATTGGTTTTGGTGTGCACATCAGGAAGGGTTTTCCTGGGAAAGCTGCTCTGTGTGCAACAAGAGGTGCTGTGCAACACCTGAAAGCCTGATTTCAGGTCCTTTGTGTAAAGAAGTGGCTCCGTCTGGCGCTGTGAAATGGGCACGGCAGGATTTGGGGGGAGGATCCTGGTGATTTGGGGGGCAAGGAAGGATGCTCACCAGGGGCAATCTGTTTCCAACACAGGTGTGGAAGACCCATCCTGCACAGCCCAGGACCACCACCATGACCCATGGAGCACAGGCTCAGGATGATGCTCAGCACATCCATACCGATCACCCAGGCCGAGCACCGTTTCCATTGACCACTACAGAGCCAGCTCGGAACAGGACATGCAGCCCCCTGGGTGTGTGCACATTTGGAAGCCCAGAAATGTGTTTTTTTTAGCATTTTTTATTGATTTTTTTTCCCCACTCACTGACATCTGCGGTGAAATAACCCTTTTAAAGCTCAGCACCCCTGCTGTGAGCGCATCACCCCATTAGGAGGGCTGATGGGGACCGACTACTCCGGCACTCCAAAAGCTGATTTTAACACGCCAAGGGAAGTTCTTGTGCATTTTAGCGCCTTTCCCAAATCACCTGAACCTCCTCTTCACATTGTGCATGATTTTAGCACCTTCCAGCAGACACAATTAAGTGGCACAAAGACCAGACACCGAGGGACATCTTTTTCTTTGGACTATGAGACAAAAATCGTTCATGGCATCATTTTCACCAAAATTTATTGGCCCTGTGAGACCCCTCTGCAGCTCCTCGCCCCCAGCCTGAGCTCCCCAGCATCTCCCTCTGGGGATTTTGCAGCTCCCCATGCATCCGAGGAAGGAAATCTCATCATTTTTTGCCCTGGCCAATATTTCCAAGGCAGGTTCAACCCCACCGGCATCCTCCGGGCACGCGGAGACCCCACGGAGCTCGGTGCCCTGTGGGGTGCTTCCACAGGGGATATCTCACCTTCTCGTTTCAGATGTAGGAAATGGGGTCATGGGATGCTCCTGGAAGCATCGGGGTGGGTTTGTGAGCCTTAAACCTCACCCTTTAAACTGTTGTGTGCAGCGTGATGGAGCTGCTTGAGCAGATTTTGAGCCCCTTCGTGCTCTGCTCCACGCAGCGCTGGGAACACCTCTGCCTTCCCAGGGGTTCTCAGAGGTGCAGCCGGTCCTGGTGAGCCCCTAAAAACCAAGAGAAATGGGGGTGTTTGCAGCACACGAGCACCCAAACCCCTCCAAGGATGCTCACAACCTCATTTTAAGGGGGTTCACGGGGTGCGCGGCTCATCCTGGCGCAGGAAACGCGGTGCTAAAACAAGGCGCAAATTCAAGCAGCCTCAGGTTTCTACCCCAAAAAAAAGGTAGAAAAGGGTTCGTGCAAAACAAAATAAGCCTTGTCCCTTGTCCCTTGGCTCTGCAGCCCTCGCAGCTCCCCCGGTTTCCTCCCTCTTCCCCCGTTAGAGGGCAGCGCAGCCCCGCAGGATGCGCGCACGGCGACCGGGGCCTGATCCGGATCCTGCGGCACCGGGGGGTGCTGGGCTGGGCTCTGCCCGCTGGGTCCAGGTGCTGGGGTCCTGAAATTGTATGGGTACTGCACTTGTATGGGATCTGCACTTTGTATGGGACCTGCATTTCTATGGGACCTGCACTTCTATGGGATCTTCAGTTGTATGGGACCTGCACTTTGTATGGGACATGTCCTTTTTATGGGACCTGTAATTATATGGGACCTGTACTTGTATGGGACCTGTAATTATATGGGATCTGCACTTGTATGGGACTGGCACTTGTATGGGACCTGTAATTATATGGGATCTGCACTTTATATAGGACCTGACCTTGTATGGGACCTGCACACTGTATGGGATCTGCACTTATACAGGATCTGCATTTGTATGGGATCTGAATTTTGTATGGGACCTGCAAATATATGGGACCTGCATGTCTTATGGGAGCTGCACTTGTATGGGACCTGCACTTTGTACGGGACCTGTAATTATACGGGATCTGCACTTTATATAGGACCTGCACTTGTATGGGACCTGAACTTGTATGGGACCTGCAAATATATGGGATCTGCACTGGTATGGGACCTGCACTTTGTATGGGACATGTCCTTTGTACGGGACCTGCAATTATATGGGACGTACTCATATGGGACCTGCAACTGTATGGGACCTGTAATTATATGGGATCTGCACTTTATATAGGACCTGAACTTGTATGGGACCTGCACATTGTATGGGACCTGTAATTGTATGGGATTTGCACTTTATATAGGACCTGCACTTGTATGGGATCTGCAAATATACGGGATCTGCACTCGCATGGGACCTGCACTTGTATGGGATCGGATCTTCAATTGTATGGGACCCGCACTTTGTATGGGACATGTCCTTTGTATGGGACCTGCAATTATATGGGACGTGTATTTATTTGGGACCTACACTTGTATGGGAACTGTAATTATATGGGACCTGCACTTGTATGGGATTGGATCTTCAATTGTATGGGACCTGCATTTTGTATGGGACCTGCACTTTGTATGGGACATGTCTTTTGTATGGGACCTGCAATTATATGGGACGTGTATTTATTTGGGACCTACACTTGTATGGGACCTGTAATTATATGGGGTCTTCACTTTATACAGGACCTGCACTTGTATGGGACCTCCATGGGGCTGGAAGGAGCTGGGCCCTGCACCATCTGGGCACCGGGATGGTTTATCCGTCCCGGATTAAAACCCATCACCCGAGCCTGGCTGCTGCATATCTGGTGGCACAGGGCGAAGGGATTTTCTCGGTGGCTCTGCGAGGCTGCCTGGTGTTTTGCTGCTCCCGTGGTCACTGGAAGGGGCGCAGGGGGGGGTGATAGGGACAGGAGGGGGGAAAAAAAAGCGTGCTGTGATCCAGGGACTGGTGTCATGCAAAGGAATCCTCCTCCCCTGGCAAAGCTCCAGCCATCAGAGGGATGATGGAGGGACAGAGCCCGCGGCGTCACGGAGGACTATATAAGGCTGTGCTTTGGGGGATGCTGAGCGACCCAGCACCGCTCAGGGGATGCTTCCCCGCAAATTCGGGCAGGCTCCGTGTTTGGCACAAAGCCCTGATGTCTCCAAGCCAGCCCCCTCCTCCTGTGCGCCTCCCACCTCTCCCCCTGCCCTCCGAGCCCCCTGTTTCCCTTCTCAGCCCCCCGACGCGGGCACCCCTCGTCCCAGCAGCAGGCAGGTGGATCAGCCCGGTTTATGGGATCGGTCCAGCGCTCGTCCCCGCCAACTTGATTAATCATCCCGTGCACCGGCGGTGTTGGCTGTGTCCCACCTCTCCCTGTTTATACTGCGAGCTCCTTTGGCCTGGGGCTGCGTTCTATCGGGCGCGTTCGCCCCGCCAGCAGCACCAAGCCTGGCGCTGGGCAGAAAACAGGCGAGCCAGAATAACGCAGGGCTTGTTTTCCCACTTCTAACCTGCAAAAAAAAAATATGTCCCTGTGGTTTTCCACGGGGGAGAGAGGCAGGGAGGGCGCAGCCTGGGCATGGGGCAGGCGGGTGCCAGCAGGGGCTATCCAAGGGCAGGAATATCCAAGGGTGCCACCCCCCGGGCACCCTTCCAGCCCTATTTCCCTCGGGTTTTAAGCTTTTGGCATGATTCTGAGTGCAGAGAGAGAGGAAGCAGGAGGATTGCTGGTAAGCAAGCAGCAGGGCACGGGGCTGAAGGTTTCCAGCAGGGGCTTTGGTGGCCCTGCAAGGTGCTGCTGCCACCCCTGCCACCGGCGGCGACCCCACACGGACCACCCCAGCTTGGAACCTGGCCTTAAAATCATTTCCTTTGAAACCCCATTTTTGCTGGGAAAACAAAACAAAAAAGCCTCTGTGGGCCAGGCAGCGTTCCCTGCTGCCCTGGGGGTTGGTTTTTCTCTGGCAGGGTAAATCAGACACCGCTGGAGGCGCGTGCCTGGGAGCTCCTGCGTCATCCCCGGGCTGTGAGACCTCGCAGGCAGAGTCCCTGGGAAATGTCCCGGCTGCTTTGCCTGGGGACAAATGTCCCTGAGCTGGGGCTGTGGGACTTAACCCCTAACGTTGGGAAGGGTCCCGGCCAGCTTGGGCTTTTTCAGCCTCACGTGGTCTGTTCTTTGTACAAAAAAACTTCATAATTCAAGCTTTGTTCGAAGATCAGGCAGAGGAGAACAAGTCTGAGCAATCTGAGCATGATCTTAATGTATCTTCTGCTGGGTTTGGTTTGGTTTGGTTTGGTTTGGTTTGGGTTGGATTGGTTTGGTTTGGTTTGGTTGGGTTGGGTTGGGTTGGGTTGGGTTGGTTTGATTCGGTTTGGGTTGGTTTGGGTTGGGTTGGGTTGGTTTGGAGATCTAGACTTTCTGCAAATGGTTGGTGTGCAAGTTCTAAAATGAAGAGAAATTGGGGAGGTTTGGGGGCCTTTCCTGCTGCCTCCTTGGTGGTCTCCACACCCTTGGACACCCAACCTTCGACACCCACCAAGCACAAAGCCCCCCCAAAAACGCGCCCTCCCCTCCGACACAAGTGGTGATTGGGCACTCCTCTTTCAGTTTTAACTGCTATTTCCCATGACAGCTCTTCGCTCTTACAGCATGTTTTCCAGGAGCTGGTAAAGTCGAGCTGTGAGATTTGAGCAGCCCTTCTCGCAGATAGCTTTAATTAAACGTAGGAAAGTCAAACGCGCTCGGCGTAATGCGGACTGACAGCTTATCTAAATACTCTTAGCTCTTGGGTTTTAATTAAGCCCTCCAGAGCGATAGTTTGATTCCTTAAGCACAGCTCAGTCTTCTCCCTCTTCACTCTTTTGCTCTTCCCTGGGACAGAGGAACGGTTCCTACACAGGAATTTGCTATTTTTGCTCCCGATTTCCCAAATTTTAGGCCCCATACAGGTGATGGATGCTGCTGACGTCAGGAGGAAACCTGGACGGGTTGCCACAAGGGAATCTCTCTGATGGTAGAAACGGTGAAATTGCTCATTTTTTTGTCTTCTGAGAAACCTTTGTATTTTTTTATGGATCAGGAGGACCCCAGCAGTGTGGCACCAGCACTGAAGCCCCCACAGGAAAACCCCAAGGGAGGCGTCTTGGTGCGGTTTGCTTTGATGTGGGGCTGCAGGAGTCTCACTCGGGCTCCTGCTGCCCCAAAAAGATCTGTCCCCAGGTTCCCCTCTCCTCCTTGGAGGCAGATTTGAGGCGTTACGGGAAATAGCAGTGTTAAGTGAAACACGTCTCCTTCCCCTTGCACGTGCCCCCCTTTTCCCTCAGCAGCATAATCCCACGGTGACGCAGCTGGGGCCAGGGGCCGTGGCTCTTGGAGAGCATCTGTCCTCCACCCCCTGCCATCTGCGCCGCCGAGGGGAAGTAATTACACGAGACTGATCATTAAAGTGTCCTTGGCTTCTGCTACAGCACCCGGGGAAAGGAGCAGCCTCTCTCCCAGCAGGGGCACGGCGGTGCGTAGCCGCACAGAGCTTGGCACAGTCTGGGGTGCACGGCTGGCACGGGGGGCACAGGTACCCCAAGGAAACTCTGGAGCCCTCATCTCTCTTATCACCATCCTTTGCCCCATTTTCTCCCTTCCTTTTCCCCATCCCATGTGGGGCAGCTCGTGTGGGTGGCTGTTTGTATGGACACACACTTGGCCAGGGTGGCAGGGGACACGAGGTACACAAGGATGCGCAGCGGGGAGCAGTTTGGGGACCCGGACCCCAGGATTGGGGAGCTGCCCTGGGCTGGGGAGAATGAAAAGCAGCAAAGCACAAGGTCCAGCTTTATCCAGAGATAGCAGGGGAAAGCAGGAAAACCCAAGAGCAGTCCCCAGAAATGCAGAGGGGCTTCTCAGCTCTCCTTGCAGCAGCTTTCGCAGCCCCTCTGCGGCTTTTCCACAGCTAGAGAAACTACAAAAATGAGGGGGAAAAAGGGAAAAAATAAAGGTAAGAGGAAAGATGCAAAAACGCCTGAATCTTCAGCATGATTCATTTGTATTTCAAGCCCAGAGAGAGGAAATCCCGGTAAATCCTTTCTAGTTTCTGCAGATGGTCAGGGGTGTGGGGGTGATGTGAGCTGGTGGCCGAGTCCCCCGTGGGGCTGCTGTGGCAGAGGAAAACCCGTGGCATGGGATCAGTGCACGTCCCTAGCTCCTTACCTTGCTGTCTGCAATCTTTTGGCTTTGGGGCAAAAGCTCCCAGAATATTTAGGGGTGCTGCAGAAAGGCAGGGCGAGCAGCAGAGCCGGGGACGGAATGAAATTATCAGCAGGGCGATCGGCAGCCAGCAGCAGGCGGCCGGCTCAGCTAACCCACTGCAGCAGGGACAGGCCGGGAATGCCAACAGCATCACAAGATCCCAGCTATATATAAAAAAAATAAATAAACCTGTGGAGCTTCTTCTCCACCAGCAAACTCCCCAGCTCCTTTTTCCCCATCTGGAGCCTCCTCTGCAGGTTTGGAGACCCCCTGGAAGTCGGAACCCAGCCGAGCTTCCCCGGGGGGTGGTGGCACTGGTGGTGTCCCCCCAAGCAATGCCACCTCGTATGGGGCCACCTCAAGCCCTGGGTGGATTAATGTCCCCTCTAGCCCACAGTGAGACACCTGGGTCCCCCATCGAGCCAGAGGCACAAACCCCATGGGAGGATTTAGGGTTATCTGCGAGTGCCGACGGTACCGAGCAGCGCCGTGCAGGGAGCAATCCATCCATCAGCCCTGCTGCAGGAGCCAGCGTTTCCCTCCCCGCCGGGCACCCCAAGCAGCAGTGTTTCTGTAATCTCTACATGTGTAGCTTCCCCGTTAATAAAATATAAAACAGAATCAAACAGGCGCATTATTCTCGGGGCGTACAGGCAGCCGTGCGTCGTCCCTCCCAGGGACGTGAGACGCGTGTAATGTGGGTTTTCTAACGAGGCGGTTAATCCCTAAAGCATGCAGAATGATTGGAAAGGGGAACGACAAAGGGAAAATTAAAAAAAAAAAAAAAAATAGGAGACATGGCTGCATGCTCTGCATATGTAATCCCCTTCGAGGCAACGCGGGGCATGGGTCAGCACCGGGCCCCAGCTTTGCTGCACTTGTTGGGCTGCCCGCGCTGCTCTGTGTGGGCAGTGGGAGACTTGTTAAAGCCCAAACTCATGATGGGGGGTGTGAAATGATTTTTGTGATGGGCTACAAGGCTCCCGCGTGCCCCTCTGATGGCAGGATGGAGGAGGAGGTGTCGTGGCCAAGCTGTGCTCCCCCGCTGCGGCACCCCAGGGGCTGCGGGTGGCAGGGGCATTGGGGCTTAATGAATTTCCCTGTTCACAGAATAACTTCAGGTTTTGACTCGCCAGTTCAGCCACTAAACCCAATTATCCCTCATTCACCCTGCTCTGCTCAGCGTCGCTCGTGTTAGCATCCTGCGCTCAATTACGGCAACCTCCAAGGTCGGCTGCCAAGGGCAATGGGCTGGATGGGAGTAAAATAAAACATTTGCTTCCCCCGTGCTTGATGGACTGGTGAACAAGGGCCGTGGATTGCACTTGTGCTAAACAGAAATCAGGGTGAAAACTTGCTCGCAGTGGTGTTGAAAAGGAACATCCATCCCAAATGTCCCTGGGCCAGCAGCGTGGATAAACCCACCCCGTTTACACCGACCGCTGGGGTCCTGCTGGGTTTGGGGGGCGATGAAGGGGCAGGCAGGTGGCTTTGCCTTGATGTGAGAAGCTCTTCTCGTGGGAGATGGAGAAGACAGAGCATTTACTGGCTTAGAGAGCTGGAGATCCATGACTCAAGGGGCAGAGGATGGCACAAAACGCAGACCTCGGCTTGTCCCGGGCTCCTTCGCACAGAAGGCACTCCTTCCCCTGAGAGCCATCCTGGTCTGACGCCTCTTCTCGGTGCCTCCAGCTCCTGTTTTCCAGCCTTTTTCTGCCCCGTCCCCATCCGCAGGCAGTGAGAAAGGCAGGAAGATGGATGTGCTTTTAGCAAAGCCAAGCTGCCCTCACCCGCCGCATCCATTTCCTCCCCGGGCGGCTGGAGGACAGGCTGATGGATGGGCTGGTGGGTGTTGACTCATTCCCAGAAAGTGCTTGGAAACCGAGGAGGAATGCGAGCACCACCTGCCCAAAAAGCACCCTTCCCACCTAGGACCTCTCGCTGGGGCAGGAATCCCCCCAGAGCCCGGTCCCACCCCACTCCCCAGTCCCAGCAGCAATGGAGCATCTTGGGGGGAAACAGCTCCGAAATGGTGCAAAAAATCTCTCCCAGCTTTGTCCCGGGCTCAATCCTGAATGTCTGCGTGTGGCAAGCACCAGAAGTCTGAGTAATACTCTGCAAGTTGCACTTGGAGGAATTAATTCCTCCGGGGAACCGGATGGGTAATCGCTGCCCTTTTAGTGGGTCGCTCGGACTCCTTGGCGCTCCCTGGCCTCTCTGGCCCCGGCTTAGCCTGCCTGCATTCACTCAGTCATCGACCACATTTGGGCAGTGAAATTTCCAAGGAAATGCAATAAAGCGGTCCTCAGAGGCTCCTTCCCACGTTGTGTGGGAGATGAAAGCTGGGAGGAGCTGGGCCACATACGAAACCCAGGCACTTTTAAGCACGGCCTGTGCCCAGACCGTGACTCAGGGCTCTCCTCACTTGGGGAAGGCACCAGGCAGGGCTCGGTGGTAGGAAGGGGCTTATTGGACCACCCCATGAGATTTTAGGGTCCTGATGTGTCCAGCAGGGCACTGCACAATGACCTTCTGCTCTGTGTGCTCCAGGGAGGCAGCAGAGGGGACCCGGGTGATGCTCTCCAAGCACAGATTTGGGGGTGCTGGTAGGGTTGTCAGCAAGCTTAAAGCCAAATTATCCTCCAGGGCATGAAGGGGTGAGCAAAATCCTTTTGGCTGTGCAAGCCTGGCCCTGGAATAATGTAAAAAGAGTATTTGGAAACAAGGAGAACAAGGGAGCATCAGGCAGCTTGCACCCAACGTGCACCCCGAGCATGGCCAGAGCCTCTTCGCCTCCCCACACCCAGGAAAAAACACAAGGAGGAGAACACCTTCTTGTTTTTTTTCCCTCTCAGAAGAGGCTGGGATGAGATAATTTCGTGCAAGTGTTGCTCTCTTTCTGTTTTGCTGCTCCTCCGTGTGTGAAAGGGCGCGAGAGCTTTCCTAATTAAATTGTTTTTGGGCAGATGCATGGAGGGAGGAGGGCGAGAGAGAGAAAAAAAAAATGAAATAGATCGCAGCTTCCCTGAGATGTTTTCGTTCAGGGGAGTGAAACTGTGCAGGGCTGTTATTTTGTCATCCAGTGTTTGCTAACGAAGCAATTAAATTCCCCTCTTTATTGAAGCAGGAGTCCAGAAGGCAGCAGAGGGAAGGCATCGCTGGGCGCAGGAGCTGCTGCTGCTCACCGAGGGGAAAATGGGACGAGGATAAAAGTTGACCATGGGGTCCTTTCCCAAAAATAAATAAGTTTAAGGCATGAGGAACCATTTCAGGGACGCTTAATCAAGGAAAACAGTGTGATGCAGGAAGATCCAAGACCACCTCGGAAAGCCCCTTTTGTACTGAGGAAGAGAAGGATGGATGGGGCGGGAGGAAGGTCTGCGTAGGATGTCCTTTGTCCCCAGCTGCAGATGTCTGGGATCTGGGGCACGGCGATGTTTTTTTGGTGTTTTTATTGTGTTTCAGGGAGGGAGAGGTGAAGGAGACACGAGGTGACCCCCTGCTCCTAGGGGCTTGTCCTGAGCCATCCCCGCTGGCATTAGCGGGGCAGATTTGGCGGTGATGAGCCCGGGCTGAACACGTCCAGGCTCACATTGTGAGCACCAAGTCATTCACAGCCTTCATTTAATTGCTTGTAGCTTATCTCAGCTCACTCTCACGTGGATACCTGGACAACCTGCCCCACTCACCCCCCTGTGGTGCTCATTTATGGGGAGGGCTCCTATCTCAGCCCCCTTATCTCTTGTGGTTGCCTTCCCCATCCTGCAGCCAGGTGAATTACCTGGCAGATGCACGCCCCGGAGCCGTCCGAAGTGGCTGGACTTTCAACCTGGGGGGAAGATAAGAGGCCTCGAAAGCAAACAGGGAAGTAGCACACGTGGCGCCTGACACTACATGGTGCCAAGGATGTCACTGCAAGATATCAGACCCGTACGTGGGATCAGAACTGAGCTGGAAAAATCCAGGGGTCCTCTATATCTGCTCAGCATGGTGGTCTGCAAGAGCATCTGGGTCTGTCAGACAACATATGACGCCTTCCTCTGGCTGCCAGGAGTGTCTGGTGACCAAAAACATCAGCCCCGTGCGCCCTGGTTGTGCTTGGGGGCAGCATCCAGGGCAGGGGGGACCTTTGGTGTAAGGCCTTGAGGGTCGAGGTATAAAGCACCTCCATCCCCAAAAGGTCTCACGTCTCACAGCCTCTGGCTCTCAAAGGGTGCTGGCAAACCTCACCAAAAGAGGCAGAAAAAGGCTCGGATGTCCCCCACGTTTTTTTTCCTATAACCCCCGCAGATGCAGCAGGCAATTCAGGTTGCACACACCCGAGCCCCACTTGCTGCCTCCCAGATATTTCGGCTCCTGCCCTCCCCGGATTAATCTATTCATCTCCATGGCCCGCAGCCGAACCAGGCTGTGCAACGCCCCTCGCCTTGCGCTGTTATGATCTCAAAACCCCCGTCGCAGATCCCTTAATCCACTCTCTGCCATAAAATTCAATTACGCGTCTTAGGCAGATGTCCCTCGCCGCTCCTGCCAGCGTGTTTATGACACTGCTGCCGTTCAGGGCGAGCCTTTCAGCTCTTCCCCCCGGTGTCTTGGAGAAGAAGCAGCCTCCTCGTTGCAGTTTGGCCTCCGAGAGAGACAGAGCCCAGGGCTTTGCAGGGTGCTGGGACCTGCCAGACGTCCCCCCTTTTTTTGCCACTGCTTATTTTTGCTTATTTTGTCCCTGGTGTGCCCTGGTCCTGCACTTTTTTAGCTTGGGTGCAAGCGTTTTGCAGGCTCGCTTGTTCATGGAAACCTCGATCCGAGTCCCCAGCCCGTGCTGAGGTTTTCCAGGGAGTCCCCCAAGGTTTTGGGCTGTGTGTTCGCTGCTGAAGCACCCGCCCCGAGTGCTCGGCACTGGAGCTTAAAACCATCCTGCCTCTGTAATTTAATTAAGCTCCTTAATAAAGCCAGTTGTTATTTCCTTAATTCCCCCCCCCCCGGACTCTCTAATGCTATTACCCCAACACAACGCTGCTTGGAAAGCTTATTATTTGCGAAGCAAACTTTGCCGTGGCGCTTGGGAGACCAGGTCAAACGGGGGTGGGCAACTCTTCCCACGGTGTGCAAGAATGCCCAGTGGCCACCGAGGTGGTCCATGTTCAGGCTGGATGGGGTCCAGGCTCTGCATCCCGGCTCCACTCGAGGTTTTCAAGCAGGCAGAGGCTGGATGTGGCTCCACCGTGACGCCAAGAGTCCTGCATCGGTTCCAGAAGTCCTGGAGCTTCCCCGAAAGCTCCCAACCCTCTTTAGATGCATGGGGCTGGAAAAGGGGGAAGGGATTGGAGCCCCTCCTGGTGCCAATAGCACTGCTGCCCACCGCTGACAGCCAAAAAGCCACAGATGATGTGGATGGAAGGCGCAAACCTGACTCCAAGAGGTCCTCAGCCTCCCCACGACCCCAGTGTGCTTCACCATCACTGTTCTGGGGCCAGATTACCCCCGGGAAGGGTGGGTGAGGCTGGGGGTCTGTTGGCCCTAGGAGACTGGGAGCTGGTGGTGTGAGCCACCCCATCAGGACACGTCTGTAGGACACCCCAAAGCTGGGTACCCATCAGGAATTCGTTTCTCCGCAACCTTACCAAGCATCCCGTGCTGGGAAGCTGCCCAAGGGCAAACCTGAGTGCAAGGTCCTGTAGCATAAAACACTCCCACTCTTTAAATTCTCACCATGGGGAGGCAAAAATTGACGAGCCCCATCGCCTGCCCGCTGCCAGCCCGGTCCTGCCACCCCCAGGCAGCAGCTTTGGGACCTTCAGGACCCAAATGTGCCCAAATGGCACCAGGTGACGCAGCCAGACTTTGGGTATTTAACCTTCTTTTTAATGTCTGGACCTCACAGCCCCTTTTTGCCTTCCTGCACTGATGGCCAGGTTCCTGCAGCACGGTGTTAATTGTTCTCCCCGTGCAGCCAGACAGGAGCCAGCACACTACGAACCCGCCGCAGAGGGTCAGGAATATTTATTATCCGCGCAGGGATCCTGTTTATCCGAGGATCTAAATTCTGCAGGAAGAAAAATGGGCTGCTTTAGGGGAAAAGCAGAATTTAAAAATAAGCCTTTTGAGTGCTTCAAAGGCAAAAAAAAAAAAAAAAAAAAAATCAATTCCTCGTGATCCTTGAGTGCAGCCAAGAGCCTGACGCGGAGCAGAGCCGCAATTAGAGCCACGCGGAACTGGCCCCGGTGTGCTCTGCCGTGGAAAGGGGAAGGGACGGAGGGGTTTTAACACGGGGTGGGGAGTGGAGGGGAAAGTAGATGATGGAGAATTTGTGCCCTGAATTTTTTCCATCCAAAGGGAGACGTGGACCCCAGTCCTTCCTGCCTGCCGAGCTGTGCCCCCATCCTCGGGGGTAAAGGGGCGCACGGGGGGGGAGAGGTGGATGGGCAGGATGGGGGCAGCCCCAGGACAAACTGAGATGCCCTCTGCATGGCTTGGCAGCCTCAGACCCTCTCCTGCCATCCTCCAGCAGCTCCAAAGCAGACGTGGGCTGTGATATCCCTGCTCTGAGCTCCCCAAAACCTTCTTTCCACCTGCAAACCTACCCAGTGTCACCGCCGGGGCGTTATCTGGAAGGCTCCCCCCATCCATCCATCCAAGCCTTGCCCTCCACGCTGTCCTTGGAAGCTGGAGCTGCACAGGGCTGCTGTTTTAAGGGCATTAATTGTGTTTTGGGGACCTGCTGTGGCAATCTCAGCTTTCCATCAGACACCTGGCCGGGCTGATAGCAGGACGTGCTGTCCCTGCCTCTGCCCCCCGGCTGCTGCCTGTGCTGCCTGGGGGATGCCCCCCTGGCTGCTGGAGGGTTCATCTCTTGGAGAGATGCTTGTCCCAGCCCTCTGAGGGCTTTTCCTGGCAGGAATCACCCAGGGAGGATGAGGGATGCTTCTCATCCCTTTGCTCACCCAGCTCTTGGCTCCTAGATGATGGGCACGGAGGCGGCTGGCAGCGTGGAGGCTTCTGTAATCACTTATCTCCCTTTCCCACGGGATGGCTGCTAGCCTGAAGGGCTGGAGGAATTCATTTGGAAGGAGCTGGGGTGCTGTGGCCGGGCAGTCCGGCCTCATCCAAAGCCTCCTGGCACAGGCAGGAGCACAGCTCCCTGCCCTGCTCAGCCGCTCGCGCTCCCCACGGCCGCAATGAGGATGATGAACGAGGAAGCAAGAGCCCACTAATTAGGGTCAACAGGACAACGAGCAGCCAGAGGGACCGGCCACGTGCAGGCACAGACGTGCAGGGTTAAAAAACACGCGGATAGATGCTGGTGTTCCCCCCCAGACCCTGCTGGCAGGGCTGGTGGCTCTCGGCACCGGGCTCACCGGGAGCAGCAGGGCTGGGGGGCACGGGGGCGATGCCGGCTCCCGGCTGCTCGTGGCCCTGGGGCTCATTTGCACCCACGGAGCCCTGCAAGGAGCTGTTTGGCCGTGGGTCAAATGCGAGTCGCTGCTGAAGAGGCTTCCCTGCATTAATAAAGATGGAAATGGGGGATCTGAGGTGCTCCTGGGTGCCAAACCACAGCCCCGTGCGCCCGAGCTCCACCACCCGACAACCTCTCCTCTCTCCTTGGCAGAAGAGTCCCGAGACCAGTGACAGCCCCAGGCTGAGGCCTAACAAGGATAAACCCCAGTGCCTTGCTGGGAAGAGGCTGATTTTTAATTTCCCTTCCTAAAGACAGCACTCCTTGCCTCCGAGGTGCCAAACCCAGCCTTGGGGTCGGGATGCTGGGGGCACCGGGCGGCGTGCCATGCCCTGGCTGCCCCACAGGGGTTTATTCCCACTCTAAGGGATTTATTCCCACTCCAGGGGATTTATTCCCACTCCAGATCCTTCCTGCACGCCGGGTGTCCTGCCGGTATCCTGTTTCATGGCTGTGACCCTTCCTATGTCCCCTGGTGACAGCGAGACAAGCAGCAGCAGCTGGGCAAGCCCCCACATGCAGGACCCGGCGGATTGTGTTGCTTAGGATAAAAAAATAAATAAAAGCTTTGAGCACTCCAGCTCTAACTTTTGGGGCAGATTTCCCAAGGATGGAGCAAAAAATAAAAATAAAAATCTGTTTTAATTGTGTGGCTGCCCGAGGGCTGCAGCATCGCTCTGGGGCAGGGTCTCGGGAGATCTGTGCTGGGCACCAGGATGCTGAGCATCCCACCCGCAGCTCCTGCACCCATCCACCCATCCATCCATCCATCATCCATCCATTCAAGCTCCAGGCACTTCCCAAGCTGCAGACAGCCCTGTGCTGCTCTGCCCTGGCAAAGGCAGCGGGGACGGAGGGGACACAAAGGGGACAGCCCCCATTTGGGGCAGGTTCCTGCCCAAAAGCTCTCGGCCACCCCGCAGCAGCCAGCCCTCGTCCCCTGGCTGTCCCTTTCTCCTTGCTGACAATGCCCTGGCACCTCGGCCGAGCTAAAACGAGCCCGTGACTGCGGTGACCAGGCACGGCCAGCACGATTAGGGGCTAAAAAAAAAACTTGGCAGGAAGGCAATTAGGTAGCACTAACGAGCAAGGGGGGCTCGGCTACCCTTGGGGCAGGATGAGGCCGCCCCATGTGTCCCCAGTGTCCCCAGGGTCAGGATTTCTCTGCCCCCACAGCACCCAGGGGTGCCAGCAGGGAGGTGACACCGGGGACTTTGCCCAGGGCTGAATGGAGCTTAGATTGGATTTGAATTTTGGGGGGTTTTCCCTCATTTTTTGAATGATCGAGGCGTGCTCTCCCCATCCTGGGTCACTGCAGCAGAAAGCGATGGAGGAGGAGGAGGAGGAAGAGGAGGAGTGCTCACACCATGCTCCCACCCCTGCTGATGCAGGGAGCAGGGTGCCAGCGGCTTGATTTGGCCAAAAAAGTGGGTTTTTTTTGGTCCCTGCCCCACTCGGCAACCTGCCCCATGAATTATTTATCCCCCTCCCGGCGTTTTTATTCCCCCTCCAAATGCAGGAGCAGGGGCCGGGGAGAGCAGATGCTGGCAGATGGCAAGCATTAAAAAAATATATATATATACAATAAAACACCCCAGGAAGAGCGACACGATGGGATTTCCAATAAAAGTCACGGCAGATCACGCTGGTGAGGCTGTCACAGGGCTGAAAAATAGAAGAAAAACCCAAACCTCTGGTAAAGGTGGGCGATGTTGCCCACCAAAAACACCCCGGGCAGGATCCTGAAGGGTTTTTGTTCCCCTTTGCATGCTGTGAGCCTCACTGGGGCTGGGCATGGGGAGCCTGGTGTGGGGTCTCCAGAGCCCCGTGGGGATTTGCCACGGGACATTTCTGTGTTCCTGATGGCAGGACGGGGATGAGGGCATGGGGATGGGGACAAGGACAAGGGCATGGGGATGGGGACAAGGGCACA